>ML662449.1:17671427-17799138 GCA_007570785.1 Antilocapra americana | reverse complement strand
AGTCATGTCTGACCCTTTGCAGCCCCATGGACTGTAACCACTGCACTTCTCTGTCCTTGGAATTCTCCAGGGAATAATACTGGGGTGGGTTGTCATTCCTTTCTCTGGGGTCCTGCATTCCTACTTCCAGCTTATTATTTACCTCTTATAATTTAGGCTCCAGGACTTTTCTTCAGTGATATTTATTGAATCACCTTCATATACTGTGCTTTCTCTTTCTGCTAAGGATTCAGAGATGACAAAACTTGCTTTTTCCTCAGATAACATTATCCACCCCTCTTATCACACTCAGACCTGATTGACAAAAGTAAATTACAAATTGATGACCAGCATAAATGCATTGAGATCCCTGGGTTAGGAAAGTACTGCAAAGACCTGCTGATACTACAGTGTTCAACTTTCATCCTTCTGATTCTATGGATGTAATAGTGTTTGTCTCCTGCTTTTGAAACAAGAAGCACACACTAGGATGGGAAAAATGGGAGCCCTTCATACTATTAAGACATCATTGAGAAGAGTCAGGATGACTTGTGGTAGGAAAGTGAGGGATACAGATTATAATAGGCATACATGTCATCAGGCTTTTTCCCATCAAAGTTCAATCAGCCAAAGACCACCAGAGATCAGCTTTCAGTTGGGCAGAATCAAATATAATGACTCCAAGCAGTGATGTAGGGTGCCCCCAAGTAACTATTTGCTGCTGTCCAAGAGGGAAGAGAAAGCATCTATGATCAGATTTGGGGTCCTGCTGGAGGATTCTAAGGAGGGTCTCATTTTTGCCTATCTGAGATAGGATTAAGAGAAGTAGTAACTAACAAAAGTTTCAGTGCTATTAGGATACAAGGGAGACTGAGCAATTGAATCTCCCCAGTAACAGAAATAGCAAATAGCCCCAGAACTGGCAGTAAGAAAGCAGTAGTTACACAAAGGAGTCATTTGTACTACTAACAACTTCTCAAAGCACATTTGTGAGGTGCTTTGAAGCTGGAAGCTTGAATTCTAATGCATACCAACTCACAGTTCCTTCCTCTTGGTGGCAATTCCAAATGGCTATGTCATCTTTCAGAGGAAGGCATGGCAACCCACTCTAGTCTTCATGTCTGGAGAATCCCACAGACAGAGGAGCCTGGTGGGCTACAGTTCATAGAGTCACAAAGAGATGCATGACTGAAGCAACTGAGCATGCACAAACACGTCACCTTTACTCCTAGGCAGTGCTATTCAAACAATCCAAAAAAAAAAAGTGGGGGGAGGGAGGCGGGGAGATTTCACAAAATGTTTCAGGGTTTGTTGGGTTACAGAAGTGGAACAATATCCTCTGAGAAATTATGAAACAAAAGCTAACATCTCTGATTCTACTGCAAAGCACAGTCCTTGAGTTTTCCTAAAACAGCTGTGGTTGGATATTTTTTTCCAGACGCTTTGGATTTCTCTAAAATGTGAAGCAGAGGCAGCCTCAGTGACAAGTGCAGGGACAAAGCTTGCATCCCTAGGGTAGGCCACACTACCTGTGCTGAGGCTGGAGTCTTAGTCATTTCAAAGTTTGGGCACCTGAGTTGGAGATCAGCAGTGGACTACAGAGAAACCACCGACACTGTATCACTGTGGCAATATGTTTCCTATAGGAATTAAAGATTCCTATAAAGTATCTTGAAATCCACCAGCTGATCCCTACCCCATTTGAAGGACTGGGTTTGTTAGAGAGAAGACCAATAACCTGCCATAAGCCTATTGGGTCTGGGTCCTCAGGGAGCCCAAATGGGAAAAGCCAGCTTCACCATAGCCTAAACTGGGATGATATGAGATGACACCCCAGGTTCTTTCAGTGACTTGTGAAAAGAGGGAAAAGTTTGCTTTTCCTCTGGGTAAAGAAAATCAGCAAACACAGACATTCACAGACATAGATGGTCTATGATTCTGCAAACCGCTCCCCCCCAACGCCCCAATCATATCAGCCCCCTCCACCCCTCCCCACTTCCCTCCAGTAACACTTCCCCTCAATCCTGCTATAGCCCTTAAGCCCTTAAAATCCCTCCCACCCTTTGTTTCATAGGAACTGAGCATCTGGACCTGGTTTGTTCTCTCTCTTCTGATGCTGGAAATTTGTGCTTGCTCATTTTATTCTTGTAGGATTATTTTCCCACTTTGTTTCCATTTTAAAAGGAAAGAGAAAAAGTAGCCAATTAGATCCTAAGGGATAGAAGAATGAAAATAATATGTTAAGATCTGTCAAGCACAAATTGGTACTTGCCATAGGTGCCTGCTGTCTACCTCTATGAGGATTAAGTCAGGTACCACCGCAGCTGCTGACCTCCAACACTCCCTGAGGGAGTTCAGGGTAAAGAGGGGAAGTGAGGCACTCTGCGCTCCAGGAAACTGGCAGGACAGGTCTCCAGACAGTCAGGAATTCTCAGGAGCTGATTTTATGAGCCCAATTCTTGCATCTCTCACATCTAGGAAAACACTAGAATCCTTCATGGTGATGATTGTTTGAGGTGATTAGCAGAAGCTTCATGAGACCAGAAGAAAATTTCTGCAAAAAATGTGTGCTTGATTGTACGTTTTCTCCCTTCACAGAATCACATATATACTGACCCTCCCCCCTGTCTCTTTGAAGCAGTTTCTCAGGGTTAACTGAGGTACTGTCTCCCAGGCTGCAGTCTTCATATTGCCCCAAATAAAACTTAATTCACAACTCTTACGTGCATCTTTTTGGTCAACAGATCAGACAGTAAAGAAACAGAAAATAAAAATAATACCGGAGAAAATCATGAAACCTAAGGTCTGTCTTTGAAAAGATTAATAAAATAGATGAACTTCTAGTAATGCTGATTCTAAAACAAAAGGGAGAGTACAAACTAACATCAGATGTGAAAGAGGAGATATTTTATTATACTTTTGCTATTAAATATTAAAGATGATTCTTTTTATTTTACCTATTTGTTATTCAATATCAAGTGTCATTCACAGAGCCATGAATGGAGATGAACTGCTTTGCAACTTTACTCTTTTTGAGTGTGAGTCTGTGTTCAAAACATGAACCTAACCAGCATGGTGTTGATGTCGAGTTGCTCAGAACACATAGACACTCACTGAAATTGATTCAACAGATAGATTTTAAACATTCACAATGTGTCAGACACTGTGTTATCTGGATGTGGGTGTACTACACTTAATAATACAAATAGTGCCTGCTTGACTTTTAATTACTTTTATTTATCAAATAAATCACAGTGCACACTTCCCTCAAGACAGTAGAGGAAAGTCTGACTGATAAGAGCTTACATTAAGAAAATTTTCTTTCTGATCTTACATGAGCATCTTTCCAATCTTTAAGCTATCAGTTTGATACCCTTAAGGAGCTTTTTACACCCCCCACCTCCATAGTGGTGCTTGCTTTACTTATTCCTTGCCTTTAAGATCCTATACATCTGCTATTACACCTATGTGAATTCAACCTGTCCTTTATGATCCAACTTAAGTTTTATCACCCCACTGCAGTGAATTTTCTTATCTATAAGCATATATATATATCCCATAGACAGAGGAGCCTCATGGGCTACAGTTCATAGGGTCACAAACAATTGGACACAACTCAAGCAATTGAGCATGCACACACTATCTTCCCTCTTGCATCGAAACCACTCTCCTTCTGCTCCAAAGAGGATGCAACTTTTCTGAATTCTTCAGGTTCTGGAAACTGATGGAGCCCCTCTATTAGTGGGGCATCTGTTCTAAAGGTAAAGTGCTACAGTAGTATTTCTGCCTCTTCTTCTGAAGTTTGAGGGTGATAAGAATCAAACAAATTTTGGTGATTGGAAGTTGAAGCAGAGCAAGAATACTAGCCAACAGGTTTAGGAAAAAGAGATTTATCATATGGTCCAGCCAGGACATTAGAACTCCCTCAGATGGGTGAGGGGGAAAGCTATGTTCAATATACTTTGTGCGCATGTGCTAAGTCACTTTAGTCATGTCTAACTCTGTATGACCCTGTAGACTATAGCCTGCCTGGCTTCTCTGTCTACGATATTCTCCAGACAAGAATACTGGAGTGGGTTGCCATTCCCTACTCCAGAGAATCTTTCCAACCCAGGGACTGAACCTACGTCTCTTATGTCTCCTGTATTGGCAGGCGAGATCGTTACCACTAGTACCACCTTGGAAGCCCTTTAATATACTCTATTTTAACTTATTTTAGAATGTCATATCATGTATTATAAGATACCACTACTGATACACTTTGGGAAAAGTAAACATTACTTAATGTATACATTAAAAACCTTATTAGATAATAATACATATATATTAACAAAATTATACATCATTTTTCTCCTTCAATACTGCTTTGTGTTTAAGGATCTTTTGAATCTCTTTCACCTCAACAATTATGATATCATCACATTGACATTATGGCTTTTTATAAACTGTTCATGATCTTTACATATTAAGTTCTTTAAGTCTGAAGTTTATTAAAGAACACTAGCTTTTCTTTTGCATTTACTGTTTGGTTAAACTTTTTTTCTCTTTATTCCGAATAAGCCATATATCACCTGATATCTAGCCAAAGTTCTGAAGAATCTATGCCTGAGTGACAGGCTTTTATAAAACATTAAATAGTCACAACAACATCTAGGTGACATTCTTGAAAATTCTGTGATGTAATTCAAGATAGTTAGCAGTTCATACTGACTTATTAATTAACGGGTAGTCTTCTGTGGAGACTGGAGAAGGAAATGGAAACCCACTCCAGTATTCTTGCCTGGAGAATTCCATGGACAGAGGAGCCTTATGAGCTATAGTCCATGGGGTTGCAAAGAGTCAGACACGAAGGGGAGGGGGAGCATGTGTAGACCCATGGCGGTTTCATGTTACTGTATGGCAAAACCAACACAATAAAGTAAAGAAAAAAAAATGTGATTCATATAATTCCATGGGATTGAATAGAAAACTTAAAACATGCTTAAATTTTTACATGTACAATCAACGATTAATAGGTTACAACCTTTCTGTCAATTTTTAATTATATAAAACATCTCAAATTCAGAATAAAGAGCACATGAAAACATGGGAGGCTCTTAGGGTAAGTATTTTTACTACAAAAGTATAAAATTAAAAATAAAGCAAAAAAATAAAAATTTGATGTCAAGGTGTATTGCTCTTCATTCATCCTGTTTGTGAAGCCAACTGTCTCACTGTTCACACAGTTTGCTGAACCCAGGGTAGGCAAGGCACAAGCTTAGAGGCTGGAAGGAGACTTGAGGAGCCAGAGGAACTGCAGACACATTCTCTCCTGGCTGGCACATAACACGGCCTCTCTCCTGGTTGGTGCCGCAGCCGTAGCAACAGTCATAACATAACTATAGCATAGCCCAGACATAGCCTCATGTAGCATAACTGTGATGCTGCTCCAATGAAGTCCCTACCCAGCAGCAGCCAGGGCTTTCATGGTGAAGCTCCTACAGGCATACCACACAAAGTAGCCTGTGAGAAGCGAGTACCTCATGACTCACATGCACAGTCTATAAGTGGTCTCAGCTGTTACATAGTCATTATTTACAAACCATGGGGCAAGAGCGAGAGTCCCTGGGGCGAGAGAGGCTGACCACACCATCTCGGCTAATTTTCTCTTTACCTGCGCAAGATTTCCTTTGTTCTCAGTCCTTCCACTGGGGAAACAGTGAACAAGATGCAGTTCCAATGGATTCAGGCATCTCTGGGTCTTCTGGCCAGAACACCAATATAAATACCAACTCCACCTCCCCACCCCCCACAATCCTGCTGTTATTTTCAATACCCAACTATGAATTTTTTTCAGAAAAAAAGACTGCATTTACCATCTCTTATATTATAAAATCTTGTTTTGTTTTGTTTTTTCAAGAAATAGGAGATTGTGTTTCAGAGAGGTGGTTGGAAACACAAGAAATGTGCGGCAGATACTTAACTGGATTTCTTAGTTCCTACAAAGTGTCATTTTCTCACCATCTAATGAAAACGGGAGCTGTTGTTATGCACACCTGATCCAAGCTGAAGCATTAAAATCCTTTCTTAGTGAGAGAGTCGTCTCCTAGGCAGGTTGATAAGAAGTCTAGGGGTCCCCAAGGAGAGAGGAGTCTGGAATTCTCAAGGAGGAAGAAAGGACAAACTTATTTTTCTCTCTACTACATTCTTTAGGATTATATAACAATAATGTATCCTGCTTGGAGACAGTCTGGAAAAAACCTTCTGGCTAATCCTGTTATCTTAAAATGTAAATCATGGGAATGGGTCTGGTGAGGTCTTTACCACCTCCAGACATTCTTTTGATTCACTGTAATAACTAATTTGAGAGTATATAACTCCAGTGCTAATGCTAGCAAAGGGGTATTCTTTCTACCCCCTTCTGATGCCTATGTCAGAAGCTTTCCCTATCTCCTTTATACTTTAATAAAACTTTATTATACAAAAGCTCTGAGCGATCAAGCCTCGTCCCTGGCCCCGGATTGAAATCTTCTCTTCCGGAGGCCAAGATTCCCAGCGTCTTTGTTGTGATCTCGTCCACAATTTTTCATCAGGAATTTATAATTTGGAGTGGACCCTGGCAGTGGTGAGGGTCTCTTTCTAGTGAAAGTGAAAGTCGCTCAGTCATGTCCAACTCTTTGTGACCCCATGGACTATGCGGTCCATGGAATTCTCTAGGCCAGGTACTGGAGTGGGTAGCCTTTCCCTTCTCCAAGGGATCTTCCCAACCCAGGGATCCAACCCAGGGCTCCCAGATTGCAAGTGGATTATTTACCAGATGAGCCACCAGGTGGCTGCTCCTTAAACTGGACGCTGGCAATCACTGTATTTTTAGTCTAGGGTGATGGCAGAATTAAGCGAGCTGCTCTGCTGCTTTTATTCTAGAAAAGAGATGCTCTGAAATAGGACTGAAGTAGGGATGCAGAGACAGGAGACAGGGAGCAGTGAGGCAGCAGAGACTCTGCATCCAGATCCTTGCTTGTACCCAACACCTTTCCTGTTTTGGGTTATGTGAGAAAAATTATCTTACTGTATGGTAAAACCATCTCTTTTGCTTAAACTAGTTGAGCTGGACTTGTTACACCTGATAGAAGAAAATTCAGAAACCATCATGTGTAAGTGAAATTGTTTTAGTTTAGGAAGCAATGAAAATTCTGCTCTTCTAACAGGAATTAGAGTGATCATCTCTGAAGAAGCAGGCATCTTTTATTTCCTATTCTGGTTATTCCTCCCTTCCTTTGACAAGGCTTCTACAATGCTTGCTTGTAGAATGAGTGGACGGATAGATATATTTATATCTGTCCTTTTCTTCGTACTTGCTACATATTTTCAATTTGTATTAAAATTTACAAAGTAATTATTTTTGCTTTGATTAAACACTATTAAATTTAGAGTGTTAATTTTAAGCAGAGACTTCATACTAGACCAACCCATCACAACAAAATCTATAGGTGCTCACCCTAATTTAATCATCTGTTGTCAGAGTGGTAAGACATCATGGTACAAAGTATGGTATTCTTAATTCAAAATCCACCTGTAGGAACTTTGGTTAGAAGGTAATTGTATAACTACTAGTATGCACTTTAAGGTTTCCTGAGTTGTCAAATAGATGCAGCTGTTTCTGGGTTGTCATACTAAAAACATGTGACAATGGTTTGTTGAGATATATTTAAAAATAAAAAAAAAATAAACACACGTGCACAAACAGCACACATCTTCCATTTTCCTTCACTAAAGCCATTACATATCTCACCTTCCATTCTCCAGTTTACAAATGGGAGAAAAGAAACTCAGAAGAACACAACCCATCATCCTTAAATCAGAAGTTTTCTTGATGGGAATACTAATGACAATAACATGCATTTACTAAATATTCTTCTGTGTCAGACCTCGTGCCATTATGAACGTTAGCTAGAATTTGGAGTACCCATGAATCACTGAATACTTACCAAGGTTTTGAATTTCATAGACTAGATACAAGAGGCTGCAGTAGTGTTGCCAATTCTGTATTTCATTTCAAAAAGTAAAGCAAAATGTAGCAACTTACTATCTTCTTTCATCGTTATCTAAAAGTAGCAAGTATTCTAATACCTCTAAATAAGTGAAAAACACAATCACAGGAGAAATTTTAAATTCTGAGTAAATTTACTTTTATATTATTTCACCAAATTCCTTGTTTTTTCCTTGGTGCAGCCCAGTAAAGATTTGAGATGGGCTAACACAAAGAACTAAGTATAAGCATTTCAGAGCAGCAGTTAGACGTCATTCTCCTTTAGCAGAGGTGAAAAGAAGCCCTTCATTGATTTAAGTAAGGACATCAGTATTTACTTCTTCCTCACATGGTTGGTTGCGGCTTTCTTTATCATTAGAGAGTGGGGTGTTAAAAGATATGCTATGGCAGCCATTAGACTGAATTTTTCTTCCCCTGAAAAAAATTGTCCATAATTTTTTGGGTATCAGTTTACTTCCCTCTTGAAAGCAGATCCACAATTTTGTTCCCTCTTGTAAATGGATCACATTGTGTTAACCTTAAGCTAGCCATTGAATTAAATCTATTCTGCCGGCCAGTGCAGGAGATGTAAGAGATACAGGTTTGATCCCTGGGTTGGGAGGATACTCTGGAGGAGGGCATGGCCATACACTCCAATATTCTTGCCTGGAGAATCCCATGGACAGAGGAGCCTGGCGAGCTACAGGTCATGATGTCGCAAAGAGTCGGACACGACTGAGCGACTTTCACTTCCACTGAGGACCTTTGTGCTAAGGTCGGTGATACTGGATTTTAACACAGCTGCCATCACTGACTCCCTGAAGTCAATGTAATCTACAACGGAGTGCTCTGCTAAGAAAGGGACTAGGAAGCCATAGAATATGGTAATATCTGCAAGAGTGTAGACCACTTCTCTGTGGAGAGACTCAGATGACCAAGCAAGGGTATGACAGAGAACATAAGCCAGTTCTAAATGCTTTCATTCACTCTCCAAAGGTAACTCTTATTGAATCTGAGCAACAGAATTGGCCAGGTTTAGCCAGGGTATGTAGAAATCTTGGTATCCTGGTAAACCAGGGATATGGACAACAAGGATGCCCTGCAAAGCCACAACTCACAGAAAAGGGAACTTACTCAGACCTGCCCACCACCTCTGCCAACAAGGCTGCAGAAACTAAGCCACAATCTGGTTTGACAGCTGGCACCTCGAGTTCTAAGACATTTCAGGTTGCTTGGGCCTATAAAAACAGAAATATTATAGATTTCTGCAATTCTAGCTGCTGCATTTTTTCATACTCACATTTCTAAAATCAAAAGTTTTAGATAATTATGTTCCCTTTTATGGAAAAGTCATTATTAATTCAATGATATGCTATATCATCAACTGCTTTTAATAATAATGGCACTACAGTATTGAGAAAAAATATATGAAAACTTTTTCCATAGACTGGAAGAAGGCTTTAACAGCCCCTTGGGCTTAGATTCCTTTGTTTCTAGAACTAGGTACAGCAACCTCAGATAAAGAATCATAACTTCAACAGAAAAGGAGTTAGGGCCATGCAAAGAGAAATTTTGGAAGACTAAGTACTAGATATGATCATGATATTTTGAGAACTATTTATATCCAGTAGAGTTTTGTGTTTTGTGTTTTTTTTAGAGCATTATTGACAACGCCTCTGCTTAAATAAATTAATAAATGTCCTCAATAGACTGTCATTCCACAGAAATGTTATTTATTTAATTCGTCTTTTTAAAATCAACCTATTCAAGTGAATCAAAGTCTAAGAGAGTATACTAAAGTTCATCTTTAATCAGCCTGCGTCAAGTCTGTGTAAAAAAGTACATGAAATCTGGATCAAATAAAAGAAAGACAGGCACCAAGGTTATTTTCCATATCAAGTAGAGTCCAGAGTACTGAATATAAGATTAAAGGAAGGAAAAGGCCCTGAAAACAGGCCCTGTTTTTGAAATGATGAAGCTAGCAAGAGATACATAGAGAATTCTTCAATTGGGTAATTTCAGTTTACTTCTTACATAGAAAATTTTGTGAATGCAAAAGATGAGAAAATTATAATAAACAACATATGCCCATTATCCAACTTTAATAATATTGAATTATGAGTGAAGCAGGCAGAACAAATTTAGAGATACATTGGATTCTTGCTGGCAGATCAATCCATACATAGCATTCACCTAGCTTCTATATTTTTGTTTATACAAACAGCAAAAACTCTATTGGCAAAGCCATTTGGGTTTCTTCACTCATAACAAGTCCTGAATGATACAAGATGAAGCAGAGCAAAGAATATTGGGTCACAATGAGCTGAGATTCAGGTTTGCTGTTTCAGTTATATGTCAATTGAGGTAAGTTGATAACCATGCAACAAAAAATTGGGGAGCCAAAGCAATGTCATAGTCACTTGTTTCCCAAAAGGTAACTTGCTCTCCTCAAGGCAAGGGAAAGGGTGAACTCTGAGGTAGCCTCAAATTCTCATCAAGGGAGCACATACTGTCCTCAGGCAGATGATATTTCAAATATGGCAAGTGCTAAGAAAGAACATACCAAAATTAGAATTACCAGCTGCCAACTGCTAGTTTTGCCAATTCACTCTGGATACTGTTGCCACCTCCTACACTCAAGCAATACAAGTTCTAACAGAGATTACAAACCACTGATATACAGCCTTCCAATTCAGGCACTGTGTGAAAAATGAAAAATTTCCAGGGAAACAAAGACAGGAGTTGAGTGGAGCCTTTCAATATTTTTTTCTGGGACAAGTTATGTAACAATACATATAAAGCTTGCATTACAAAATGAATAAGGAAAGAACTAGTCTTACATCTCTGTAAATATGTTGTGTCAAACAAACAAAAAAAGGACATAGATATGAGAAGTGAGGTTCAAATGAAGGATATATGTTTAAATTCAAAAAACAGACACAATTTTACAAAAGTTTATTTGTATTCTCAAAAGAATAAGAAGCTCTTGATGGATAAAAAAGCACTGAAGACACAATAACAGAATAATGAGGAAGGAGTAATAATGATTATATCCATTTCTCATTTTTGAAATTTTTTCATAAAATTTAAGTCATCTTAAGAGTATATACTTTCTCTTTTTGGAACCTGGAAGCTTCTGGAATCAGATAGCCCTTTATTTTCAAGTTTTGTTTATTATGTTGTTGACTAATTTTTCCATTCATTTTGTTCTGTTCTTCTTCTTCAGTTTTACAAATTATGTCTTATGGTTTATGTAGTCCATATCATCTTATTACTGAGATAGAGAAGATAAACAAAAAATCAGAATCTATCATAGACCTGAAATTAAGGAGGCACTAAGGAATAAACCTGAGATGAAAAAGAAGGAAATTTATAACATTTAGGACAGGTTGGAGGAATGGTCAAAATGCAATGGCTAAAAACCAAAAAAAAGTAAATAATTTAGTAAATAAATGACTATTTGAAGCCATGTGGATCACATGTTCTACAAAGGAGGGAAAGCATAGATTAGTTTTATTCTTCTCCATAAAACATTAGATTTCAAAAAGCAATAGACCACTTGCAAAAAAACCAAAAAACTGAAAGGGAAAGTCAATTCCCATAGAGTTTTATAACCAGTCAGGATATCAATTTTGGATTAAAATTAAAGGAATTAAAGACTCAGTGTTTGTAGCACACACAAATGCTTTCTTAAATTTATTTTTTATTTAACTAAAATTTATATTTTATTCTGAGTTCCTCAGTATTTTCCTAATGACTATTCTGCTCTAGGATTTTCCTGACTTACAAACTGAGATATAATTATTATCTGTTATTTTAGGGGACTAGCTTTGGGTACACTTTGTTACACAGCAATGAATAACTATTAAAACTATAACTACTTTAATTGTTTATTCTCAAATTATGTAGAATACTCCTTTCATTATTCATGCATTTTTTCTTAAATGTTAATTTACCTTATCTCTTCTCCTTTAATTTTCATTTTATCTTTTGAATTGATTCAATGAAATTCATGATTTGAACATCTTTTCATTTGCTGGTATTTCTGTTTCTTGTCATCTGGGTAGCAAACTTAGAAGCTACTATTGTCTCAAGGCAATTTCCCAAAGCAATAACATTTGTTGACCTAAAACAAAAGGAATGCCAGGTTTCTCTCCAACAAAGATGGGTTTATTTGTGATCACCAGAGAATTTCAATTTGGGAGTCTGCAACCATGGCAAACTTAGTGCAAGTTCTCCACACAGCAAAGGAAAGAGAACTCTTTTATACAGGGGAAAGGGAAGTAGGAAGGACTATAGTAAACAGAGTCCTTGGCTTTTCCTTGACTGAATCCTTGTCAGGAAAGAAGAGGAGTCTTTCTTCTTCCTGTTGGGCTCTACTATTTTCAAAGGACCTGAGAGTTCCCCTCTTCTGATCTCCTCCACTGTTTAACTGAAGTTTCTGTTTATTAATTTTTTATACTTTCCCTTTTGGTCAAGAACTTTCTATGAAAGAATTAGTTTTTCTAGTTTTAGTAGTTTTTTGTCCCTCAATGCTAGGAAAGACCTTTCTTGGGTGTAGTATCTCATATCAGAAGGAAAGTGAGCAGATTAAAAACATACTAATGTCACATTTGAGTTATAAGGAGAGGTAGGAGGCAGAACCCTCAGACATTTTATATAAATTATAAATGCGTTCAAGATTACAGATATTGGAGCCCATATGAAATATTATGTAATCATCAAAGGTTTGGTGAAAAACTTCCAACAGATTTAGTCTGAATACCTTTGGAAAGCTGTCTCACCAGGTACCTTTGCTTCAATCCTGAGGATCTTTACTTTCAAGTTGCTGGATGATGTTCAGATACAGGAAGGATTCAGAGGATTCAGTACATTAATAACATGTATCCTGTGAAACTAAGAGCCTATCCTTGGGAGTTTAGTGGCACAAGTGTTGGTTAGCAATACCTGATAGGGGATTCTCGAGTGAGGTTAAAGATAATTCTTCCTGAAGTCTCCTGCTCCGCCCCCTCCCCACCAATGCGCCCATCCACTGGATTGAACTCCACGTTGCAAAGTGTGATGCTTAAAATCTTTGTCTCTTAAGAGTGTACTGTGAAGAGATTGCTCTTCCAAAGCATGGATATTTTTAATACAGGCAATTCAGGCTGCAATATTGGAGTATATTACCTATTATCAGTCTTGGGTCAAAAGCAGCAGTAACCAAATGCTTTGAACATTCTGTAGCTATCTCAAAAGTTGAGAGTTCATTATTTGCAAAATGGGGGTGGGGGCTGAGATTTAGAAGGACCACAGCAATGCTTTTAGTCACGGTATTTGGAGGGTATCTAAAAAGTTTGCCAGTTGAGTTTTAATAATGTCATTAGCACATTTGACTAAATCAGAAGATTAAGTGTGGTAAGTACCCTGAAAGATAACATATAAACAATATCAAAAGATATTTGTCTTTATGTCTGTCTTACTTCACTCAGTATGACAATCTCTAAGTCCATCTATGTTGCTTCAAATGGCATTATTCTGTTCTTTTTTATGAATGAGTACTATTCTGTTGACATCTTCATCAATTTCTCTGTTGATGGGCATTTAGGTTGCTTCCATGCGCTGGATATTGTAAATAGTGCTTCAGTGAGCAAAAGGGTGCATATGTCTTTTTGAATTATGGCTTTCTCTGAGTATATGCTCTGGAATGTGATTGTTGGGTCATATGGTACTTCTATTTTTAGTTTTTAAGGAACTTCCATAAAGTTTTCCATAGTGGCTGTACCAATTAATATTCCAGCCAGCAGTGTAGAAAGAACCCCTTTTTCCCATGTCCTCTCCAGCATTTACTGTTTGTAGTTTTTTTGGTGATGGGCATTTTGACCAGTGTGAGGTGAAACATCATTGCAGTTTTGATCCCCACTTCTTTAATAATTAGTAATGTTTACATGACAAAGGAGCTATGACTATATAATGGAGAAAAGACATTTTATTCAAAAAATGGTGCTGGGAAAACTGGACAACTATATGTAAAAGAATGAAATTAGAACAGTCCCTAATACTACACACAAAAATAGAATCAAAATGGATTACAGACCTAAGTGTAAGGCCAGAAACTCTTTGAGGAAAATATAAGAAGATCACTTTTTGACATAAATCACAGAAAAATCTTTTTTAATTAGAGTAAGAAAATAAAAACAAGAATAAACAAGTGGGATTTAATTAAACTTAAAAGCTTTTTCACAGCAGAGGAAATCATAAACAAAACAAAAAGACAACACTTAGAATGTGGGGAAATATTTGCAAACAAAACAACTAATAAGGGGTTAATCTCCAATAAGACAAACAGCTCATGCAACTCAAAAACGAAAAGAAAAGAAAGAAAACAATTAACACTATCAAGAAATGAGTGGAAGATCTAAATAGATATTTCTCCAAAGAAGACTGACAGATGGCCCAAAAGCACATGAAAAGATGCTCAAAATCCATTTTCCTGATCTTGAACGGCTCATTAACCAGTTTCAAGTGTCTAGGAACAGTGAGAACAGGCTTCCTGGTTTGTATTTCTCATAAGAGGGACAAGTGAGGTAGGTGTTTTATGGCCCTGTGAAGTTTCCGATGAATAATGATTGATGAATGCTATAATTTTGTTAGTAGAACAATGGTTTAATTCATGTACTGGTGAGTGGTAGTGATTTTAGTCTCTGATAAGACTGGGTTGTTACTTGGTCCAAACCAGAGTTTTCCATTTTTCTGAAACCAGCAACTGTTGAATTTTCAATCTTGTTTTTCCTTTTCTGAGGTAATTTTTGGCCTATTTAGCTAGTTTTTCTGAGTTGTCATTTAGAAAAATACCCTTTTGGACCATTACAGAGGTTTGGTTACTGTTAGCCCCTTTAAGGGAATCATTTCTTGTGGAAATATGAGTAAGCTGATTTTCTTTAGCTTCTAGAGAATAAAATATAGAATTCCCTAGAATCTTAATAATATATAAAGCAGCAGGTAAAATTAGTACACTTAATAGTTCATGCACATGTGTTGCATGCATGCTAAGTTGCTTCAGTTGTGTCCAACTCTTTGTGACCTTAGGGACTCCTCTTTCCATGAGATTCTCCAGGCAAGAATGCTGGAGTGAGTTGCTGTGCCCTACTCCAGGGAATCTTCCCAACCCAGGGATCAAGCCTTCATCTCTTATGTCTCCTGCATTGGAAGGCAGTTTCTTTACCACTAGTGCTATACAGGAATCCCAATTAATGAATATAGGGGGCATTTTAAATTTTATTTCTGCTGGAAGTAAGGAAGTCACATTGCTTCCACAACATTCCAAAATCACGAGCCACTCCAAAAGCATGCCTACTATCAGTATAAGTACTAGCAGTTTTGTTATTGGCTAAAGTACAAGCCAATGTAAGAGGGTATAATTCAGCTTATTGTGCTGAAATGTGCTGTGCTATGCTTAAGTTGCTCAGTTGTGTCCACCTCTTTGAGACCCCATGGACTGTAGCCTGCCAGGCTCCCCTGTCCATGGGATTCTCTAGGCAAGAATACTGGAGTGGGTTGCCATGGTTCCTTCAGGGGATCTTCCCAGCCCAGGGGTTGAACCCAGGTCTCCCACACTTCAGGCAGATTCTTTACTGTCTGAGTCACCAGGGAAGTCCAGTTGTACCCTCTAAACCAGAGTTACAAAGGAGTGTCTTTCTCTTTTAAAGGTTTGCATTGGAAAGGTAGCATTTCACAGTCTTGAATACTCCCCAGATTTGGAGCTCTGATTTTGTTCAGACCAAATATGTAATAATTTGATAATTATTAAAGCGATAATATTAAAGCTGTGGAAACAAATTTAACATTTTAAACAACATTCCAATAAAGATTTTAGGTAGCATATACTAATTGCTTGCTGGGTTTGAGCTCCTAATACCGATTTCTAGAATTACTATATGTTTTGGAAATTGGCTATATCTTTTTCAGGTATGTTTTACCTGCTTTAAATTTTCAGTTTCTGATTCCACCCTCCTTCCTGCTTACCTGCTAGATTTAAAGAGGTGACATATATTTGCTAACATTGTTATTCTACTGTCTCCATCAAAATATTGCAATTAGTTTCTTCAATTCTGTTAAATTACTTAAATGGCACAAGCATTTTAAAGTGCATTATTGGACCTTAAGGCTCTATTTATTAACACAAAACAATGACAAAAAAGCTGACCACATTGTGCTTAAGTAGCCATAGGTAAAGGTGCTGCCTCAAAAACAAAAGGAGTTGCAATAGCATACTCAACAGATTTGCCACAGTCACTTTTCAAATAAGAACCATAAGTAAGCCGTAAGAAGTCAGTGTTACCCAAGGGAAATTTCTGCAGGTTATTGTGAGGAGTCAGGAAATGGTTCATCAGTGTGAAATGGCTGTGAGACACTTTGTCAGTGACACAGGGGAGAAGAGGGGCAGGGTGAAAGTTTTTTGAATGTTGCGTTTTAAGCCAGCTTTTTCACTCTCTTCTTTTACCTTCATCAAAAGGCTCTTTAGTTCCTCTTTGCTTTCTGCTGTTAGAGTGATATCATCTGCATATCTGAGGTTGTTGGTATTTCTCCTGAAATCTTGAGTCTAGTTAATGATTCATCCAGCCTGGCATTTTGCATAATATACTCTGTATGTAAGTTAAATAAGATGAGTGACAACATACAGCCTTGATACACTCTTTTCCCAGTTTTGAACCAGTCCATTGTTCCATGGAAAGTTCTAATAGCTTCTTCTTGGCCTTCATATAAGTTTCTCAGGAGATGGATAAGGTAGTCTGGTATTCCCATTTCTTTAAGAATTTTTCAGTTTGTTGTGATCCACACAGTAAAGACTGTGTTCAGTGAAGCATAAATAGATACTTTTCTGGAATTCTCTTGCTTTTTCTATGGCCCAAAGAATATTGGCAGTTTGGTTCCTCTGTCTTTTCTGAATCCAGCTGGTACATCTGGAAGTTCTTGGTTCACCTACTGTTGAAGCCTAGCTTAAGGGATTTTGAGAATTACCTTGCTAGCATGTGAAATGAATGCAAGTGTATGGTAGTTTGAACATTATTTAACATTGCTCTTCTTTGGAATTAGAATGAAAACTGACGTTTTCCAGTCCTACATCCACTACTATTTCCCAAATTTGCTGACATATTGAGAACAAAACATTACAGTATCTTCTTTTAGGATTTAAAATAGCTCAGCTGGAACTTCATCACCTTCATTAGCTTTGTTTGTAGTAATGCTTCCTAAGGCCCACTTGACTTCACACTCCAGGTTGTCTGACTCTAGGTGGGTGACCACATCATCATGGTTATTTGGGTCATTAAGACCTTTCTTGTATCGTTCTTCTGTGTATTCTTGCCACCTCTTGTTAATCTCTTCTGCTTCTTTTAGTTCCTTGTTGTTTCTGTCATTTATTGTGCCCACCTTTGCAAGAAATTTTCCCTTGGTATCTCCAATTATCTTGAAGAGATCTATAGTCTTTCCCATTCTATTATTTTCCTCTATTTCTTTGTATTATTTACTTAAAGCTATTTTATTTCTTCTTGTAATTCTCTGGAACTCTTCGTTCAGTTGGGTATATCTTTCCCTTTCTCCTTTGCCTTTCTCTTCTCTTCCTTTCTCAACTATTTTTAAAGATCTCCTTAGTCAATCCTGGTGGCTCAGATGGTAAAGAAACTACCTGCAATGCAGGAGAACCGGGTTTGAATGCTGAGTTGAGAAGATCCCCTGGGGGATGGCATGGCAACCTACTCTAGTATTCATGCCTGAAAAATCCATATGAACAGAGGAGCCTGGTGGACTGCAGTCCATGGGATCCCAGAGTCAGACACACATGAGTGACTAAGCACAGCACACAGCTCAGTCAACCACTTTGTCTTCTTGCATTCAGTCAGTTCAGTCACTCAGTCATGTCCAACTCTTTGGGACCCCATGGACTCCATCACACCAGGCCTCCCTGTCCATCACCAACTCCCAGAGTCCACACAAACCCTTGTCTATAGAGCCAATGATGCCATTCAGCCATCTCATGCTCTGTCATCCCCTTGTCCTCCTTCCCTCAATCCTCCCCAGCATCAGGGTCTTTTCCAATGAATCAGCTCTTCGCATCAGGTGGCCAAAGTATTGCAGTTTCAGCTTCAACATCAGTCCTTCCAAGGAACACCCAGGACTGATCTCCTTTAGGATGGACTGCTTGGATCTCCTTGCAGCCCAAGGGACTCTCAAGAGTCTTCTCCAACACCACAGTTCAAAAGCATCAGTTCTTCAGCGTTCAGTTTTCTTCACCGTCCAGCTCTCACATCCATACATGACTACTGGAAAAACAATAACCTTGACTAGATGGACCTTTGTTGACAAAGTAATGTCTCTTCTTTTTAATATACTGTCTAGGTTGGTCATAACTTTTCTTCCAAGGAGTAAGCATCTTTTAATTTCATGGATGCTACCACCATCCGCGGTGATTTTGGAGCCCCCCAAAATAAAGTCAGCCACTGTTTCCACTGTTTCCCCATCTATTTGCCATGAAGTGATGGTACTGGAGGTCATGATCTTAGTTTTCTGAATGTTGAGCTTTAAGCCAACTTTTTCACTCTCCTCTTTTACTTTCATCAAGAGGCTCTTTAGTTCTTCTTCACTTTCTGCCATAAGGGTGGTGTCACCTGCATATCTGAGATTATTGATATTTCTCCTGGCAATCTTGACTCTAGCTTGTGCTTCATTTTAAAGTGTTTAAATTTTAATAATCTTTTTTTTCTAATATCTTAGCTCTTTGCAATAATAGGAAGATTCATGGGTTTTGATTTTGTTTAAGAGGCTTTATTTACTGAAGTTGAAGATTTAGGCTTTGGTGGTCTTCCTTTTCAGTGAGCCCTTCTTTTTAGAGTTTGAGAGAATTGATTTGCCAGATTAACCATATCTGGAGTGGACATTTTTCCCATTCCATGTTGGTCTTGTTTGCCTAGAAGGGGAAAAATCCTGATTCAACCCATTAATAAATACAGAGTTAAAAACTTCTTGGGTGGACCCCAAAATCTAAAGAAAGACTAGAATATTCTTTAAGAACAACTTTAATCAGTTGTAGTACCTAAGGTCATGAACAGACTCATCAGATTTTTGTGTGCATGTCTAAATTTTATTCCAATCAACAGACTTTTAAGAAAACAAGAAAACTCAAAGAATTGCACATGAAGTCCCCTAGCAATTGCCTGAACCTGAATATTTAATAAGGTAGTGGACTCGTCTCCTGGTTGTAATTCTAGAGGCCTCTCAGGATTTTCTCAATCAGCAATTTTCATTGAATTGCTTGGTCAGTCCTTCCCTAACAAGCATGCAGACTAGCTGATGTTAAGTCAGAGAAACCAGGTTGATAAGTTTGAATGACTATATTAAAATCCTCAGTAGATATGTGAGACTCTTCTGTTACTTTTTGGGGAAATATTTGAGTATGGCTTACAGTTTACCTTTGTTCACAGAATATAAGAAATTAAGGGGTTTAACCTCCAAATCTTCAGAAGGCTTGATTTTAAAGGTACATGTTCTAGCAAGTTCAGAATAAATTGTGTGGAGAGAATTTCAGAGAAAAGGGGAAATTTGGCTAAAGAATTAATATGAAGAAATTGAGAGTATAGAGCAGGTGTAGATGGTATACAAGAAAGGAGGAAAAGGGCACTGGATTTGGTATTTGGCAATGAGGCAGCAAGGGAGAGAAGCAAGATGGCACAGGAGGCAGAGCCCGAGACAAGAATCCATGAAAGTAGAGCCCAAGGGTTATTTTTATCTTTCTTTAATTATTTGTTTTGCCTCAGTTAATCTTAAAATCTTATTACTAAAGAAGTAATTTTAGAATCTTGATAGCATTTGGAGGCTTTAAAATATCAACTGAAGTAGAAAATTTTCTGGAAATTTTTGAACTATTGTAATACAATTCAGTTTAAGTTTGGGGATTTCAAAAATTCCATAATGGCCATTGGTAGTCTAAATTTCCTTTGATCAAATTTATCCATTTAGTTTGTTTTCAAACTAAATGAACAAGGACTGTGATTTTTACACATAAAATCAGCCAGATCCTCTGTTGGTAGAGCACCATCAAAATACTTAGATAATGTGATCTCATTTCTCAGAAGTTCTTTTACTCTGAGTTAAAGAACAATTCTCAAGCAGCTCAATTCAACTGGTATAAAATCTAATACCAGACAGTTTAAGGGAACACCTTGGTCCAGAAGTGCCATGCCAAAGACTATTTTATCCAGTTTCTAGAGAACAGCTTCTTCCAAAGGAACAGACTGAAAGCTGAAGAGCCAGCATAGTTTCAGTGAAGCAGCCCTTGTTCCTGAAGGAATGGGCTGAAGACATTTTCAGCCAGGTTGTACTGAAGCAATCTGATCTCAAAATCAGACTGAAGTACAAATTGGCAATTGCAAATAACAAAGCTTTAACTAGAAAGATGAAATCTTAAAATAGATGCCGACTAAAGCCTCGAGAGCTTCAAATGCAAAGAAGATATGAGCTCAAATCCAGGAGAAAGACTTAACATTAAGTAGCAGAGTCAATGACAAAAACTGTGAGCAAAAAGTGACTCAATTGTGGATTCTGCACCTGTTTGCTCACCAGCCCTGAAAGCTTTGGGTGTCTTATCTGGTCCTGTATGGGTCACCTAAATATCAACCTAAAACAAAGAGTGCTAGATATTTCTTCAGCAAAGATGGGTTTATTTGGGATTAGCAGAGAATTGCAATTCTGGAATCTGCAACTGTGATGAGCCATGTGCAAGTTCGTCCTAATGGCTAGGGAAGGAGACCACTTTTATAGAGGGGAAAAAGAAGTTGGGAGGGTTTTGGTGAACAGAGAGTCCATTACTTTTCACTGGCTGAGTATTTGCTAGGACAGAAGAACGTTTCTTCTTCTTGTTAGGTTCTGCTATTGTCATAGCACTTTCCCTTTTGATCTTCTAACTCTATTTAACTGAAGTTTCTGTTTATTAATTTTTTACACTTTGCTATCAATAATGGCTGCTTTATGTCTCACAAAGTCTTCTTCCCTATTCTCAGGGTTAAGGACATGCAAACAGCTTTCCTGGAGTTTCATAGCTCATTGATTAAGAGGATTTTGTCAGTTTTTACACAGCATAAATGCTGGAGAAGGCTCAGAATTAATCTGAAGACTTTGGTGAATTTCCGAAGTTGATTTACAATTCTGGCTAAGCTGAAAGCAGAAAATGATATCAGTGCTAACCTCAAGTTAATCCTCAAGAATGTTTCTAGATCAGTAGACCAATAGTTGATCCCTCTTTTCAGACTGACTCCTACATATAATGACAGACTGATCCCTAACTTTGTGTTCCTCCTTACTTTTATCCACAGTTATAGACTGAAACTTTCCACCACAACCTGTTTCCTAAATATATACCAGTGGAAATAGGAGATCAGGTAGGGATTTGTTTGCATTAGTGTTATTGAGTCCCAAGTCAGGGGAGATAAAACTCAGTGACTATTTCTGCCCTTTTTTTTTGTTAATTGGTTTAAAGTTGGGAGAGAACAGCTCAGTATTTAGATGACATTCGTGGGAAAAAAAAAATAAATCATCTACTCCAACAAGTGGTTATGAAGAATTTCAGCATGAAAAGCTCTGTGTTAGGTGCTACAAAAATGCAGAAAGTGAATAAGACAGTTTTTAAAAAAATCTGAAATGCATTTATTCATGAATGATAGAGTCCCAATAGTTTGTCTTGAGAAGAACATGGTAGTAAAGATAATAAAATGAAGCTGATGAAAGTAAGGATGTTAATGACTATGCTATTGGGATAGAAACTAAAATTTGTGTGAAGCTGACACCATGTTACATTTTATAGGAAAATTTTACTTCTTATATAAAAATTAATAAATATTTGCATTCATTTTCTATAACTTCCATAAGAAATCTCTACAAGCTTAGCAATTAAAAACAATGCACTTTTGTTATCTCACAGTTCTGTAGTTAATAAATCTGGACATGGCATGGCTCAACTATTTCTGAGCTCCATGTTTCACAAGGCCTGGACTAAGGGACCAATGTAACAATGAGGCTGCATTCCTTTCTAGAAACTCTGGAAAAGAACCTGCGTCCCAGCTGATTCAGATTGCTGATACTATTCAATTCCTTGTGCTTTATAAGACTAGAGTCTCTGTTGACTTCCTGGCTGTCAGCTGGGGTCTGTTCTGTTTCTAGAGGATAACTATATTTCTTAGCTCATGCTCCCCTTCCTCCATTTTTAAAGCAAATAACGATGAATCAAGTCCTTTTCACACTAAGGTATCTCTGTCCTTCCCTGTTGTCTAATCTTTCCTGCCTTCCTCTACCACATCTCTCTGAATGACTTTTCTGACTTTCTCTTCTTTTCTGAAGGGCTCCTCTGATGCGTCCACTTGGATAATTCAAGTACACTTTCTTATTTAAGAGCAGAAACATGATAACCTTGATCACAAAAGCCTTAGCAGCAGTACCTAGATTAGTGTCTGATTGCATAACCAGGGAGCAGAAATCCTGGGGCAATATCTTTAGAGTTTGTCAACCTCAATGTTCAACAGAGCTCCTGAATGAAGAAATGTTGATTTATTTCTTCAAGTGAAGGCCATAAATCACAGATTATCTCAGAGCTAGACGCTTGTAGAAAGTGGGGTAAAATGATGGGAATTGCTGATTATTTACAAACATAAAGGCTGAAGTGATTTTGCTGTTTAAATATCAGTTTCCTTTGAAGCCACCAATCACAGGTGTCAACTATGTGGTTAAAAAATCAATGTATTCCTAGAGTGATATTCAGTTAGAAGGGTCATAAATTATGCATATGGCTTACAAGAAATGGATGGGGAGCCTTGCACAGCATATTGACTATTCTGTCTTTGAAATGTTGCCATTTCATCAATTAAGATGACTTCCTAGGCAGAAGAAGTCAGATTTATGACTGTGATTGGAGGAGTTGATATAAGCTTTACCTAGCTTTGGCTTCAGGTCAGAAATCGGTGAGTTACTTTCACACTCATAATGTGAGTTTTGGTTTTCTGTTTGGACAGAGTAAGCGGTTCTGTGCCTCCCTGTGCTTTCCTGCTGGACAAGCCAAAGGAGGAGAAAAGGTACTGCGACCCAAGCCCATCCAGCCAAGTCTGACCATAAGGCTGCTACTTTTAGAACACTAAACTTCCATGGGAATGTATATCATAAATGGAAGAAACAAAGATGGCCATTGTTTTGGCCACTGTAAAATACAATTGTTGAATTCTCAGACTTATATTGCTTCCTATTTGGATAGTACACCACAGGTCTTCTTTAGGGTGGAAGGCATGCATGCTAACTTCTCTGATAAAATTTTACCTTGGAAACATGCACCGTGGTTTTAAATTAGGGAAAATTGGATGCAAGATTTTCCCCTTTAGAGTATTACAACAATTAGAGCATTTTATTTTTAAATATAATTATGGTTTTAAAAAGTGTTTTGTTTCTCTGGTTTGTGTTTATTATGAAACAGGGCAATGACTCCAGTCATCTTAATCATGGAGGGAGGACTGGAACACTCCTCAGGGAAGTTAGCAATTGCCTCAGAAGAAGGACTGCATTGCTGAATGCTATGTACACATGCAGCTACAGTCACCGAGACAGCATTGAGAGGGTAACAGGCAGGAAGGCCAGGGTCTCCAAACTGAGGAAATAGGCTGCAAGTGTCAGAGATTTTCTCTCTCTCTTAAGTGGCAGGAGGAAACAAACTAGCTTTAACCAATACATTCTTCTGATGGAAATGTTTGTCTTAAGCTATGTTAATGCACTATACATTTACCCCAAACTCTGTCATCCAGTTGGTTCAGCCAAACGGCTTAGGACCTTCTTGACAAATTAGTATGTTATACTCAGACATTGTTCCCCTAATCTATGTAAATGAAACTGTCTGGTAAACTACCCTTCTACAAAATTCAAGTCAATCGTTTTATGGCCCGGGATGACTCCTCTGGTGCCAAGATTATTCCCAAATACATCTTATGTATGAGGGGCCTGGTGCCATTCTGAGTTTTGAGACATTCCTTTCTTTCATTAGCCAACTGCTAGTGACTAGATAACATCCAGCCAAAAACTAGCAGGGTGGTACTTTTCTACCCAATTCTGATGCCTATGTCAGAAGCTTTCTCTATCTCCTTTATACTTAGATAAAACTTTATTACACAAAAGCTCTGAGTGATCAAGCCTTGTCTTTGGCCCTGGATTGAGTTCTTCTCTTCTGGAGGCCAAGATTTCCAGTGGTTTTGTGTGTGTGTTTGTGTGTGTGTGTGTGTGTGTGTGTGTGTGTGTGATTTCGTCAACAAGTTTTCAGTATGAAGTTGACACACAAAATAAATATGGACCAATGGAACAAGATAGAAATCCCAGAGAGAACCTACACACCTATGGGCATCTTATCTTTGACAACGAAGGCAAGACTGCAATGGAGAAAAGATAATCTCTTCAGTAAGTGATGCTGGGGAAATTGGACAGCTATGTGTAAAAGAATGAAATTAGAACACTTTCTAACACTGTGCACAAAAGTAAACTCAAAATAAATTAAGTTCAAACACTATAAAACTCTTAAAGGAAAACATATGAAGTATACTCTGACAAAAATCATAGCAAGATCCTCTCTGACCCACTTCCTAGAGTAATGGAAATGAAACCAAAAATAAATAACTGGGACATAATTAAATTTAAACTCTTTTACATAGCAAAGCAAACAATAAATAAGATGAAAAGACAACACTCAGAATGGGAGAAAATATTTGCCAACTAAGCAACTGACAAAAGAGTGATCTTGAAAATATATAAGCAGCTCATATAGCTCAGTATCAGAAAAACAAACAGCTCAATTAAAAATAGGCAGAAGATCTAAGCAATAATTTCTCCCAATAAGACATGTAGAAGGCAAATAAACACATGAAAAGATGGTCAATATTACTTATTATTACAGTAATGCAATCAAAACCACACATCAATCTGAAAGGACATCATGAAAAAACTATAAACAATAAGTGCTGGAGTGGATGTGGAGAAAATGGAATTCTCCTGCACTGGAAGGGAGTGTAAATTGATATAGCCCCTGTGGAGAACAGTATGGAGATTCCTTAACAAAGTAGTAATAAAATCACTGCATGACCCAGCAATCCCACTACTGAGCATATACCCTAACAACACCATAATTCAAAAAGACACATGCCATCTGTATGTCTTCTTTGGAGAAATGTCTGTTTAAGTCTTTTGTCCACTTTTTGATTGTGTTGTTCATCTTCCTTGTATTGAGCTGCATGTGTTGTTTGTATATTTACATTAATTTTTGTCAGTTGTTTCATTTGCTATCATTTTTTCCCCATTCCGAAGGCTATCTTTTCAAGTTGTTTATAGTTTCCTTTGTTGTGTAAAAGGAAGTTTAATTAAGTTTAAATTTTAAGTTTAATTAAGTCCCATTTATTTATTTTTGTTTTTATTTCCATTATTCTGGGAAGTGGGTCATAGAGGGTCTTGCTGTCATTTATGTTGGAGAGTGTTCTGCTTATGCTGTATATTTTCTGATCTTACATTTAGGTCTTTAATTCATTTTGAGTTTATTGTTTTGTATGATATTAGAGAATCTTCTAGTTTCATTCTTTTACACATATTTGACCAGTTTTTCCAGCAACACGTTTTGAAGAGACTGTCTTTTTCTCCATTGTGTATTCTTGCTTCCTTTGTCAAAGATAAGATAAGATAAGGTACATGGATTTATCTCTGGGCTTTCTATTTTGTTCCATTGATCTATGCTTCTGCCTTTGTGCCAGAACCATACTGTCTTGATAACCATACTGTGTAGCACAGTCTGAAGTCCCGAAGGTTTATTCCTGCAGTTTCATTTTTCTTTCTCAAGATTGCTTTGGCTATTCAAGGACTTTTGTGTTTCCACACAGACTGTGAAATTATTTATAGCTCTATTTCTGTGAAAAATATCATTAGTAGTTTGATAGGAATTGATTTAATTTGTAGATTGCTTTGAATAGTATACTCATTTTCACTATACTGATTCTTCCAATCCAAGAACATGGCATATTTCTCTATCTATTCATGTCATCTTTGATTTCTTTCATCATTGTTTCATAGTTTTGTATATAAAGGTCTTTTGTTTCTTTAGGTAAATTTATCCCTAAGTATTATATTCTTTTTGTTGCAATAGTAAATGTGATTGCTTCCTTAATTTCTCTCTCTGATTTTTTATTGTTAGTGTATAGGAATGCAAGAGATTTCTGTGTATTAATTTTATATCCTTCAACTTCACTATATTCATTGGTTAGCTCTAGTAAATTTCTGGTTGTTTCTTTAGGGTTTTCTGAGTAGAGGATCACATCATCTACAAACAGTTTTACTTCTTTTCCAATGTGGATTCCTTTTATTTCTTTTCCTCCTCTGATTGCTGTGGTTAGGACTTACAAAACTATGTTGAAAAAGCATTTCTCCAAAGTAGACCTACAGATGGCTAATAAACACATGAAAAGATGCTCAATATCATTCATTATTAAAGAAATGTTCATTGGAGCACTATTTACAATAGCCAGTACATGAGCGCAACCTAGATAAAAAAGTTGCAGTACACATATACAGTGAATATTACTCATCCACAAAGGAACAATTTTGAGTCAATTGTAGTGAGGTGGATGAACCTAGAGATTTTTATACAGAGGGAAGTAAGTCAGAGAAAAACAAATGTCATATATTAATGTATACAGGTGTCATTAGAAAAATAGTACTGATGAACTTATTTACAGGGAAGAAATGGAGATGCAGATATAAAGATGGACTTGTGGACACAGCTGGAAAAAGAGATGGTGGGACGAACTGAGAGAATAGCATTGATATATATATATATATATATATATATATACTACTGTGTGTAAAATAAATAACTAGTGGGAAGCTGCTATATAACATAGGGAGCACTGCCTATCACTCTGTGATGACCTAAAGTAGTGGGAGGTTAGAGGGATGCTCTGTAGGAGGGGATATGTATCTATATAATGATGGCTAATTCACATTGTTGTAAGACAGAAACAAATACAACATTTAAAGCAATTAAAAAAAAACCTATGATGAGAACAATGAGGTATCAATCTGTCAGAATATATACTATTAAAAATTCATGAATATTTAATGTTGGCAAGAATGTAGAGAAAAGGGCACCCTAGTAAACTGAGTACCAATGTAAATTGGTGCAGCCACTATGGAAAACAGTATGGATTTTTCTCAAAAAACTGAAAATATAAATGTTATGTGATCTAGCAACTGCCCTCATAGTTATATATTCATAGAAATTAAAAGCCATAAATTCAAAAAGGTATATGCATCATAATGCTCAAGGTAACATTATTTACAGTAGCCAAGATATATATATAACCTAAGTGTTTATATATATATATATATATATATATATATCACATACACACATATATATGTATACATATATATATACAAATGTATGTCAATATATGTATTGACATATATATGTCAATGCTATTCTCTCTATATATATTCTTTATATATATATTTATCATACATATGCATTTAATAGAAAATTAGTCATATAAAAGGAAAGAAATTTTGTTATTTGCAGAAGCTTGGATAGACTTGGATGGTATTATGCGTTATACAGAGTGAAATATATCAGACAGAGAAAGAAAGATGCTGCATGTTGTCACTTATATGTTGACCCTTAAAAAGGAAACATTAATGAATACAGCAAAGCAGAAATAGATTTACAGATTTAAAGAACATCTAGTGGTTTTCTGTGAGCAGAGGGAAGAGGGGAGGGCCAAGATAGAGGTATGAGATTAAGAGGTAGAAACCTAGCATTCATAAAATAAATAAGCTTCAAGAATGTATTGTATAGCACAGTGAAAACAGTTAACATTTTATAATAAATTTAAATGGAATATAATGTATAACATATTGAATCATAATACACAACTGAAACTAATGTTTTACATCAATTATACTTCAATAAAAAGGAAAAAATGCAATATGATTGAAGGTACATTCCTTTTTATTTTTAGTTATCAAAGGAAATATTACCACTGGAAATGCAGTTCATAGCTGCAGAATTACCACCAAAAAACTAAATATAATTGATGGCAATCTGTTGGAAACATAGTCTTAATTATTTCTCAAATGAAGAACTATACTTGTATTATGACCAGTTAGTCCTAAAAGAAAAATAAATAACAGTTGATAACTTTTATAAAATACTCAATGGATATATTACAAGAACAAACATGATATGAAAGAGGGAACTGTTTCAAATGTGACACTCTGAAACCAAATAAAGTTGATGCAGTTTCCTGATGAAAACTTTATTGCCCCCAATAACTGCATAGGCCATAAGGTAGATACCGTTAAGAGTTACTGTTCATTATGAGAATATGACTAATAAAATTCAAACAGCTATAGTATCAGCTTTCCAATACATTAATAACTTTCCTCATTGCCTCAGGGGCTTTGAGGTTTTGCTCTGTTTGCCTTGTTTCACAAAGTACATGTTATCTGTACATTTTATACTGACAGGTTTAGGATAAGATGAAAGAACAAAGCTAGCATCCTAATATTTGGCTAATACAACCTAAAGCATGTCCTTTAGTTTTAAATCTTCCATATGCTTCAGGGATAGTTTTGACCTGGGCTCTTCTAAGTCATCTTCCTGGAACTTTTCACATTTTGACATTCTTAGAAGAAAGATAATGAATTCCTGCAAAGGAATCATTTACTTCTTATATTATTCTGGCAATGCTGACTAAGGCTGAGGTGCAAATATTACTATTATTGGACTTGGAAGGTAATAAGAATAAAAAGTACAGGTTAGATACTTTATCTTTTGGAAAATAAAACTGAAGACTGAGCCTTGGCTACTATAAGAGGAAGAGTTCCTCTCTTACTATTAGGAATTAACTTGCAAATTATTAAAATCTAGATGTATGAATATAGTAATAGAACAAATCACTCAATTAGTTAACAAAGACATTATAAAGTAGAAATTATGAAGTAGAGAATAGCAAGGAGAGATAAGAAAGCCTTTGTGAGTGAACAATGCAAAGAAATAGAGGAAAACAATAGGAAGGGGAAGACTAGAGATCTCTTCAAGAAAATGGGAGATATCAAGACAGCATTTCTTGCAAATATGGGCACAATAAAGGACAGAAATGGTAAAGACCTAATGGAAGCAAAAGAGATTAAGAAGAAATAGCAAGAATGCACAGAACTATACAAAAAAGCTCTTAATGACCCAGGTAACCACAATGATGTGGTCACTAACCTAGAGCCAGACATCCTGGAGTATGAAGTCAAGTGGGATTTAGGAAGCGTTACTACAAACAAAGCTATTGGAGGTGGTGGAATTCCAGTTGAGCTATTTAAAATACTAAAACATGATGCTGTTAAAGTGCCACCTTCAATACGTAGGCAAATTTGGAAAACTCAGCAGTAGCCACAGAACTGAAAAAGGTCAGTTTTCATTACAACCCCAAAGAAGAGCAATGCCAAAGAATATCCAAACCACTGCACAATTATTCTTATTTTACATGTTAGTAAGGTAATGCTCAAAATCCTTCAAGCTAGGCTGGGCTGCAATAGTACATAAACTGAGAGCTTCCAGATGTACAAGTGGGGTTTAGAGTAGGCAGAGGAACCAGAGACCAAATTGTCAGCATCCACTGACTCATAGAAAAGGCAAAGAATATCTAAAAAAAATCTACTTCTGATTAATTAACTGTCCTCAAGATTTTGACTGTATGGATTACAATAAACTGTGGAATATTCTTGAAGAGACAGGAATATCAGACCACTTTATCTGCCTCCTGAGAAATATGTACGCAGGACAAAAAGCAACCTTTAGAACTGGACATGGAACAGACTAGTTTGAAATTGGGAAAGGAGTACATCAAAGCTGTCGATTGTCATCCTGTTTGTTTATTGTATATACAGAGTACATCAGGTGAAATACTGGGCTGGATAACTCACAAGCTGGAATCAAGATTTCAGGGAGAAATACCAGCAACCTCAGATATGCAGATGATACCACTTTAATGGCAGAAAATGAAGAGGAACTACAGAGCCTCTTGATGAAAGGGGAGAGTGAAAAAGCTGGAATAAACTCAGCATTCAGAAAACTAAGATCATGGCATCTGATTCCATCACTTCATGCCAAATAGATGGGACAAAGTGGAAACAGCGATAAATTTTATTTTCTTGGACTCCACAATCACTGTGGACAGTAACTGCAGTCATGAAATTAAAAGACTCTTGTTCCTTGGAACAAAAGCTATGATAAACTTATACAGCATATTAAAAGGAAGAGATATCACTTTGCCAACAAAGATTCATGTTGTCAAAACTTTGATTTTTCCACTAGTCATGTACAGAATTGAGAGTTGGACCATAAAAAAGGTTGAGTGTCAAAGAATTAATGCTTTCAAACTGTGGTACTGGAAAAGACTTTTGAGAGTCCCTTGACTGTAAGGAGATCAAATCTGTCAATCAAAGGGAATTAACCTTGAATATTCATTGGAAGAATTAATGTTGAAGCTGAAGTTCCAATACTTTGGCCATCTGATGTGAAGAGTTGACTCACTGGAGAAGACCTTGGGGCTAGGTAAGATTGAGGGCAGGAGAAGAAGGGAGTAACACAGGATGAGATGATTGGATAGCATCACTGACTCAATGGATGTGAGTTTGAGCAAACTCTGGGAGATAGTGAAGGATAAGAAAGCCTGGCAAGCTGCAGTCTATGGAGTTATGTAGAATTGAACATGTTTTAGCAACTGAAAAACAACAACACAAAAATGAAATAGAGAGATAAACCTGTTAAAAATAAAAATCCAAACACAAGTTACATTCAGTGATATTGACAAACAGGGTCCCTCAGTTCCCTTAACTTTTTTACAGCTATTATTTGGATTTACTATTTAATATTTGTGTTTACTACTACTATCATGGGTTTCCATGGTGGTTCAGTGTTAAACAATCTGCCTGCCAATGCTGGAGTTGCATGTTTGATCTCTGGGTTAGGAAGATCCTCTGGAGAAGAAAATGACAATGTACTAAAGGTTTGTTGCCATGGAAATCCCTTGGACGTAGTAGCTTGGTGAACTGCAGACCAAGGGGTTGCAGAATCGGACATGACTGAGTGACTAAACAACAATAAATTGCTAGCAATTGAAATAATTATTATTTCAATAATTATTGAAATAATCTGATTTCATTCAGATTATCTACTGAAATCTATGTAAAGTCAAGGACAGAGGCACCAAAAGAGGCTGAGGATCCTATTGGGATATGCTGATCCTACTGGAGAAGAGATTTGAACCAGTTCATTCATTCCCAGTGACTGGCAGAAATTCAAATTAAAATAGGTTAAATACATATTTCTTGAAGTAGATTAGGATTAGACAAATACCATTAGAATAGTGAACACAACAGCTAGCAGGATAACTCCTGGATAAGTACAGGATAGTTCACGGTCAGAAGTAGATATGATACTTGAAGAAATATCCAAAGGAATTTAGATCAGGAAACAAGCCAAGATCAGAACCAAAGGCTGAGATGGTCCATTTGCTGTAGTAACTTCTTTTGGGGTGACTTCCTGCCCCCTTTTCTAAGAACTAGGGCTTATCCACAGTTCCTATTTAAGAGGTGAATGCAGCTCCTACAATGATCCCAAAGGACTTAGATTCTTTGCCCCAGTTAATTGGATGCGAGTGTTGCAGAAAAGAGCCAATTTTGATTCCATGTTGAATCTGTTTCCTTGACCTTAACCTTTGTTTTTCATTGTTTTTGCTATTATAATCATACTTAATGTTCTGTTTCAGGTGACCCTGCCCCTCTGCCTGAAGAGATTAGCGCACTCTCTCTCTGAGGTTGACCATCCCAGGAGATATTTGCGAGACAATAGTCTTTGCTTATTCAACTCTTGCTCTTCTCCAGTCTACAAAAGCACCTGATATTCAGACACAGATAAGATTGTTATTTTGAGACATTAGTCTGCCATCTTCTCTGTCAGCCATCTATCCAAATAGAGTCATATTCCTTGGCTCAACACTTTTTATCTAGGTTAACTGACTCGTCATGCCACAAGCAGAACAAGCTTGGACTCATAACAGAACACTAATCAGATATTCTCCTGAAAATGAATTTGCTTACCAAGGATATATTCAATCTTTTGAGTCCATGAAGTGAAAAATATAGTGGAACTCTAATTAGTTAACTATATTGGATCCCTCTTCCTGTACCCTAAAGGCAGGGAAATTGATGGGCTGAAAAAATATGAATAAAGTCCAGTGAAATAAAGAGAAAAGGAAGAAGAGTACACACTCACAATCTGAATGTGTTCTTCCTGTTCCTAGTACTTCATGAGATGGCATATGTCCTAATCTTGGGTGTACTGAGATAAATCCTTGTCCTTCCTAAAACATTTCCTTTTGCTTGAGTGAATTGCAATGCATGTCAGTACCTTATATGCAAATAACCTAAAGTAAGTCAGCATGAAATAAGTCTGTGTCCTGTCTCAATCAAGGCACCTTTGAATTCTCAACAACCCAGTAGAAGGAGGGAGAAGAAGACACTTTTGGGAACTCAGGCATTGGATATCATACAAAGTTTCTCATACAAATTTTGTGTGTTGGGGGCTCAGACAGAAATTGGAGGATTTTATATTCCCCTTAAATTGAGTGGGACTGGAAAAAGTCAGTTTTCATTCCAATTCCAAAGAAAGGCAATGCCAAAGAATGCTCAAACTACAACACAATTGCACTCATCTCACACAATAATAAAGTAATGCTCAAAATTCTCCAAGCCAGGCTCCAGCACTATGTGAACCGTGAACTTCCAGATGTTCAAACTGGTTTTAGAAAAGGCAGAGGAATCAGAGATCAAATTGCCAACATCCGCTGGATCATTGAAAAAGCAAGACAGTTCCAGAAAAGCATCTATTTCTGCTTTATTGACTATGCCAAAGCCTTTGACTGTGTGGATCTCAAGAAACTGTGGAAAATTCTGAAAGAGATAAGAATACCAGATAATCTGACCCATCTCTTGAGAAACCTTTATGCAGGTCAGGAAGCAACAGAACTGGACATGAAACAACAGACTGGTTCCAAATAGGAAAAGGAGTCCATCAAGGCTCTATATTATAACCGTGCTTATTTAACTTCTATGCATAGTACATCATGAGAAACACTGGGCTGGAAGAAACACAAGCTGGACTCAAGATTACCGGGAGAAATATCAATAAGCTCAGATATGCCGATGATACTACCCTTATGGCAGAAAGTGAAGAGGAACTAAAAAGTCTCTTGATGAGAGTAAAAGAGGAGAGTGAAAAAGTTGGCTTAAAGCTCAACGTTCAGAAAACTAAGATCATGGCATCTGGTCCCATCACTTTATGGGAAATAGATGGGAAAACTGTGGAAACAGTGGCTGACTTTATTTTTTTTTGAGCTCCAAGATCACTGCAGATGGTGATTGCAGCCATGAAATAAAAGACACTCCTTGGAAGAAAGGTTATGACCAACCTAGATAGCATATTGAAAAGCAGAGACATTGCTTTGCCACCAAACATCCGTCTAGTCAAGGCTATGGTTTTTCCAATAGTCATGTATGGATGTGAGAGTTGGACGGTGAAGAAAGCTGAGCCCCGAAAAATTGATGCTTTTGAACTGTGGTGTTGGAGAAGACTCTTGAGAGTCCCTTGGCCTGCAAGGAGATCCAGCAAGCCCATCCTAAAGGAGATCAGACCTGGGTGTTCATTAGAAGGACTGATATTGAAGCTGAAACTCTAATACTTTGGTCACCTCATGTGAAGAGTTGACTCATTGGAATAGATCCTGATGCTGGGAAGGATTGGGGGCAGGAGGAGAAGGGGATGACAGAAGATGAGCTGGCTGGATGACATCACTGACTCAATGGACATGCATTTGGGTAGACTCCGGGAGTTGGTGATGGACAGGGAGGCCTGGCATGCTGTGATTCATGGGGTCACAAAGAATCAGATGTGACTGAGCAAATGAACTGAAATGATACTAAGCCAAAACAGAAGAAGATGCTGGGATTGAATGGACATGAGTTTGAGTAAACTCAGAGATACTGAAGAACAGGGAAGTCTGGTATGCTACAGTCCATGGGGTCACAGAGAATTGGAAATGACTTAGTGACTGAACAACAGAAATAATATAAAACTGAGTTTAGTAGGAAATAAGAGATCAGAGCTAACAGTAGTTTGGCTAAGCAAATCAAGGGGATTAGGAAGTGCTGGTATTTGAATTTCTGTGGCCAACATTACGCTGGGTGTGGCTGGTAATTCTTGAAGGCACAGTTGTGTTTCTGTTCATTTCAAAGACATGCTGCTTTGAATCTAGTATATAACCTTCTGGTGGAGTCCCAAATCTGTTTTGGTCAAAAAATAAATAACTTTAGAGTCTTTTTGTGGTATAGTTTGGTGGGACTAGGCAAATCACTCAGTTGAAAACCTCCTGGGCTTGTATATCACCTTAATTTTTGGCATTTTGCCCAAACTATTTATATCATACTTTATAGAGGTTTAGTGCTAAGAGTGGACTTCACTGGTAGCTCAGCTGGTAAAGAATATGCCTGCCATGCAGGAGACCTTGGTTCAATTCCTGGGTCTGGAAGATCCCCTGGAGAAAGGATAGGCTACCCACTCTAGTATTCTTGGGCTGCCCTCATGGCTCAGGTGGTAAAGAATCCACCTGCAGTGCGGGAGACCTGGGTTCAATCCCTGGGTTGGAAAGATCCCCTGGAGGAGGACATGACAACCCACTCCAGTATTCTTGCCTTGAGAAGCCCCATGGCCAGAAGAGCCTGGCAGGCTACAGTCCATGGGTTTGCAAAGAGTTGGACACAACTGAGAGACTAAGCACAGTGCAATGCTAAGAATTTCCTTATAAATCATTTAAGCCAACTGGGAAAGTACACTAAACCTAAATCTGGAAGGATGTGCAAGGTTCTGGTTCAGAGAAAAGATTTTGGGTATACTGAAAAACAAGAATGAAATATTAACAAAGCTGGAGTGAGAAAAACTTGGATGGGAGGAGGTGGCTTCAGTAAATGCTTTTTGCAAAACTTCCCGAGATAGAACAGATATTGGGAGGCAATTTCTCTTAAAGAATGATGGGCAGCATAGCTAAGAAGAGGTATAGCAGAAATCAAAATCTGGTTTACCAATTTCATGTTCACTTCCTTTTCCACTTTATATCCACTGCTGAGTTAAATCTCTAGCAAAGGATAATAACAGTGATACACAGATGAATTGATTTGACATATTAAGGTGCTAAAATCCCATTTGCTTGGCAAATTTAATCACCTTGAACCTAAAAATTATAGGTTTCTAGAAATATTTAAGACTTTCAGCATTCATGTCAAGACAGTGCTGAGAATGATCACTGTAAATAGTCAAATAGACCCTATTTTCTTGAAGGAGTACTACTTCTCTTTAAGTCACTAAATCCATATTCTAGAGTGTTTCTTCCATTCCTGATTTTCTGGTAATGAAATCACAGCAAGGACAGCTAAATACAGGGAAAATTTTATCTATGATATCTAAATCTTCCTTTTTTGTCTTCTGGCTCTCTCATGGGTATGTTGGCAATTTCACAATTAATCCTCAAATGGTGTGCTTTATTAATCAACACAACAATAAATTTTACTTACTAGAATAGATGACACTATAGCTTTCAGTTCAGTCCCTCAGTCGTGTCCGACTCTTTGCAACCCCATGAATTGCAGCATGCCAGGTCTCCCTGTCCATTACCAACTCCCAGAGTCTACCCAAACGCATGTCCATCAAGTGGGTGATGCCATTCAGCCACCTCATCCTCTGTCGTCCCCTTCTTCTCCTGCCCCCAATCCTTCCCAGCATTAGGGTCTTTTCTAATGAGTCAACTCTTCACATGAAGTGACCAAAGTATCAGAATTTCAGCTTCAACATCAGTTCTTCCAAGGAACATCCAGGGCTGATCTCTTTTAGGATGAACTGGTTGGATCTCCTTGCAGTCCAAGGGACTCTCAAGAGTCTTCTCCAACACCATAGTTCAAAAGCATCAATTTTTCGGGGCTCAGCTTTCTTCACCGTCCAACTCTCACATCCATACATGACTATTGGAAAAACCATAGCCTTGACTAGACGGACGTTTGGTGGCAAAGCAATGTCTCTGCTTTTCAATATGCTATCTAGGTTGGTCATAACCTTCCTTCCAAGGAGTAAGTGTCTTTTAATTTCATGGCTGCAATCACCATCTGCAGTGATTTTGGAGCCAAAATCATCTGCAGTGATTTTGGAGTCAAAAAAAATAAAGTCAGCCACTGTTTCCACTGTTTTCCCATCTATTTCCCATAAAGTGATGGGGCCAGATGCCATGATCTTAGTTTTCTGAATGTTGAGCTTTAAGCCAACTTTTCATTCTCCTCTTTTACTCTCATCAAGAGACTTTTTAGTTCCTCTTCACTTTCTGTCATAAGGGTGGTATCATCTGCGTATCTGAGCTTATTGATATTTCTCCCAGCATCTTGATTCAAGCTTGTGTTTCTTCCAGCCCAATGTTTCTCATGATGTACTATGCATAGAAGTTAAGTAAGCAGGGTGATAATATAGAGCCTTGATGGACTCCTTTTCCTATTTGGAACCAGTCTGTTGTTTCATGTCCAGTTCTAACTGTTGCTTCCTGACCTGTATAAAGGTTTCTCAAGAGACAGGTTGGATGATCTGGTATTCCCATCTCTTTCAGAATTTTCCACAGTTTATTGTGATCCACACAATCAAAGGCTTCTAAAGCTTTAGGGTACTTTAATCTAAATTGTATCTTTACTTACATCTAAAATGGTATCTTTCCCCCCAAGAATTCCATAATTCCATTTCTCTTATGTAATTACTACTATTTACTTCTTCTCAAGTAATAACTTTCCTTTTTTGGGCCACACCTCACAGCTTGTAGAATCTTAGTTACTCTTCTTGGGATTGAATCTGGGCCCTTAGCAATGAGAGCATGGACTCTGAACCACTGGACTGCCAGGGAATTCCCTCAAAAAATTATTTGAATATAGCGATATTATGTTTCAAATAATTCTAACAATTATCATTTCTATGATAAATTGACCTTTGGAATTTTAATTTCCCCTAGCTCTCATGGTAGTTATGGCTTTGTATTTATACATTCCTACATATTGGTTAACTATTTCCTTTTCTTTCTTATTTTATTTAACAAAAGAATCCCTTGGCTCTCCTATTCAATTCTGGGTCCTATTCAATTTTGGAGTCTCAGGACATGAATCAATTACACTCTTGATTGCACTGACCTCTTTGCAAGCTGCACCAGCACACAGACTAGCTATAAGGATCACATTAGTGTCAGGGCCTATAGAGACTTCCTATAATGTTTCCCTAGATTTGCCAATCTGAAACTCAATCACATGTCGTGTATCTCAGAGTTACCCAAGCTGGCAGCTCAAACATAAAGCTGCCTAATGAAATTTTCTTAGTGTTCTCATATAGAATGGTGGAGAAGGTAATGGCAACCTACTTCAGTACTCTTGCCTGGAAAATCCCATGGATGAAGGAGCCTGATAGGCTGCAGTCCATGGGGTCGCTAAGAGTCGGACATGACTGAGCGACTTCACTTTTGCTTTTCACTTTCATGCATTGGAGAAGTAAATGGCAACCCACTCCAGTGTTCTTGCCTGGAGAATCCCAGGGACAGGGGAGCCTGGTGGGCTGCCGTCTATGGGGTCACAGAGTCAGACACGACTGAAGCGACTTAGCAGCAGCAGCAGGAGCATATAGCACTGACCACCTGACTAGAGTGTAATAGAAATGACTTTTCATCAATAGCCAGTGACAGTCTTGTAAGGCAGTTGTCAAGCAGCCCAGCAGACTGAGCATCTTGATGGAGCAGAGATCTAACTTATATGCAGTGTGGGATCAGATCTACAATTTCACCCAGACCCTGCTCTGATCCTTCCTTCATCGTCTCTCATTCTTCCTTTAGCTCTGCAGCCTGTGACTGTAGAACTCCTAGGTTTGAAATTCCTTCATTGCCTCTTATTATATCAAATTATCACTATCTTCTAGGAAACTCCATCTCTCAGAATACCAGGAAGGCAAGTTTCTGCCTCTCATTTCACTTAATATTTTGGCTCATCTATTGACTTGTGAGATGACTCTGAAAGTTTCTTTAAAATGAACTACCATGTAGAAGAGGCAACACTGAATCTCTGTTGTCTTACTTTCAGTATCTTCTTGCCCTCACTTATCTGTGCTACTTACAGTTCCCATACACATCTCCACTTAATATCCAATATTTATTTATTTCTGCTACACAATTAGAAAAAATATATGTGTATGCCTAGAAGAGTGAGCACTTGAGACATCAACCAGAAGAGCTATTCCAGTAGATGTGCCCCTTAAACAATTAATAACTTGTTTTGTGCCACAGAGGCTAATCATGGAAAAGTCAGTGGGAAGAACAAACTTCACCTTTTCCAGGAAAAAGGGCTAATATGATAATGAGGAAGAGGCAGTATCTGTTGCAACTTCAAGGCTTTTCTGGGAAGAAACTCCTCCCAGTGACAGGAATGTCGAATCCCTATCCTGGCTCCTCTTTCCTGTTACTCATTTCAGTGCCCCTCCTTCAAATCCTCTTATAAAAGCCCAGTCTTTTCTGCCTTGACAAGCCAGTGCAGATTCCTGCAAGACAGGTAAGTGGGAGCTGAGACAAGGTGAGACCCGTGATGGGGGGAAAGTGTACAAGGATCCGTGTCTTCAGAGAACAAGGGAGCTCTGAGACCAGGGGAAGCCAGACTTGGGAGGTTTCATGTTCACTAGTATGTATAGATTCTCCAACTCTTTCCAGCATCATGGAAGGGGAGGGATTCTACCAAGATGGATTTATTCCTAGGGGACTAGATGAAGGAAAAGACAAGAGGTACAACAAGGGGTGTCTCACACCCTCTCTCTGACCACCCTCCCTTTAGTTCTCTAGCTGCCTCCACACCTCACAGACACAATGCTGCCTTCCCTGGGCCTCCCCAGACTGTCCTGGATACTGTTCTCCTGCCTGATGCTCCTGTCTCAGGTCCAAGGTGAGATTTCTCCACCTCTAGCACTGGGTTCCCAGTGTCTGCTCAGGGCCAAGACGAGGAGGAAAGCACCAGTGCCTCCCCTGGTAATGGGATATCCCCACACAACATAACTGCCTGGATTCCTGAGTCATCACTCCTTCCTTCAGGGTACCTAGTGGTAGGAGGCATCCCAGTGGTTCAATAACACTGGGATGAGATGATTTTTATTTTCTCAGTAGCATCTAATTTATGTGAGCTGATTAAGGAGGGAAAGCAGAGATATGAGTAGAAGAATGATTGGGGATCCTGTGTAGGAACAGTCCAGAGGAGGAAAAGAGTGTTTCAATTAGGCAGATGCATAAAAAGAAAACACACCATCTCCCAAATAGTACATCTAGTTCATGATTTAAGAAAGAGAAATCGTTGGAGTGTTGGCAATGGTAAGAGGTACTTAGGAGTTTGATATCACTGCCTCAAACAGTGGCCTCATAGATATTCTCCAAGGTCACCTCTGTACTTTAATCCCTTATCTCCATTTCACCTCATCCCTCTCCTTTTTTTCTTCTTCTTCAGGGGAAGATTCCCAGAAGGAACTGCCCTCTGAAAGGATCAGCTGTCCCAGAGGTTCCACAGCCTATGGGCTCTACTGCTATGCCTTATATACAGCAGCCAGAAGCTGGATGAATGCAAATGTGAGTTCTGAGGTTTGCAGTTAATAGAGATAAGGAGAAGCAAATCAGAGACAGGGTTGTGGGGTATGGGGATTCTTAAGAGTTTCCTTAGGATGAGAATAAGAAGTTCAGTTTTGCAAACACATTCCTTCTCACCTGCCTTGGCCCTGCCCTTCCCCTAGTTATGTCTCAAGCGCCTCCTGTGTCTCTCCCTTCCCCACACAGATTGCCTGCCAGAGGAGGCACTCAGGACATCTTGCGTCTGTGCTCAGTGAGACTGAGGGATCCTTCCTGGCCTCCTTGGTTGGGAATAACTTGAATATCCGATCAGATGTCTGGATTGGGCTCCATGACCCCACAGAGGTACATTTACTTCCTTTATAATTTGTTACTTCCAAAGATGCTATGGCCACTCAGCTTCCCCCCAACTCAACCCACTCGCATCCCATTTGCCAGCCCAGTAAATACCCAAGAGATCCCTGGAACTCAGGAGATGAATGGGGAATGTGAGGGCCTTGAAGGCAGCTAAAGAGCTGAGTTCTGTGCCAGTTCCTAGCCTCCTGCTAAGGTTAATCTGCCTCTTATCAAGCTTTTACACAATTCACACAAGCATGCTTTGTAATTCTCTGTGCTTCCCTGAGTCTGAATATGCTGTACTTAGCAAGTTCTAAATCAAGATTTAGGATTGATGCCCTTTTCTTTTATTATTTTTTTTAATGGGCTTCCCTGGTGGCTCAGGTGGTAAAGAATCTGCCTGTAATGCAGGATACCTGGATTCAATCCCTGGAATGGGCAGGTCCCCTGAAGAAGGGAATGGATACCCACTCCAGTATTCTGGCCTGGAGAACTCCATGGACTGTGTAGTCCATGGGGTAGCAAAGAGTTGGACAGGACTGAGAGACTTTCATTCTTACTTTCCTTTTTTATAAAAACAGACATTGTCTTGGAGCTTCAGAGGGTAATTGCAAATGCATCCTCAAGTGTAGTTCAGATAGTGACCTGTTACTCTGAGGTGTTCTATTGGCCTTTGTGATTATTGGCTGTGGAATTTGCCAAGTGAAGCAGGGAATTAGGGAGAGTTTCCTAGAGAAAAGCTGTGGGGCATCATCTGGAAGAGCAGAGCCAATTCCATGATGCTGTGGAGGGGACCAGGCATTCCAGCAGAGGGCATCAGGCCAGGAGAGTTCTAAAGGCCTTTCTACATCACCTGACTCCATCCTCTGCCCTATAGGGCTTTGAGGCCAATGCTGGTGGATGGGAATGGAGTAGCACTGATGTGCTCAATTATTTTACCTGGGAGAGAAATCCTAGCAGTATCTCAAGCCCTGGTCACTGTGGCATCCTGTCCAGAACATCAGGTGAGAAACAGAAAAGGTCACTTCTACTTAGTCTTTTCCTTTCATCCCCCATTTCTGGGCTTGATCGTCAGAGAATCCTCCTCTGCTATGAAGTATAGTATTGGTTTGTCTGCTCCCATCCCCCTCTCATCTCTCCTTTCTTTCTATCTTCTTTCCTTTGAGTAGGACCTTGGTAAAAGACCAGAATCTGGATTCCTCTCCATTGGGTCCTCAAGCTGCACCAGTCCCATTGACTCAAGCTCTTTTGTCTCTCTAGGATATCTGAAATGGAGAGATTATAACTGTAATGCGAACTTACCCTTTGTCTGCAAGTTCAAGGGCTAGATCAGATGGGAAGTCAGCAGCCTGCATCTTGTTGCAGCTCATCATGGACGTGGAACCAAGTGTGAAGACCCAGTTGGAAGGGGATATTTTCCTTACACCTTCACTGTGACCACCTCATTCTGTCTTTCCCTCCTCCCCAGACTCATTTCAGTTTCTTTTGTATTCTTTATAATCTGAGTTTGCATGATACTATAATAAAAAAAATTAGTTTTAATTTTCCTTTGCTTGTCTTCTCTGCTTCATTCTTATAGATAAACTCTGGAGAGGAAATGATTGAGTGAAGAGAATCTGGGGTCAATCTCTGCTCAGTTTCACTCAGGTCCCGATGGAAATAACTATATACTTGTGTGTGTGTGTGTGTGTGTGTGTGTGTGTGTTCTTCTTCATGTTTTTGTGGTTAGAGTACATCAGCACTGCTACTGTAGGATGTATATTGTGGCCATTTAAAGACTTTTCTCTCCCACACACTCTACTGCTTACACATTCTCCTAAGCCAAGTCTCTGATTGTATGAGGCAACCAGTTTAGGAGATGATGTTTAGAACATTATTTCCTAAACCATAAGTATAAAGGATAATGAGCAGATTTTATTAATATTCATAAAATAAAATGAATAAATTAAAAAATTAAAAGGATAAAACATTCAAAATGCAAACTTAATTGTTTTGTTATTAGTTTTGACAGACAAAAGGTAAGCTTTCAAATTATTGTACAATTTTTTAATGTCTTTCAACTTTCATTCTTCCCTTCTCACAGTCAGATGACATGAGTTCATCTAACCACATGTTCCTAGATGGCCCTTGGGAAAACTGATCCCAGAAGGTCCTTCATTTTGGCCCTTGAAATACTTTGACAGTTAGGACAGGATTTGGGTCAATTTATTATCTGGTAGGATTTCTCTTGTGTATTTTGAGTTAAAAAAGTGACAATTTTCTGGAAAAATTCCTATCACCTATCTGAAGGCAAGACCCAGACATCTCATGTTACCTGCACATTTCAAGATGACTAATCTACCTTTCACCTTATCACCACCCCACTCCCGCCACAAGATTCTATTGTGGAAAAAATATTTTGGACCAGTTCCCTAACTTGGACAAAAACATTTTTCATATGAGACTGAAAGGTTGTTGCTGAGTTGTGAAAGATACTGGGATTCTTGGCCTCTGGAGGAGAGGGCAACAATCTGGGGCCAGTAATGGGGCTTGATTGCTTATAGCTTTTGTGTAATAAAGTTTTATTAAAATATAAAATGAAGATAGGGAAGGCTTCTGGCATAGACATCAGAAAGGGGCAGAAAGTGTGCCCCCTTGCTCGTTTTCCAGCAGAAAGTTATATACCCATTAGCAGGCTGAGGCTGCTAATTAGAGAAAGGAAATGTCTCAAAACTCAGAAAGTGGCACCAGGGCCCTCGAACACAACATGCATTTTGAGATAACATTGGCACAAGGTGAGTCATCTCAGGCCATAAAACAATTGACTCATGTCGATTGTTTGACTCAATCAAGTTATCTTGAAGAAAGGTAGATTTCCAAGCAAATGCATAGTCTCATTAACATAGCTTAAGAGAACATTTTCCTGAGTAAAACATACTTTTTTGTTGAGCCATTAGGGGTTCTGAGTCTTGGGCAAACTGACTTGAAGGAAGACAGAGCCTAGGGTAAATACATAGCTCATTAACATAGCTTAAGAAAAGTATTTCCATAAGAAAAACACATTGGTTAGCTGAAGGTTTGAGAAAAGTTGAGTTACATGGAACCAGGTGTCATCATGGCAACACAGAATTTTAAAAATAAACCTTTTAATTTTGTATAGAGAAGGAAAAAAATCTGACACTTTAGTTTGTTTCCTCCTGCCCCTTAAGAGAGAGATTAAAAAAAAAATCTGACACTCGCAGCCTATTTCCTCCATTTGGGGGCTCCTAACCTTCCTGTCTGTTACCCTCTCAAGATCACTGATAAAATTTTCCACATGGACCAAGAGTACTACAGTGTTATCATATAAGAGTTTTGCTTCCCAAATGAAGAGATGAAATGAATGGTCAGTTTCTTTGTAAAATTGTTTGTTAAATTTCATATCCTATTTCTAAGGTAGACTGCTTTGACTAAATCCTCCTTTGGAGCTTCTGGTGGAAACACTTTATCGGTTTAGATGAATTTACAATTGTTCTATTCCAGAGGCCTTGGTTTTCCGCCCTGGTTAAAGTAACAACATGGGTTTGAACAGTTTACAGTGACTGTGCTTGTGTCAGTTTCTATTTTAGTTGAGTTCCATTTTCAATGGGAAGTGAGCTAATACAGCTATGGGGACCAGATCCTATTCTTCCTATTGGAGTACTCATTGTGTTAGGATATTTTCAGCTGATAGAAAGAAAAATCCCAATATGATTTGGTTCGAAAAAAGTAAAAGTATTTACTGAATCACATAATTGAAAATATCTAACAGTAAGGAAAGCTTTGAGCTACTTTGACCAGGGCTCAAGTGTCATTTCTCTGGGGTTCTCCTGACTGCCTTCTCTTTTATATGCATCTTTTATTCCTCTTCTGGCTTTATTTATTTATTTATTTATTTTATAGTCCAAGGGAGTTGCTAGAAGCATCTGGGAATACTGATTCCTCAGCAATATCAGTGGAACATATATTATTTCCTCAACTGATAGAATAACAATCCTGATTTCCTCAATAACAATCCTAGACAGAAAAATGTCATGGATTGTTGTTTTAAGTTTGAATTACTTGTGCATCTTTGAGCCATAATTAGAGCAAAGAAGATAGCATCACATAAGTTATGAACTGATCAGGTATGCTCACTATCAACAAATCTAAGGAAGGTGTCCCACAAGGATGGAGGGCATGGTTTTTTTTAGTGGAACATCTGGGAGCTATTAGAGAAAGAGGGAAAGAGAATAATGAAGATGGTCAAGTTTCCAGGGATTTTCATGATGCACACACTGAGACAATTGGAAATAGGTAAGACTTGACATCATAATCAAATGGGATTAAAGAATATAAAAAATGAATATAAGCCTTCTTTTTTGTTTAATTATCAGCAGTTTCTATGTTCTATTCATCAAAAGTCTCAAAATATACAGCATGTTGAGTGAGGAGAAGTATCTCAAATCTGCAGAATCCAAGTCAGGGATCAGTTACCTTCTTGTTGCCTATTTGGTGTTGACATCTGACATCATAAAATACCACTCTTCTCATTTTTCTCACAACTTTGGTTGAACCTTTTCAGTTCTCTTTGTAAAATTACATTGTGAATGCTCCTTTTGTTTCCTGTTCTGCAAATCATCATGTAAGTACACCATGGTTTTTCTCAGACTCCCTTTGAAAGTAATCAATTCCACTGATATTGAAAGTTTAGATGTCATTATTTTTCAAAGCTAAGCTGATGATGCTGTGTATTTTCAAAAACTGTGTAAGTCATCTGGTGAGGATAAAATAAAAATGCTTCCTTCTCCTGAGAACATTGAAAGGACAAAGGATTAGAAAGACACTTGGAAAATTTTGTAATATTGTCATTTTTTAAGTCTTTTGAAATTTTTTCTCTTTAAATCGGGTTTAGATTGGACATTACTGTTTTGCTGCTTTCCTAAGGATGTACTAAACTTTGCCTGGAACTTGAACAAGGCAACTTGGTATAATCTGGGTCACTAAACCAAGTGGCTACTTTGGGAATGTAGGAAATTCATAACTAGTTCTTTGCTGTTGGCCTTTTCACAGAAGGCTGTACTTCCTGATTTTCTTAAAATGAAAACAACAACAACACTGTTGCAAGCAATCCTTTAAAAGTTTTTATTCCTTTATTTTCTAAGTTGAAAATTAAAAATAATATAGACATCTTATTTTTGATTTTCAATATTTATCATTATAAATCACATTGAAATGCTTCAGTTTTTAAAATGATAAAATATGTATGTGGGAAGAGGTGGAGGAAATGAAAGATCTCCTTTTCCACTTTTATATTCACTATCCCAGGTTGAGTGGTTTTATCAGAGTAAATGAGGAAGACATTACAACAGGACATGAGCAAAAGGTAGAGGTGAAATCACATCCTCACAACTGAGCAGAACGAAAGCAGGACCTGAGAAGAGACACAAGTGATACAGGCTCAGAGAGATTCTCAGAATGGGGAGAGACCCTTCCTGGTACAGGCTGGAACTGTCTAATATAAGGAATCCTTCCCACAGTCAGTCCCACTTTCCTTCAGGCAAAAGTGGAGTTTTATCATTCTTTGAGTGTTTCCAGGTGCCCAGCTCCCATGTACTGAGCAGCAGAGAAAATGAGAAAAGATCTTCCAGGAGAAGCTGCAAAAGGGAAGCAAAGAAGTAGCCCAGAAGGGATGCAGCAGATCAGCCCTCCTGGTGTTACTGAGTGCAGATTTGTGTGCCTGACATACAGGAAGGTCAAACAAACCAAAACATTGAAGTTTGGAGCAGAGAAAAGTTTATTTTGGGACTATGAAAGGAGAATGGGTGGCTTGTGCTCCCAAAGCCCTGAACTCCCTGAAGTATTTCAGCAAAACATGTTTAAAGACAAGGTGAGGGAGAGGATTGTTGGTTGTTGCAAGCTTTTTGCTGTGGGAATCCTTTGTTCTTGCTGCTGTCAATGTAGGTCAAGTCATTGTATTCCTGTAAACCCCCAACAAGACAAATATTATTCTCTGTTCTGCAAGTCAGATTCTTTAGATGGGTTATCCTGTATATTTCAGGCTGTAGGCAACATTCTTAGCTCAAAGCAAAATCAATGAAGTGCAAAGTTTAAAGTAAAGGAAGCATCTTATTTGAAGTAAGATTCAGTCTTCCTTATTATTACACTGAAAACATTTTGGAGGATATTTGGAGAGAAATTTATGGAAAAGAGAAGCAGGGAAGAGTGGATAGAGCATTTCTTTTATTGACAGCCCACATTATCTCCAGACTTTGCCCCTTTCCCCAAACTTGAGAAAATAACTAATACTTGCCTAAGTAGAATCTGATGGTAGCAGATGAGGATGATAAGAAATAAAGTGAAAATTCTTTCAATTGAATCCAACTACAAATATCCCTGAAAATCTGACTTTAGTATAAAAAGATTACTTGCAAGCTTATATCTCATTATTTTAGATTAAAAAATATTGATAACATTAGATGACTACTCCAATCCTCTGATTCTCTAAAGAATATTAATACAGGTGTTTAAGGAGCAAAATTTCCTGTTAAAATGGAAAATTCTTTCAAATTCAGTTTCCTGATTGGCACACAATAAATGTATATTTAAAACATTTTTTTTTATTGGAACATAATTGCTTTACAATGTTGTGTTACTTTCCGCAGTACAACATAGTGGATCAGTCAGAGGTATACATATATATAACCTCCCTCTTCAGCCTCCTGTCTCCCCATTCCACCTGCCTGGGTCATCACTGATCACCAAGCTAAACTCCCTGGACTATACCATAGCTTCCCACTAGCTATCTATTTTACAGATGGAGGAAGCAGTCTAGATGTCCATCGACAGATGAATGGATAAAAAAGATGTGGTACATGTATATAATGGAATATTACTCAGCCATAAAATAGAAAGAAATTGAGTCCACTGACGTGATGTGGATGGACCTAGAGCCTGTCACACAGAGTGAAGTAAGTTGGGAAAAGCTTTTTCTCTTATTGTATGAGGTGCATGACCCAATGATGCCCCTCTTGCACCACCAGCAACATCTGTGATCTGTGCTCTCTTTGTTGACCTTTAGTGTTCTTTTCAAGGAACACTTAATTCTGATCTTTTTACCAATTGTATTTAAAATGCAACTTGAGAATTAGTCTACTTGATGTTTTATTTAAGGGTTGATATTAAGATTTTAAATGCATATAAAATATTTTTGTGTAAAATCTTACTGAGCAATGTTGCATAGAGAGATGTACACATGGATGAAGTTGGGTGATTAAAATCCAAGAGTTGTATTATCAAGAAAATGTTAACCAAAGATGCCATCTCCAGGATATGCCTTCAGTATCTTAGGAGCTACTCAGAAAGTATCATAGGGATGATAAAAGGTTTCAAATAATAAGCTGCTTTTTGCACAACTACATACATTCAACTTCATTCTTTTTTCATTCAACTACATACTTTTCAAGATTGTCAAATTCTCTGAGCATCTCTCTGCTGCCAGTTACCCAGGGACCCTTTCCCCAGACCCTTAAACACAGACAAATCACCATTTTTCTAAAAGTTGTTGAGTACTGCAAGTGGAAAAATCCATACTGTTTCACTGAAGGAGAAAGGGATGTCCAGAGCAGACTTGGGAAATGATTTTGGTGGGGCTCTGACATTTCTGCATTTCATGCAAGTAAAGACACTCACTGCCCTTTCTTCTGGATGACCTGTGCTAGGATGTCTGTGTAGTGAAGAGCCTTTAAAAACAGAGAGAGCATCCCTCTCCAAAGCAATGGCAGGTTTGCTTACAGTTTTGGAAAATGGAGACAGTTTCCATCCAGAGTGAAATAAGTCAGTCCTGGTCACTCTCCCTTACAAGAAATATGTCTCATTCTATAGTAAAGAGTAAGCTAGCTTACTGAGCATGGGAAACATTAAGGTTATCCAAGCTCCTATAGCATAATTACAGAGGATATTCCTCTCCTGTAATATAACCCACTACATGTGAAGGCACCTATAGGGCCATCTATGTCCCTACCACTGGACTATGGGTTAAGGGGAACTGAGTTGAATAGTGTGAAGCTCATGATACTGTAATCACTGAAGTCCTTTGCTCTGTCAGTATATGTGAAACCATGGGGACCAACTAGGCTTGCTACTAGGGCAATACTTCAGAGTACTCATGGTCTTTGACATGAACATAAGTAAATTTTGCTTCGTACTGCACAAAAAGAAATTTAAGAGTGGTATCTTATGCCTCACCTCCTAATTTATACTGCTATTTCCATTGCATTTTTCTTTTAGGAGAAAAACAGTTTTCTGCCTTTTTTAAAATTACACCTGTCAGAACCGCTATCCTGGCCTTTTCCTATCCCAGTCCTCCTCTCCTGCCCTTTTCACTCTTGTCCTATAGTGTTTCTCTTTCCCTTCTCCTTATAGATCTACAGCTGTATAGACCCTGTCCTGACATGATGTCCAATCTGCATGGGACCAGGATGAGTTGCATCTTCTTCTTACTCCAGGGATCTTCCCCACTCAGTGATCAAACCTGTGTCTCTAGCATCTCCTGCCTTGGCAGGCATATTCTTTACCACCGTGCCACAGTATCCAATATTTCTTGGCTCCAAAATCACTGTGAATGGTGACAATTAAAAGACACTTGCTCCTTGGAAGAAAATCTATGACAGACCTAGATAGTGAAAAAACAATGTATGGACTTTGAAAAGATATTGAATATTGAATTTTAAGCCAGATTTTTCACTCTCCTCATTCACCTTCATCAAGAAGCTCTTTAGTTTCACTTAAATTTTCTGCTATTTGAGTGGTATCTGCACATCTGAAGCTGTTGATATTTCCCCCAGCAATCTTGATTCTAGCTCGTGAGTCATCCAGCCTGGCATTTCACATGATGTACCCTGCATTGTCACCCTGTTTATTTAACTTATACACTGAGCACATAGTGAGAAACGCTGGGCTGGATGAGATACAAACTTGAATCAAGATAAACAGAATCATGGTACCACTCTAATGGCAGAAAGTAAAGAGGAAGTAAAGAACCTCTTGATGAGGGTGAAGGAGGAGAGTGTAAAAGTTGGCTTGAAACTAAATATTGAAAGAACTAAGATCATGGCATCTGGCCCCATTAGTTCCTGTCAAATAGAAGGGAAAAAAGTGAAAACAGTGATAGATTTCCTCTTCTTGGTTTCTAAAATCCCTGCAGATGGTGACTGCAGACATGAAATCAGAAGAGGATTGCTTCTTGGCTGAAAAGCAATGACAAATCTAGACAGTGCGTTGAAAAGTAGAAACATCACTTTGCCAACAAAAGGCCATATAGTCAAGGCCATGGTCTTCCAACTGGTCATGTACAGTAATGAGAGCTGAACCATAAAGAAGACAAAGTGCTAAAGAATTGATGCCCTTGAACTGTGGTGTTTGAGGATAGTCCTGAGAGTCCCTTGGACAGCAAGGAGATCAAACTAGTTAATCTTAAAAGAAATCAACCCTGAATACTCATTGGAAGTACTGATGCTGAAGCTGAAGCTCCAGTATTTTGGTCACCTGATACAAAGAGAGACTCATTGGAAAAGCCCCTGATGCTGGAAATGATTGAGGGCAGATGGAGAAGGGGGCATCAGAAAATGAGATGGCTGGATGGCATCGCTGGATGCAATGGACATGAATTTGGGCAAACTCTGGGGATGGTGAGGGATAGGAATGCCTTGCATGCTGCAGTCCATGGGGTCACAAAGAGTCAGACATGATGGGGCAACTGAACAACCATGACACCCTGTATTTAAATAAGCAGGATGACAATATACAGCCTTGTTGTACTCTTTTCCTGATTTTGCCGTTCTAACTATGACTTCTTGATCTGCAAACAGACTTCTCAGGAGATAGGTAAAGTGGTCTGCTATTCCCATCTCTTTAAAATTTTTTCACAGTTTGTTGTGATGCACACAATCAGAAGCTTTAGCATAGTCAATGAAGCAGAAATAGATGTTTTTCTGGAATTCCCTTGCTTTCTCCATGATCCAAAGAATGTTGACAATTTGGTGTCTTGTTCTTCTTCCTTTTCTAAATACTGCTTGTACATCTGTTAGTTCTCAGTTCATGTGCTGCTGAAGCCGAGCTTGAAGGATTTTGAACATAACCTTACTAGCATGTGAAATGAGTGCAATTGTATGGTAGCTTGAATATTCTTTGGCATTGCACTTCTTTGGAGTTGGAATGAAAACTGACCTCTTCAAGTCCTGTGGTCACTGCTGTTTTCCAAATTTGTTGACATATTGACTTGAGCACTTTAACAGCATCAACTATTAGGATTTTAAATAGCTCAGCTGAAATTCTATCACCTTCACTAGCTTTCTTCATAGGAATACTTCTTGAAGCCCATGTTCTAGGATGTCTTACTCTAGGAGAGTCCCTTGGACTGCAAGGAGATCAAATCAGTCAATCCTAAAAGTAATCAACCCTGAATATTCATTGGAAGCATGGATGCTGCAGCCGAAGCACCGATACTTTGGCCACCTGATGCAAAAAGCCAACTTTTCGGAAACGTCTCTGGTGTTGGGAAAGACTGAAGGAAAACAGAGAAGGGAGCAGCAGAGGATAAAATAGTTAGATAGTATCACTAACTATCTTTGACATGATTTGAGCAAATTCTGAGAGATGGTGAACGACAGAGGAGCTTGGTATGCTGCAGTACCTGGAGATGCAAAGAGTCGACCTTGACTTACTAACTGAACAACAACTGATACTAGAAAATTACCACCCAGTTGAATACTTCTGGGATGTGTAACTTGGAATGTTAGTGTTTAATTCTTTGCCAAGCACTTTTTGCTTTATGTCATGTACTACAGAGTGTTAAGAGTTTAGAGTGCCATTATAAATCACTTGTGGGAAAAATACAAAACACTAAGTCTGGAGATACTTGGAAGAGAGCTCAAAGTTTTGGTTCAGAGAATAGATCTTGGAGATAGTGGAAATCAGTAACAAAGTGTTAACAAAGCTGGAATGAGAAAAACTCAGATTGGAGGATGTGGTTTCAATAATTGCTGGTTTTTGAAATTTCCATCTTGGACTGGAAGGGACGTTAGAAGGCCACTTCTCTTAAAGAAAGGGGCAGCATAGACATGTAACTAAGAAGAGATATGCTGTTGTTTAGTCATTAAGTTGTGTTCAACTTTTTCATGATCCCATGACCCAGCTCTTTTGTGACCCCATGAAGTGACATAGCAGAAATCAAAAGCCAGGTTTAGCAATTTCCACTCCACTTCCTTTTCTGCTTTATACCCATTGTTGAGTTGAAGTTGTATCTAAGGATAATAATGGTGATGAATAAGTGAGTTGCAAAATCAGAACCAGACCCTAAGGCTCCCCCACCAACCTGCTAATGTGCTCAAAATCTCATTTCTTTGAGAACTTATATCATCTTGAAGCTAAAAGCCAAGAGTTTCTAATCATTGTCGTCAGTCAACACTCCTGAAAGCACAATGCTGAAAGAGCTAACTCTATATTGATCTTATTTTTCTGGAGAAATGTTTTTTTCCCAATAAGTTATTGAATCCATCTGCGGTTTTGTTTGTTTGTTTCTTTTTGTATTTTTGTCATTCCTAAAATTCTGGTAGTAAAATGGTACAAAGGACACCATAAGTAGAAGGAGTGAGGTTTATCTGCTCCAGTTTTTGTCTTTTGGCTCTACCATGGTGTGACCCAGCCCTAGGCAATGCTCTGTTTTAATTTAATAAAAAGTAGTTGAGCTGATAGAAATTTGATATCTTTTCTCTTTCCTGTATTTAGGAAAAGTATGCCTATTTACTAAACATATTATAAAAAAATGTGGCATTTCCCTTTTCTCATCCCTGCTATCCACATGAATCTAGACCTCTCCACTAATGTGAGAGATTTTAAAAACAATGGCTAATGAACACCTGGTTTTACTCTGATGGAAGAAGAAAGATGGAGCACTTACTAGGTTATGGATTAGCCTAGGGCTGTGTCAGTTGCCTTTATTTATTGAATTTGGATAATACACCAGACAGCTACCTTCAGTCATCTAGTTTTCCTGCTATTGGGGTATATGTTCACTCACAAAGCCCAGAGCCTTGGAAGAGCTATTAATATTCAATCCTTTTAATATACAAGGGTTCTCATATCGACCTGTTGATGTGTTCAAAATTTCATCTGCTTGATAAATTAAATCGCCTTGAAGCTAAAAGTCATGGATTTCTACTCATACTCAAGACATTTGGCATTCTTGGCAAGACAGTGCTGAAAGGAATTGCTCTAAATGGACAAATGCACATTATTTTTTTTTTTTTTGAGAAATATTATTTCTTTTTAAGTCATTGATTCCATTCTCTAGAGTGGATTTTTTTTCCCTTTCCATTCTTAGTTTTCTGGAAAATCAGGACAGCAAGGACAGCTAAATAGAGGGGAAACTTTGACCAGTGATACCTAAATCCTCCCTTTTTGTCTTCTGGCTCTCCCATGAGTATGTTGTCACTTTAAATTGAATAAAAAGTAGATGAATTGATAGCAGCTGGATAATTTTTACCCTTTTCTTGTATTTAGGAAAATAAGTCCGTTTATTTAAAATATGTCCAAAATTATGTCAATGCCCTATTCTCATTCTTTCTAGATCCAGGAATGCACCCCTCTCCATCAGTGTGAGCAACTTGAAAAATAATTGCTAATAAATACCTGGTTTTATCTGATGGAAGAAGAAAGAAACAGTGCCTAGGGCTGCTGCATTGTCTTCTTTCATCAAATTAGGGTAATATATTTCAGAGTTACCTTCACTCATTTACTTTTCCCAGGATTGTAGAATATGGGCCCTCACACAGCCCAGAGCCTTGGAAGAACTCTCATATTCCTTTGCAAGACATAACCACATTTAGAGCAAAGGAAGGGTAAGACTTTTTGGTTCCCACCTAAAAGCCAGTTGAAGAAGAGGGTGCCTATCTATTTAACTATGATAATGTCACTGCAAGAAAGATATATTAAACTTCTGTTGTTATTAAAAATATGGATTTCCCTGGTGGCTCAGACAGTAAAGAATCTGCCTGCAATACAATCAGTTCATATACATATTTTGCAATTGTGCCCCAAACTTTACTAATCAAAGTCATTAAAGTTCATTACTAGGATAGGGTGCTACATCTCTTTAGCATCTTTTAATTTAAAACAGTATCTTTTCCCACCACACTGAGTTTTTCAAGAGTTAAGGAACAGCTCAATTCTAAATTTATGATTGCTATTATTCATTCTTCTTAAATTATTCCTTTACTGTAGCAAGATTGCTTCCCAACTCACCTTAAGTAACATATTTGTGTGATATACTGATTTTAAACCTTAATTTCCACTGATCATTCATTTTCATTACATCTTTATATTTACATATTTTTGGTGAAGTAGCTCCCTTTTTACTTTGTAACAACAACAAAAAATCTGTTGATTGTCCTGTTCTTCCTACTAGATTATTTGTGGGTTCTTTGAATTTTGGATCCTGAGGACATGAATCAATTACAAACTCAGTTGCACTGACCACATCACAAAGTTGCACAGTAGATGCTTGCACACAAGCTGGCCCATAAAAATCTCATGAGGGTCAGGTTGTAGAGAATTCCAGTCTATCCTTTTATGAGATTGTCTAAAATAAACCTGAACCACATAGTATGTGTCTCAGTGCTGTCAAAGTTTCCAAATTAGAAGTAAACCAGACTAATAAACTTTTTTCAGTAAAAATTAAGTGAGCATTCTCTCAGATAGAATGAAAAGAAATGACAGCCCTTCTACAGTAAAATGACAGTCTTGGAACACAGTTGTCATGTTGCAGTGAAAAGAAAAAAGGGGAATGAGTTTGTCTCTTTTTCTTTTTTGAAAACAAAAACGATAAAGATAACAGTGAGCAGGCCTGAACATTCCTAGTCTTTTTTTTTTCTTTCACTTTAACTTCTCTTTTTACTTTAACTCTGCGTGATGAACATTACTAGTCTTTTTCACTTTAACTCTGCCTGTCTGTAACTAAGTTTGCTTTTCTGCCTCCTAACTCTGAATATCTATAACTTAGTTTGCTTTTCTGCTCCCTAACTCTGCAGGAGCTATAATTCACATTTTTCTTCCTTTGAGTTTATACTAAATACATTCTGTATGGTGTTTATCCTTACATATCAGAAGGAAGTTACATATTAGATACAGTAGTTATATATCAGAAGCAAGGCTGCAGAGCCACTGACCTGCCAAACTCAATGACTGGGTCACTGTTTTTGAAGCAATGGAGGAGAAAGAAATCAAGATCCTACCATCTTTGTTCTTCATCCCCCACCCTTGATTATGAGCCCTTGCCTTATATAAGTCCCTAGACTCCCCATGGAGGGTGGGGCACAGTTCTTGAGGCATGAGCTTACAGTGTACCCTTCTCCACTGGCTGAGAATTAAAGCCACCTTTCTATTTCCTCCAAACTCTATGTATGCATTTTGAATTTGGCTTCAGAGGGGAGAGAAGGCCAAGATTTTGGCCAACAACAGTCAGTAGCTCAGGGGAGTGAGCAGTTTGATGCAGTAGAGATCTAACTTATATGCAATGTAGGATCAGGTCTACACTGTCATCAGCTCCTGCTCTGACCTGACTTTCACCCTCTCTCATTCTTCCCTTTGGCTCTGCATCATGTGACTCCAGTACCCCGAGGTTTGAAATTCCTTCATTTCCTCTTATTATCTTATATCATCATTATCCATCAAGGAGCTCCATCTCTCAGAGGACTAGCAAAGCAAGTTTCAACATCTCATCTTCCTTAATATTTTGGCTCATCTATTGACTTGAGAGGTGATTCTGAATTTTAAAAATGAACTGCTTCCCAAGTGGCGCTAGTGGTAAAGAACCCACCTGCCAATGGAAGAGACATAAGAGAACTGGATTCAAAAATGGGTTGCGAAGATGCCCTGGAGGAGGGCATGGCAACCTACTTCAATATTCTTGCCTGGAGAATCCCATAGACAGAGGAGCCTGGTAGACTAAAGTCCATAGGCTTGCAAAAAGTTGGATACAAATGAGGCAACTTAGCATGCACAACCATTTATAAGAGGCAACCCTGAACCACTCTTCTCTTACTTCCAGTTTCTTTATCTATGATACTTGGCCATTCCCAGTGCAGATCCCTGCAAGACAGGTAAGTGGGAGCTGAGACCAGATGAGACCTGTGACAAAGGTTTGACCTTGCACATTTTTGGGAAGGTGTGCAAGGAACCTTGTCCTCGGAGAACACAGGAGCTCTGAGACCAGGGGAAGCCAGACTTGAGAGGTTTCATGTTCACTAGTATGTATAGATTCTCCAATTATTTCCAGAACTATGGAAGGGGAGGGATGCTACCAAGATGGATTTATTCCTAGGGGACTAGATGAAGGAAAAGACAAGAGGTACAACAGGGGGTCTTCACGCCCTCTCTCTGACTACCCTCCCTTTAGTTCTCTAGCTGCCTCCACACTTCACAGACACAATGCTGCCTTCCCTGGGCCTCCCCAGACTGTCCTGGATGCTGTTCTCTGCTCGATGCTCCTGTTTCAGGTCAAAGGTGAAACTTCTCTGCCTCTAGCACTGGGTTCCCAGTGTCTGCTCAGGGCCAAGAAGAGGAGGAAAGCTCCTGTGCCTCCCCTGGTAATGGGATATCCCCACACAGCATGACTGCCTGGACTCCTGAGTCATCGCTCCTTCCTTCAGGGTAACTAGTGGTGGGAGGCACCACAGTGGTTCAGTAACAGTGGGATGAAATGATTTCCATTTTCTAGGTAATTTATATACATAGATGAAGGAGGAAAATATTTAGTGTCGTTAATGAGATGAGTAGAAGAATGACTGGAGAATCCAGTGTAAGAACAGTCATCCCAGAGAAGGAGAAGTGTTGGACTTTTGAACTAGATGGATGCATAAAAAGATAACAGATTCATCTCCCAATTAGTAGGCCCAGTATATGATTTAAAACATAATCTTGGGAATGGTAAGAAGCAGTCAGATGTTTGGTGTCACTGCCCCAATCACTGGCCTAATAGATATTCTCCAAGGTCACCTCTTCCCTCTAAATCCTTCCTTTCATTTCACTCATCCCTCTCCTTTATTTCTTCCTCCCCAGGGAAAGTTTCCCCAAATGAACTGCCCTCTGAATGGATCAGCTGTCCCAAAGTTTCCATGGCCTACACATCCTACTGCTATGTCTTGTTTATAACACCCCAAACCTGGCCTCCCTGGTGGCTCAGATGGTAAAGAATCCACCTAAAAACATGTATATTAAAATATGTGAAATAGATCACAAGTCCAGGTTTGATGCCTGAGAAGGGCTCTCAGGGTCAATGCACTGGGATGATCCTGAGGGATGGGATGGGGAGGAAGATGGGAGAGGGGTTCAGGATAGGGGACACATGTACACACATGGCTGGTTCATGTCAATGTACAGCAAAAACCACTCCAATATTATAAAGTAATTAGCCTCCAATTAAAATAAATAAATACATTAAAAAAAAAAGAGCCCAGGAGAGCAGACCACTTGATTCTGGCCTTCTGTCTAACTGACCTGTCAGAAAATGAATGGTATTGTTTCAGGTGCTAGTTTCATGAAAGTTTGTTATAGCAGCGATAGAAACAGAAAAATAAACAATAAAATTAGCCAAACCTGGTGCTCTGTGGCAACCTGGCATGGTGGGATAGGGTGGTTAGTAGGAGGAAGTTTCAAGAGGGAGATGGCATATGTATATCTATGGCTGATTCATCTTTGTGTACGCAGAAACCAATATAATATTGTAAAGCAATTATCCTTCAGTTAAAATAAATAAATTTAAAAGATGAAGGCTTTTTACAAATTAGGTAAAATTTCCATTTATTCTCACAACTGATGCCACTTTGATATTCAAGTATAGCATAGTCTTTTCAGTTTTTCATTTATTTAAAAAAAAATCTACCTGCAATCCTGGAGACCTGGGTTTGATCTCTGGATTGGGAAAATCCTCTGGAGGATTACATGACAACCCACTCCAGTATTCTTGCCTGGAGAATCCCTGTGGACAGAGGAACCTGGTGGGCTACAGTCCATGGGGCCGCAAAGAGTCAGACACAACTGAGTGACTAAGCACACAAACTTTTTCATGAGTCCTGGAAATCGCAGTTAGGGTTGATATGGAAAAGAAAATTAGAGACTGGGTTTTGGGGAGAGGAGTCCCATTCTTTAGAGTTTCTTGAAGTTGAGAATGAGCAACTCATCTCAACTGGCAAACACACCCCTTCTCAACTACCTGGGCCCAGCCCTTTCCCCAGTGGCATCTCAAACTAACCCTCAGTCTCTTCCTTTTCAACACGGATGGCCTGCCAGAGAGGCCATCAGGAAACTGTGTTTCTGTGCTCAGTGGGGCTGAGGGATTGTTCATGGTCTCCCTGGTCAAGAACAATTTGAAAATCCCATCATATGTCTGGATTGGGCTCCATGACCCTACAGAGATACACTTGCATCCTGCCTAATCTGTTGCCTGGTAAAATCACTCAGGCCCCTCCCTGTCCGTCACATGTACCTAGGAAATAACCTAGAGATCCCTGGAGCTCAGGAGATAACTGGAGTAATGTGAGAGCCTTGAGGGTAGCTAAAGAGCTGAGTTTTGTCTCGGCTAAAGTTAACCTGCTTCTTCTCCACAATTCACAAGCATGCCTTGTAATTCAGTTCTCTGTGCTTCCCTGAGTCCCTACATGCTGTACTTGGTGAATTCTAAATGAAGATTTAGGATTGCTGCATTTTCCCCTTATAAAAGCAATATTTGAGGACACAGACATGGAGAACAGACTTATGAACATGGTGCGGGGTGGGGTAAGGCAGAAGAGGATGGGCAGTATGGAGAGAGTAACATGGAAACATACATTGCCATGTGTAAAATAGATAGCCAATGGGAATTTGCTGTATGACTCAGGGAACTCACACCAGTGCTCTGTAACAACCTAGAGGGGTGGGATGAGAAGGGAGATGGGAAGGAGGTTCAAGAGGGTGGGGATATATGTGTACCTATGGCTGACTCATGTTGGTGTTTGGCAGAAACCAACACAACACTATAAAGCAATTATCCTTCAATTAAAAATAAATTAATTAAAAGAATTGTTATCTCAGATGTTCAGAGGGTAATCACAAATTACCCTGGCAGCTGTGGGAGTGTGTCAAGAAGCACAAGAAACAGAGGAGTTCAATTCTGGCCAGACTTTTCCTTTCCCTCCCCCCCGCCCCCAGGGCATTTCTGAGCCTGACCATCAGAGAATTCTCTTGGGCCAGAAATGTAATATTGGCTTGTCTGCTCCCATGCCCTCTCATCTCTCCTTTCTTTCTGTCTCCTTCCCCTGGAGAAAAAGAGGGAGAGCCTTTGAATCCTAGTCAGCATCTGGGAAACCTCTTCAGTGGGTCCTCAAGCTCAACTAGTCTCATTCACTTGAGCTCTTTTGTCTCTCTAGGATATCTCAAGTTAAGGTTATAACTGTTATATGAACTTACCCTATGCCTACAAATTCAAGGGCTATGTTAGATGGGAAGTGAGCAGCCTGAGTCTGGGCTACAGGTCATCATGGACCAGGAAACCAGTGTGAAGACCCATCCCCACAGTGATATTCTCATACACCCATAACCTGACTACCTCATTCTGACTTTCCATATCTCTCAGTCTCATTTCAGGCAGTTTTATGTGTGTGTTCCATGGCCTGAGGTCTTGGAGTATAGTAATAAATATCTTATTCCATACTTAACTGTCTTTATACTCCTGTCTCATAAAAGGACTCTGAAGAAGAAATTTGCATAGGAAGAATCTAGGGGCAACCCTCGGCCCAGTTTCAGTCTCCTTGGAAAAAGACTGAGTTTATACCCCTACCAGTTCATTGCTTTTCCACACAGTGTAGTGTCCATTTCTCATGATGGTGAGACGTGACAGAATTAGTTATGGCTCTCATGCTATTTAAAATGCACTTCTGAAATAATTTGCTCTAAGAATTAATTCTTTTTCTTTAATTTGCAATCCACCTTGGATCATGACTTATACAGGGACTGAAAGTAAAAGAAGGGAGGTTCAAGGCTGCCTCTTTTACACAGTAGCTGGCTTTAAACAAAGTTCAGAATCATCTCCTAAGTCAATAGATGAGCCAAAATCTTAAGGAAGATGAGATCCAGAAACTTGCTTTGCTGGTCTTCTGAAATATGGAACTTCCCTGATGGGTACTGATAATGTGATATAAGAAAAGGCAATGAAGGAATTTCAAATCTAGGAAATCTAGAGTCAAATGATGCTTTCTAAGGAAGAGTGAGAGAAGGTTAAGGTAGAGTCAGCGTAGGAGTTGTGTAAAATATACAACTTGATCCTACAGTGCATATAAGTTAGATTTCTATTGCATTCAAGATGTTCACTCCTCTGGGCTGCTGACAACTGCCTTGCGAGACTCTCATTTCATTGTAGAAGAACTGTCACTTCCATTGCATCCTACCTGGAAGAGTGGGGATCCTGAGAAAATTCTTTAGTTAGGTTCATTTCTAAGTTGGCAATTTTGGCAAGTATGAGATACATACTATCTGGCTTATTTTGGTAGTCTGGGAATATATTAGGTTGGAATTCTCTACAGACCCTACTTCTCATGTAGTATTTATGGGTCAACTTGTGGGTGATGGGTCAATGCAATTGAGCTTATAATTGATTCATATCCTCAGAATCCAGATGTCTGTAGAACACACAAATAATATAATAGGATAGATAGGAAAAAAAACAGATTCTTTTGTCATAAAGCAAAAAAGAATTTGCTTCACAAAAAATTCGTAAATGCAAAGTCATCGTTATATTTAGAGACCAGTGAAAATAAAAGTGTAAACAACCAATATATTATGAAAATATGATAAGATGATATGGGAAGTAATTTTGCTACAATAAAATAATTATTTGAGAAAAATTAAATAATAGGAGAGCTTCCCTAGTAGCTCAGATAGTAAAGCATTTGCCTGCAATACAGGAGACCTGGGTTCTATCCCTGGGTTGGGAAGATCCCCTGGAGAAGGAAATGGCAACCCACTCCAGTGTTCTTGTCTGGAGAATTCCATGGACAGAGGAGCCTGGTGGGCTATAGTCCTTGGGGTCTCAAAGAGTCAGACATGACTGAGCATCTAACACACACACACACACACACACACAAATAATGGAAATCAGAAATTCAGAATGGACTATATTTCTTAAATTCCTGAGAAACACAGTGTCATGGGGAAAGATATCATTTAGATTAAAAGACTCTGAAGAGACAACAATACATCCTAGTGAGTAAATTTTAATAGAGTCTTGATTAATAAAGTATGCCTTTGGGGGACAACCCTGAAATATGAATATGAACTCATTTTTTACAATGACAGAATTTTCATTTTTCTTTCTTGTGGTAATTGTGTCATAGTTAAATCAAAAGGCATCCTACCTTCCAAATCCTTGAGGTGAGTGACTGAAAATGTCAACCCTTTCTTTGCTCTAAGTTATAGGTGTGTTTTGCAAGGAATGTAAGAGCTTTTCCAAAGCTCAGGGCTGTGTGTGTGATCATATTCCCTATCTTGGGGAAACTAAATGAAGGTATCGCTGTAGTATATTATTCCAATTTGATGAATGAAGGCAACTGAAGCAGGCCCAAGCTGATCCATACTCAATAAGTATATGAGTATAGCTTTCTGTCTTCTTCCTTCTATCAGAGAAAAACCAGTTATTCATTAACCATTGTATTTCAAGTTACATTGGTGGAGAGGGCTTGGCTTATGGGGTTAGGAGAAATGAGAATATGGTATTGCTGCATTTTTGACCTATTTTTAAAAAAATGACATATTTTTCCTAAATACAAGCAAAGGTGAAAAAATAAACTACTATCAATTTGACTATGTGTGACTAAATTAAAAGGAATACCCACAGCCAGAAGACAGACAGGGGAACAGGTAAACATTGTCCCCTCTAGGGAAGGTATCCTTTGTGTCATCTTGCTACCTGAATTCCAGGAATGACAAAAGCAAAAATCAAATAAAAAAGTAAGCAGCCTTCCCCTCTAAAAACCAGAGAGGGATTCAATGATTTAATAAGAAAAACAATATTCCTTTTAGAAAATAAGGTCCATTTATAGTGATATCTCTCAGCACTGTGTTGCCAGGAGGGCTGAATGATTTGAACATGAGAGGAAATTTTTGGCTTTTAGATTCAAGAGGATTTAAGTTCTCAAGCAGATGGAATTTTGATCACATCAGCAGGTTGATGTGGGAAGCCTTAGGGTCTTTTCAGGGTTGGTTTGATTTTGCAGCTCACCAGTTTATCATTCACCCTTACCATCTTTTGTACAGCTTTAACTTGATAATGGGTATAAAGTAAAAAAGAAAATGGACTGGAAGTGGATAAATTGGATTTTAATTTCTGCCATACCTCTTAGCCGAGTGTCTAAGCTGGCCCTCACTTTTTAAGAGAGACAGCCTACCAATGGCCTTCCCAGTCTAGGAAGGAAATTTGCAAACACTGGACGTTATTGAAACCACTTCCCCCATCCTTGTTTTTCTAACTCTAGCTTTTGTGACACTTCATTCCTATTTTCCACTACCCCCAGGATTCTTGCTGTAAGCTAAAACCTTAAACACTCTTCCTGGTATCTGTTTTACATGCTTTCCTATTTGACTTAAATGATCTATAATGACAGTCTTAGCTCTAAAACTCTATAATACATGGCATAAACAAGAAGTGCTTGGCAAAAAATTAAACATTAACATTCTGAGTTACAGATCCAGTAAATATTCAATTGGGTTGTGACTTGTATAGTACCATCAGACTATAGCATAAATGACTCCACACTTGCTTGTTCACTTAAGCAGATTTAGTATTCCACTAGAAGTCTTTTTGTTTGCTTGTTTGTTTTGTTGTGGACCATCTTTTAAAGTCTTTATTGAATTTGTAATAATAATGCCTGTGTTTTATATTTTGTTTTTTTGGCTGCAGTATTCAAAGCACCATGCCTTTTGGGTCCAGGCTTGACTACTGTGCTCCCAGTACGCGATGTCAGTGCATGTGTTCCTGGGGATCTGTGCTAGTGGCTTTGTGAGCACAAGCCTTGAGGCCCACCCAGGATGGTTGCCTGCATTCCCAAGGCTGAGCATGGGCCAACGGTGGCAATTCAATCAGCAGTATTTTGTGAACCAGTAACATCACAGATCACACTTCCCAGTGGACAGCTCCTGCAGAAGAATACTAATAGTCTCCAAGTGGAAGTGCTCCAGTCTGGCCTACCTCACACCAAAGCTCAGAAATGGATATAGGGGTTTCTAATTCAAAAACAGTGGGCAGATGGTGCTCCCAGCTGGGTTGTGACAACCACAGAGCAAAGAGAAGACCCTGCTCAACATCAAATCAGGCTCTGGTCACCAAAATAACAATTACATGCTGTAATAGGGGTTATGCCCAGTACACATTGAGTAAAGACATGGAGGCATCTATCTATCCATCTATATATATATAAACAGCCCTTGCACCAAAAAAAAAAAAAATTAGACTCAGGAAGACTATACAAAGATGCTCCCACTTAAAAATAGCCCTTCAAGACCACAGGAGATAACTGTTGCACTTAAATTTATAGAGTCAGAGAAATATAAATAAAATGAAGAAGCAGAGGAACTACTCCAAATTAAAACAAGAGAATTCTTCTGAAAGAATGAACAATGAAACAGACCACTCCAGTTCACTAGGTCCTGAGATCCAAAAAGAGGCACTTAAAATAGTGAAGGAATCAAGAAAGGTAATCAATATAAAAGAAGATAACAGTAAAAAAAGTAACTAGAAACTTATAGAAGAACAATTTAAAACTGAAAATCTCATTTGCTAAGACCAAGATGAGTTAAAGGCCATGAATAGCAAACTAAATAATGCAGAAGAATGAATAAGTGATCAGGAAAATAAAACAATGAAAATCACCCAATCAGAATAGCAGACAGAAAGACAAATGAAAAAATGAAAGCAGTATATGAGACCTATGATATAATATAAAGTTACCAATCTACGCATAATAAGGATCTCAAAAGGTGAAGAAAGAGTAAAGGAGATTAAAAGTATATTTGAAGAAATTATGGATGGAAAATTCTCAAACCTAAAAAGGGAAATGGATATACAGGTATAGGATGCACAGAGAATCCTAAACAACATGAACATCGTAGACATACATCAAAACATATTTTATTTAAAGTAACAAAATTTAGAGGTAAACAGAGGTTTCTAGAGGTAGTAAGAGAAAAACAAATAGTTAATTACAAGGGACCCCACATAACACTATCAGCTGATATCTCTACAAAAATATTGCAGGCCAGAAGTAAGTTGCAATATATATTTAAAGCCTAGAAAGGGAAAACCTGCAACCTAGGATACTCTATGTAGCTAGATTACATTTTAGTATAGGAGAAACAAAGGATTTTTCAGAAAAGCTAAAACTAAAATATTAAAGAACTACTAAATTTATCCTAAAAGAAATATTGAGAGGTCTTTATAGAAAATAAGTAAGAATCTAGGAAAAAGGAATATCACAATTGTAAAGTAAATTACTTAACCCAGTATATATATTTAAAAAAATAAGACTTATTTTGTGAAAATGATGATAACAAAAATGAACTTCAAAAGGATATATGAAGATGTAAAAGAGAACGTTAAAATCATAAAATATGGGGGAAGGGACTAAGAAAATTTGGATTTTTTTTTTTTAATAATGTGTTTCAGTCTAAATGACTATGAGTTGAAAGCAAGTAGACATAGTAATGGGTTAATATACTTGAAAAACAGGGAAATCACAATTCAAAAATATATAATAGATTCACACACACACACACACACACACACACACACACACACAGGAGCACAAACATTAAACAAAAACCAACAAACCACAAAACAAAAAACAAAAAGAAAGGAGCAAAGAGAAAATACAAAATCAACTTGAAAATAAGGTTTAAAATGGCAATAAAATTATATTTAATGATAATTAATTTAAATGCCAATGGACTAAATGCTCCAATCAAAAGACATAGAGTGGCAGATTGGATAATAAAACAGGAGCCTACAATATGTTGCCTATAAGAGAACCACTTTAGGGCAAATGATACATACAGATAGAAATTGAAGGGGTGGGAAAAATTTCATGTGAATAGAAATGACAGGAAAGCAAGGGTAGGAATACTCAGGAAAAATGGACTTTAAAATAAATAAAAAAAATAAATAAAGACATTATATAGTGATAAAAAGACAAGTAAAAGAAGAGAATGTTACATTTGTTAATATATATGCACCCAATATAGGAGCACCTAAGTAGATAAAATAAATACTAACAGACATTAAGTGAGAAACTGATGGGAATACAATGATAGTAGGAGAATTTAACACCCCAGACACATTGATGGACATATATTTCAGACAGAAACTCATTGAGGCAACAGAGATCCTAAATGACAAAAATAGAACAGTTATCTTCTTTGGAGAAATGTCTGTTAAGTTCTTTGGCCCACTTTTTAATTGGGTTGTTTATTTTTCTAGAATGGAGCTGCAGGAGTTGTTTGTATATTTTTGAGATTAATTGTTTGTCTGTTGTTTCATTGGCTATTATTTTCTCCCATTCTGAAGGCTGTCTTTTCACCTTGCTTATAGTTTCCTTTGTTGTGCAAAAGCTTTTAATTTTAATTAGGTCCCATTTGTTTATTCGTGTTTTTATTTCCAATATTCTGGGAGGTGGGTCATGGAGTATCCCGCTTTGGGTTATGGCAGAGAGTGTTTTGCCTATGTTATCCTCTAGGAGTTTTATAGTTTCTGGTCTTATGCTTAGATCTTTGATCCATTTTGAGTTTATCTTTGTGTATGGTGTTAGAAAGTGTTCTAGTTTCATTCTTTTACAAGTGGCTGTCCAGTTTTCCCAGCACCACTTGTTAAAGAGGTTGTCTTTTCTCCATTGTATATTCTTGCCTCCTTTGTCAAAGATAAGGTGTCCAGACATTTCTCCAAAGAAGATATAAAAATGGCTAACAAACACATGAAAAGATGTTCAACATCACTCATTATCAGAGAAATGCAAATCAAAACTACAATGAGGTACCACTTTACACCAGTCAGAATGGCTGCCATCCAAAAGTCTACAAGCAATAAATGCTGGAGATGATGTGGAGAAAAGGGAACCCTCTTACACTGTTGGTGGGAATGCAAACTAGTACAACCACTATGGAAAACAGTGTGGAGGTTCCTTAAAAAGCTGCAAATAGACCTGCCATATGACCCAGCAATCCCACTGCTGGACATATACACCGAGGAAACCAGAATTGAAAGAGCCACGTGTACCCCAATGTTCATCGCTGCATTGTTTACAATAGCTAAGACATGGAAGCAACCTAGATGCCCATCAACTGATGAATGGATAAGAAAGCTGTGGTACATATACACAATGGAATATTACTCAGCATTAAAAAAAAATTCATTTGAAGCAATTCTACTCAGATGGACGAAACTGGAGCCCATTATCCAGAGTGAAGTAAGCCAGAAGCAAAAACAACAATATAGTATATTAACGCATATATATGGAATTTAGAAAGACGGTAACGAGAACCCAACATACGAGACAGCAAAAGGAACGCAGATGTATAGAATAGACTCGTGGACTTTGTGGATGAGGGTAAGGGTGGGATGATATGGGAGAAGGGCATTGAAGCATGTTAATTTTCATATGTCTAGTCAATCGCCAGCCCAGGACTGATGCTCGGGGCTAGTGCAGCGAGATTTCCCGGGGGGCGGGGGGGCGGGGGGGGGGGGGGGAGAGGGAGGGGGGTTCCGGGGGGGGAGCAAATGTAAACCCAAGGTGAAATCAAGACAATGTATGGCAAAAACAATTAAAAAAAATAATAAATAAAAAAATTAAAAAAAAATAGAACAGTTAGATTTAATTAACACTTTCACGGTGTTAAATCTCAAAACACTGAGGGCATGCATTCTTTTCAAATTTACATGGAATGTTCTCTGGGATAGACCATAAACTAGAACACAAAACAATCCTTTACAAGTTTAAGAGGACAGAAATTATTTCAAGCCTCTTTTCTGAACACAACAGAATGAAAGTAGAAATCAATGAAAGAGAAATGAGAAAAAAATGATTGCCTGGAGACTAAATAACATGCCACTAAAAACCAAACAGCTCAGCTATGATGTCAAAGAAGAAATTAAAAAATAATTGGAGAGAAATGACAATAAAACATAACCATACCAAATCTATGGGATGCAGAAAAAACCAATTCTTTAGAGAGGTCACTGGTGATACAGATTTTCCTCAAAAAACAACAAAAATCTCAAATGAGCAACCTAACCTACTATTTGAAAGTGAGTCATTCAGTCATGTCTGACTTGTTGTGACCCTATGATTATACAGTCCATGGAGTTCTCCAGGCCAGAATACTTGAGTGGGTAGCATTTCCCTTCTCCAGGGGATTTTCGAAGCCCAGGGATTGAACCCAGGTCTCCCACATTGCAGGTGGATTCTTTAACAACTGAGCTATAAAGGAAGCCCAACCTAAGAAAATGGAAAAAAGGAGAACAAACAAAACATAAAGTAGACTAAATTAAGGAAGTTATAAAGATCAGAGATGAATAAATAAAAAAGAGAGTTGAAAAAATGGAAAAAATCAATAAGACCAAACACTGGTTCTTTGAAAGGGTAAACAAAATCAACAAACCTCTGCCCAGTTTCACCATGAGCAAAAGAGAGAAAGAGAGATGAACCAACTAAACAAAGTAAGAAAAGAGGAGATATAACAACCTATATTTTAGAAATAGAGAAAAAAAGAAAGAATTATTCACTCTAATACCAAACTCAGATGAAGACAATACCAAAAATGGAAATTACAAGCCTATATCTTTAATAAATAAAGATGCAAAAACTCTCAACAAAATATTAGCAAACCAAATCTAAGGACACATTAAAAAAGATTGCACACAATGACCAAAATGAATTGATCCCAGGGTCACAAGAATGTTTCAACATAGGCAAATCAATCAATGTGATACACCACATCAACAAAGAAGGTGCCAAATACCACATGACCACTTCAATAGATGCAGAAAAAGCATTTGATAAAACTCAACATCCATTCATGACAAAAATTCTGAACAAAGTGAGTATAGAGGGAGCATATATCAACATAATAAAAGTTACTTATGATAAGCCCATAATCAAAATAATACTCAAGGGTGAAAAGTGGAAAACTTTCCTTCTAAAATCTGGAGGAAGACAGGATTGCCATTTCTATTGAATATACTATTGGACATCATTCTATTGAGTGTAGTTTTCTACATCTTAGAAACAGCAATTAGACAAGCAAAATAAAAATTATTCAAATTGGAAGGGAAAAGATCAGATTGTCATTAAATGCAGATTACAAGATACTCTATATAGAAAAAAAAAACCTCCAGCCAAAAACTATTAGAGCTGATAAATGAATTCAGCAAAGTAGCAGCATACAAGATTAGCACACTGAAATCTGTTCATTTCTTTACAGTAACAATGAAATATCAGAAAGAGTTAGAAAAGAAACAGACTCTTGAATACAAATAAAAAACATACTTAGGAATAAACCTTACCAAGAAGGTGAAAGACTTGTAGGCTGAGAGCTATAAAAAAGTGATAAAGGAAATTGAAGATGACTCAAAAGAAGTGGAAAGATGTTCCATACTCTTAGACTGGAAGAATTAATATTGTTAAAATGGCCAAACCACCCAAAGCAATCTACAAGTTTAATGGGATACCTATAAAATTGCCCACGACATTTTTTCACAGAATGGGAACACAAAAGCTTTAAATGTGTATGGAACCACAAAAGACCCTGAATTGACAAAGCAATTCTGAGGAAGAAGAACAAATCAGAGGCAGAGTCCTCCAAGCTTCAGATAACATTACAAAGCTCTAGCAATCAAAACGGTACAATATTGGCCACACACCCCCCCCCCCCCCCACAAACATTTAGATCAAAGGGATGGAACAGACAGCCCGGAAATAAATCCTCACACTATGATCAATTAATCTTCAACAAAGAAGGCAAGGATATACAATGGAGAAAAGATAGTCTCTTCAGTAAGTGGTGCTGGGAAAGCTGGACAACCTTATGCAAATTTATGAGGTTAGGACACTCCCTCACTTCATACACAAAAATAAATTCAAAATGGCTTAAAGACTAAAATATAAATATATGACATCATGAAACTGCTAGAAGAGAAATTAGGCAAAACATTCTCTGACATAAATCTTAGCAACGTTTTTTATAGGTCTGTCTTACATGGCAGTAAAAATAAAAGCAAAACCAAACAAATTGGACCTGATCAAACTTATAATATTTTACACAAAAGAATATGATCATCAAGATGAAAAAATGACCTATGTATTAGGAAAAATATTTGCAAATGATGCAACCTACAAAGGCTTAATTTCCAAAATATATGAACAGCTGAATAAACAAAAACCAAAGAACCAGTAAAAAATGGGCAGAAGATCTAAATAGATATTTCACCAAAAAAGACATTCAGGTGACCACAAGGCATATGAGCAGATGCTCACCATTGCTAATTATCAGAGAAATGCAAATCAAAACTACAGTGAACTATCACCTCGCAACTAGTCAGAATGGCTATGAAGAGTCTACAAATAATAAATACTGGAGAGGGTGTGGAGAAAAGGGAATCATCCTAAATTGTGGGAATATAAATTGGTGCTGCTACTATGAAGAACAATATAGAGATTCCTTAAAAAACTAAAAATAGAGTTACCACATGACCTAGCAATCCCACTTTGGGGCATCTACCTGGAAAAAACAAAAATTCTAATACATGCACACCAGTGTTAACTGCAGCACTATTTACAATAGCCAAGATATAGAAGCAACCTAAGTGTCCATTAAGGTTAGAATAAATAAGAAAGATCTGATACATATATACATGCTAAGTCACTTCAGTCCTGTCTGACTCTTTACAATGCCATGGTCTGTAGCCCCCAGTGTTCTCTGCCCATAGGCAAGAATACTGGAGTGTGTTACCATGCTCTCCTCCATGGATCTTCCCAAAGCAGAGATTGAACCCATGTCTTTTATGTCACCTGCATTGGTAGATGGGTTCTTTACCACTAGTATCACCACAGATAATATTCTACTGAATAGGTAATACAATATTACTCATCCATATAGAAGAATGAAATATTGCCATTTGCAATAGACAAAGAGGTTATCATATCAAGTGAAGAAAATTAGGCAGAGGAAGAAACATTATATGATATTACTTATATGTGGAAACTAAAGAAATACAAATCAATTTATTTACAAAACAAATAGTTCACAGAGACAGAAAACCCACTTATAGTTACCAAAAGAGAAAGAAGTGGAAGGATAAATTGTAGATTTATCAGATAAATACCATCATATATAAGAATGATAAAAAGAAGGATTTACTGTTAGCACATGGAACTCAATTTAATAATTTGTAATAAGCTCTAATGGAGAAGAATCAGAAGGTATACACATGAAACTAGACACATTGTAAATCAACTATAGTTATACAAAAATAAATAAATGTTTTTTTCCTTAAACAATGAAGGAAAAAGAAGAGGAAGGGAAAAGGACTCCCTTTTTATTATGGATAAACAATTTTCTCACAAGCCCTTAGTAGACATCTCATTGATCAAAGTTGAGTTGCACTCTAGTCTCCAGGAAAGGGATCAAAATTGTGCTTTTGACCAAATTCCTTTTTAGCAATCAGGATTCATCTCCTGGTTCTGGATATAATGCCTTTCATGCAAAATTGAAGTTGTGTTAGCAGAATTTAAAAGGATAGCTGTTGTCAATCAATATTGTCTACTGTACCTATAGGCATGCTTAAGTTCCTGGTATACAGATCACAGATCACTGTATCTTGCAAAATACAGTCTTCATTGATAACCAGCTTGTGTCCTGAACCATGTCCTAAATTTTCTTCCCCTGGTAAATTCTCATGAATTTTTCCATCTAGAAGTCTAGAATAGAAGTACAGAGGCTGTTTCTTTCTTTCTTCCCCTGTATCCATTACATTCCATTGAACCCTCCATAACTTAGTGTCATTCAAGCAGTTCAAAGCTCTACTTCTCCTGACAGAGTTGATAAAAATGCCCTTTTACCCTAATATTTATAATCTATTATTTTCTTTCTATTCTATATTAGGTTGGGTGTAAAAGGAGGGGTCCCCCAATTTGTGTGTGAGAATTGTATGAGAAAGTGTATGAGAAACTTTGTGTAATATTCAGTACCTGCTGCTGCTGCTGTTAAGTCGCTTCTGTTGTGTCCAACTCTGTGCGACCCCATAGATGGCAGCCCACCAGGCTCCCCCATCCCTGGGATTCTCCAGGCAAGAGTACTGGAGTGGGGTGCCATCACCTTCTCTGATTCAGTACCTGAGTTCTCCACAATTTCCTCTTCCATAGTTCGTACTCTGTTGGGTTGCAAAGAGCTTAAAGATGCTTTGACTGAAATAGGACCCAGGCTTCATTCGGGATGGCTTATGTGCACATAAGTTTAGGCTACTTGCATATAAGATGCTGACACATATTGTAACTTATTCAAGTAAAAGTGGATTTTTTTTTAGAAGGATATGGGTTTCACTGGATTTGATTAATACTCTTTAATCCAGTCAATTTCCTTGCCCTTGAGATATAGGCACAGTGATCAAACATGGTTAATGCCTTCCAGTTATTTCAAATCTTCACTCCAGGGACTCAAAAGATTGACTGTAGCCTTGGTAAACACATTCATTTTCAGGAGGCTATCTGATTTATCCAGTTTAGGCCTGAGTTTTTAGATCAGTCCAATCAATTTGGGGAAGAAACTTGAGTCACTTGTATTATTTGGGAGCTGCACTGATCTCTTAAGAAAGAACTATGGATGAAACCACAGTTCTTAGAGAAGGAGGCCAGAATGGCACTCCAACAGAATTTTTACTGCAGCAAACAAGACAATTTTCTCAGCCTCTTCTTCTGACTTTGGCTTGTTTTCAGACCTAGATTCCTTCCTTGGATGTTCCCCCATGTGCCGTATCTTCTCTGATCTTAGACTGTCCTCCAGACTTGCAGAAGTTGTCCAGGTATTTGTTATTACTTACTACTCAAATTATGTGATGAAGGCTCCTTTGCTTCTGGAACGATGTGTTGAAAGTGTGCTGATTTTGATATCTGGCAGTCACTGGGGGTCAAATGAGAAGAAAAAAATCTCTCCCAGTTGTATCAGCACATTCCCACAGATGCCTGGGTCTCTGGTGGTGCCTCTATCATTGACTTTATCTTCCATCTAGAGTCAAGGAGACAAAATAATTTGATAGCAATAACTGATGCACAGATCATCTGGATAAGAGTCCTATAAACCAAGTGACTCTAATATCCTTGTATCCCTGAATGTAACTTGGTGATTCACTCCTTTTATGTTTAACAGAGTTCTCTATCTCCAAATCTCTTACCACCAAAACACATTTATCTACTCTTTCCAAGTACTTTTCAGAGTGGACTTCCAGGCTGAGGACCTCCAGTGCACCCCAGCACCATCAGTCTGTGCCATAATTTAGGAGAATGGTTGGCACTTGAATTACTTATGAATTTCTTTTTCTTGCCTAAAGCAGAATTCCCCACATCTCATTCCTTCAAATGCTCATTCACAAGCTAGTCCTAGATTTGTTTCATGTAGTTGTCTGTAAATATTTTGGAAATGCACATTTCATGGTTAAGTTCAAGAAACACTGTTATGCAACGTTAAGCAAATTTCTTTATTGCAGAGTTTTTCTTAGGCTGTGCAAATGCATGAAAATGAAGGAAAGTAATAGGGTTTGCAGTTCATCATACATTTGGTTATAGGTTTTTGTGGGCACTTTTGTGCATATTTCTACTTGGGAGACATATCTAGTTAATAAATCACTAGGTTAATTCAGTTTTAATAATAATTGAAAGCACCGTTTTTCAAACTATGGCTTTCAACTTACTGGTGTCTGAAATTATTAAATCAACTTAGTGGAGTAATAGCATTTTTTTCTGTACTCAAGGAGAATAGAATAAAAAAATCCACAGTATATTGCATAAACAGGGTAAATAGTGTGTTTTGAAATTTTAATTTTGGCTTTCAGCATATACACAATTGGAAAGTGTTGAAATTTAATACATATATATATATTTCTTATTATAAACAGCAGCTAAATTTTTGAGTATCATCACTGTTATAAAGAGTAGGCTTTTATGTAGCTATGGTAGGATTAAGCAAACTACTACTAGGGGGAAACTACTACTAGGGTCAGCACAGAGTTTAGTGCTGGGGAAAATCAGAAGGAGGAGCAGGCACTAGATCAGAAAAAGACATTAGAAGAAAAAAGTTTAACCTATTCCTACATCCTCTAAAATAGTGTCTGCTGTAGTTGCACATTGCTGGGGACAGAAAAAACACATCTTTCAAATGGAAATGCAGAGTGTGTGATAACACAGGGGTCAGAATTGGGTAGCTGAGCTGTATCCCTAAGCAAATAAAGGGCAGGGGTGTGTGGTACAGAATGTGCTACACAGGGGTGAGTAAAAGAGAAACCTGGGATTCCAGGGCTCCTGATCCTTCAGAAGCAATGAGTCATGTGAATGCCCAGAGAGCCATTTGTCTTTCTCCACTCTTGGGCACTTAGAATAAGAGTGCTTTCTATCAAGGGACGCTCCCTTGGTGTGGATCATGGTGAGAGGCAGGGTTACAGCTCCTGGTATGAAAGCAAATGTGGCAGATCTATCACCTCCCAATTCTCTGGAGATTAGAGGTCTGGGATGTGATGGAGGCATGACAATGGGATGTCTCAGTCAGGTAGTGGCAGAAAGAGAAGGAAGCAATTAGAGACCATTTCCAGCGGGTATGGAGCTGGGGCCCTTCAGTGCTGGTGGTGAAGGTTCAATGGTTGTGGCTCACGTAAGAGCTGCATCAACAGTTTACTCTAACTATAAAACATGATCTTGTCTTTAGTTGCAAAACTTTCCTGGTTCCTTCTTGTTGTTCACACCTCGTGCTCAAGCCTCTCAGTGAAATTTTGACCCCATGAAGAACCTTTATGTTTTGTTTGATTTCGCTTCTTAGCTTTTTAAAGGTATATTTGAGATACATTCAAGAGTATTGGGTTTGATCCCTGGGTCAGGAAGTTCCCGTGAAGAAGGGAATGGAAACTCTCACTCCAGCATTCTTGCCTGGAAAATTCCATGGAAAGAGGAGCCTGGCAGGCTATAGTCCATGGGGTCACAAGGAGTCGGACATGACTGAGCAACTAACTCAAAAGTTCATATTTAAAGCACATTTAAAAATTGCTATCTTGACATATGGATGCACCCAAAGAAATCATCAAAATAATCCCTAAACAGAGCCATTACCATGAAAATTTCCTCCTTCACCCTTACTTCTCACTCTCAACTTCTCCAATTCTTGCAACCCATGAAAACCACTGATCTGTATTCTGACAGCATAGATACATTTAACTTACATTTTCTTGAATTATATATAAGTGGAATAATACATGGTATGCTTTCCTCCCTGGTTTCTTATACTAAACATTTTTATTTCAAGATTCATTAATGCTTATTCCAATACTTCATTTATTTTCATTGCTGAGTAAATTCTGTTGTGTGGGCATGGCAAAATTTATTCTTCTCTTGATAGACATTCAGGTGGTTTTCAGTCTTGTATATTATAAATAGAGCTGCTGTGAATGTTAGTATACGAATTTATATAGAAATAAATGATTTCATCTATCTTGAGTAAATATCCAGGAGCAGAATACTTGTGTTGCACAATAGGGGTATTGCTAATGTTTTAAAAACTGCCACACATTTTCTGAAGTTATGACATTTAGATCACCACCAGCAGCAAATGAGAGTTCCAGCTATTTTGCATTCTCAGTATGGTCAGGCTTTCTAATTTTAGCCCTTCTTATAGACACAAATCTGCTTCTCTAAATAATGAGTGACAGTGGAACTTTTTCATGTCTTAATTTTCTACATATCTTTTGGAGGAACTAGATTTCAATCTCTTACCCACTTTGTACTGGGTTGTTTGTATTTGGCTGAGTTATTATCAAATTGCAAGAGTTCTTTATATATTGTAGGCAAAATATCTTTATGAATATATGTTTTGAAAATATTTTTTCCCAGTTGGTGAGATTCTTAATAGGGTCTGATAAAGAGCAAAATCTTTTCATTTTACCTAGTTCAACTTACCTATTTCTATTCTTGTGTAGTTTGTAGTTGTTTTATCTTTGGCTTAATAGTACAAGATTGTCTTCTGTATTTTCTTTTTCAAGTATTATAAGTGTACATTTTATATTTAGACCTACATTCCATTTTGAGTTAATTTTTTAATTAGATGTGAGTATAGGGCAAGGCTAAATTATTTTGCATATGGATTATGATTTGTTTGGCACCATTTCTTATGACTATCCATTACTAAATTTTTTTTCTTGAAGTTTTCCCCTTGGCTTTATTAGTTGAAATACAGTGTTGCTGCTGCTCAGTTGCTCAGTACTCTCCAATTCTTTGTGACCCCATGGACTGTAGCCCTCCAGGTTCCTCTGTTCATGGCTAAAATACCAGAGTAGATTGCCATTTCACTCTCAAAAGGGACCTTCCTAAACCAGGGATTAAACCTGCATCCCCTGTATTGGTAGGTGGATTCTTTACCTCTGCACCACCTGGGAAGCCGTTTAGCTGTATTAAGGTATTCTCAAAAATAAATATTTTATATATTTGTGATGTACCATGTGATGCTTCGGTAAAACTACAAAGAACCCAAGAGAGAGTGCAGATGAAAATCAATGAATCTCCTAACAATGAATCAAATAACCATACTAAAGAGGGTGGGGAAAATGATTTGTAAACAGTAAGTTCACTGGATACTTATTAAGACTAGAGATAAAAAAGAATTGTACACATTGTACTGGTGTATATAAATTTGTTTCTCACAGGGATCTAGAAGAGCAATCTGAAAGCATATTAAATATATACTATATTTGGTAAATAAATTAATATATTGTAGATATGAAGAGATAGTTTTCTCTCTGTAGGAGAAAGTAATTACAAATAAGAAAAGGAGTAGTTATAAAACCTAAGCTTTTTTTTTATTTTATTTTATAAAGTTCCCTGACTTGGCTTATTCTGGGGATTCCCCTGAACATACTGGCATGTTCACCATAAAGGGTAATCTGGATCTTCATGAATTTTCCATCCAGTTCTAAGCTTTACTGGAGTCTGAGTTATGAGTGAAGTTTCTCTAGGATTTTCCTCTTCTGAAAAATTTAGGCTAAGAAGATCTTCAGGCTTCTAGTGGGGAGGAACATAAAATAATTTTCAGAACCTTGTTCTTTTCTATCAAAATAATTATGTTTTTAAATAGTTTTTCCTTTTTCTTGCTGAGTAGTATTGGCACTATGAAGAAATTATAGTTTTGTTTTTTTTTTGAAGGACATTTGGATAGTATCGAGTTTTGCACTATAACAAATAAAGCTGCTATAAACCTTTCTTTGCAAGTTTCTAAGTGAAAATAAGGTTTTACTTGTCTGGAATATAAGTTTAGCAGGGCTCAGAGGGAAATATGCAGCATTAAATACCTACATTAGAGAAGAGAAGAGGTCACAGATCAATGATTGAGTTTGTTACCTAGGAATTAGACTAAACCCAGTAGTATCAGGAGAAGAAAGGAAATAATCCAGAGAAGAGCAAAAATCAATAATCAACTTTTGGAAAGAAATTTGTCTTAAAACACTTTTATAAACTCCTATACCCATCAAATAGCTATACCTTACAAATAGCCAAGAAAAGACGAGAAGCTAAAGGCAAAGGAGAAAAGGAAATATATACCTATTCGAATGCAGAGTTCCAAAGAATAGCATGGAGAGATAAGAAAGTCTTCCTCAGTGATCTATGTAAAGAAATAGAGGGAAACAATAGACTAGAGATCTCTTCAAGAAAACTAGAGATACCAAGGGAACATTTCATGTAAAGATGGGCACAAAAAAGGACAGAACTGGTATGGACCTAACAGAAGCAGAAGATATGAAGAAGAGGTGGCAAGAATACACAGAACTATACAGAAAAGATCTTCATGACCCAGATAATCACGATGGTGTGATCTAGAGCTAGACATCCTGGAATGCAAAGTCACGTGGGCCTTAGGAAGCATCACTGCGAACAAAGGTAGTGAAGGTGATGGAATTCCAGTTAAGCTATTTCAAATCCTAAAAGATGATGCTGTGAAAGTGCTACACTCAATATGCCAGCAAATTTGGAAAACTCAGCAGTGGTCATAGGACTGGAAAAGTCAGTTTCATTCCAACTGAAAGAAAGGCAATGCCAATGAATGTTCCAACTACTACACAACTGGACTCATCTCACACACTACAAAGAAATGCTCTGAATTTTCCCAGCCAGGCTTCAGAAGTATGTGAACTGTGAATTTCCAGATGTTCTAGCTGGATTTAGAAAAGGCAGAGGAACCAGAAATCAATTGCCAACATCCATGGGATCATTGAAAAAGCAAGAGAGTTCCAGAAAAACATCTACTTTTGCTTTATTGACTATGCCAAAGCCTTTGAATGTGTGGATCACAATAAACTGGAAATTTCTGAAAGAGATGGGAATACCAGACCACCTGACCTGCCTCTTGAGAAACCTGTATGCAGGTCAGGAAGCAACTGTTAGAACTGGACATGAACAACAGACTGGCTCCGAATCAGGATAGAAGTATGTCAAGGCTGGGTATCGCCGTGCTTATTTAACTTACATGCAGAGTACATCATGAGAAATGCTGGATTGGATGAAGCACAAGCTGGAATCAAGATTTCCAGGAGAAATATCAATAACCTCAGATGTTCAGGTGACACCACCCTTATGGCAAGAAGTGAAGAAGAACTAAAGAGACTCTTGTTGAAAGTGAAAGAGGAGAATGAAAAAGTTGGCTTAAAACTCAACATTCAGAAAACTAGATCATGTCATCTGATCCCATCTCTTCATGGCAAATAGAAGGAGAGCAATGAAAACAGTTACAGACTTTATTTTTTGGGCTCCAAAATCTCTGCAGGTGAGGATGACTGCCATAAAATTATAAGACACTTTCTCCTTGAAAGAAAAGCTATGATCAACTTAGATAGCATATTAAAAAGCAGAGATGTTGCTTTGCCAACAACGGTCCATTTAGTCAAAGCTATGGTTTTTCCAGTAGTCATGTATGGATGTGAGAGCTGGACTATAAAGACAGCTGAGTGCCAAAGAACTGATGCTTTTGAACTGTAGTGTTGGAGAAGACTTGTTAGTCCCTTAGACAGCAAGGAGATTCAACCAGTCCATCCCAAAGGAAATCAGTTCTGAATAGTCATTGGAAGGACTAATGTTGAAGCTGAAACTCCAATACTTTGGCCACCTGATGCAAAGAACTGACTCATTTGAAAAGTCCCTGAGGCTTGGAAAGATTGAAGGCAGGAAGAGAAGGGGACGGCAGAGGATGAGATGGTTGAATGGCATCACAGACTCAATGGACATGAGTTTGAGTAAGCTGTGGGAGTTGGTGATGGACAAGGAAGCCTGGTGTGCTGCAGTCCATGGGGTTTAAAGAGTCGGACATGACTGAGTGACTGAACTGACTGAACTGATATCCATCAAGAGAGGGCTACACATTCTTTTCAAGTGCAAACATATATGTGCCAATGTTAAGTTCTCTGAAAGACACAAGTAAAAATCTCATTGAAAATCCCCATGAAGAAAACATTGTGACCAACTTATTTCACTAGTGAAAGCTACCAAATATTTAAGGAAGAATCAATGTCAATTCCATGCAAATGTTTTCATAAACTGGAAGATAAAAGAAGATTTCCTAGCCATTTAATAAAGCTAACATTATTTTGATATGAAAGCCAGAAAAATATACTTAAACAGCCAAGCAAAAATAATCCTTATTAACAAAAATAGCAAATTTCATATCAAAAGTTAACAAATTGAATAATTCAATATTAAAGAATAAAACATCATGACCAAGGAGTATTTACTCAAAATTATCAATATAGTTCCCCACATTACTAGAATATAAAAGAAAAATTGTGATGATATACATGTGTATATGACTATTATTTTAAATTATTTTATATGATAAGAACTATTAAATTACTATTTTAAATATATATGTGGGTACTGGGCTTCCCATGTGGCCCTAGTGGTAAAGAACCTGCCTGTCAATGCAGGAGACATAAGACACATGGGTTTGATCCCTGGGTAGGAAGATCCCCTGGAGGAGGTCATGGCAACCCACTTCAGTATTCTTGCCTGGAGAATCCCCACGGACAGAGGAGCCTGGGAGGTTACAGTCCATAGCGTTGCACAGAGTTGGACATGACTGAAGAGACCTAGCATGCATGCATGTGTGTGTTGTTACTACAGTCAAGATCTACAAGGTTTTCTCTGAGAGAATAAACTATTGAAAAATACAATATTTTGGAAAACCACCAGGAAATGATGTAAATTAAAAGTTCAATAGTGAAAATGTACATATTATGAAATAACCCAGTTATAGGGATAGAGAACAGATTAGTGATACCAAAGGTTTAGGGATGGGGGAAAAGGTAGATGTCAAGAGACAGTGTTGTAATACAGTTAAGTATTTCATTGTAGTGAAAGTTAGAAAAATGGCATGCTTCTGTCTATTTCATTTATGCTTCTCCCAATGAGAAGATGCAGACTAAGCTAATCTTAGTCTTAATTTTTCAGAAGATAAAAACCTAGAAAACCTTTACTCATAGCTCTGACTCCAGTAAAGCTTTGTACTGAATGGAAAATTCCTGAAGATCTGGGTGATCCCTCCTGGGGAACATGCAGGAATGTTCTTGGGAATCCCCAGAATAAGCCAAGTAGGGAAAATTATAAAGACTTGCCTCTTTGAATAGTTAAGTGAGATGACAGCTCATCTTGGTGAACTGAATTTTATACACTACTAGGCGCCTGACAGTCTAGAAGTACAGACAAGGAACCTCTACCTCAGAAACTTTGCGATTCAGCATCAGGTACTGTTCTTGCTGATGGCATCCTTGATCTGTTCACTGTCTCTATCTGTATTTGGATCCCACATTTCTCTAAGTCTTTGTTACCCACTCCATTGTGATCCTCTGGCTTCCATTGCCTTTCTTAACCAGAATTTAACAGGATGCATTCCTGATTTTAGATCACTGTTATTCACTCTTGGCCTTGAGCTTTCTCTAACCCATTATCTACTCCATTCCCACAGAGAAGCTCAGAGTAGAATCCATACAGACCTGTCCTTTGTGTTCCCAGGATGCATATTTGAAGGATGCAAGAGGTAGGGTGCTGGAGAGAGGTCCCGGGGCATATGCAGGGGAGTCTGGGCATGACATGTGGTGCTGAGCTGCTGACGATAAGCAAATCTTACTCAGAGAAGACTTAAGATTTCACAAAAGAACATAGTAGCTTACCATTAAAACAGCAAGAAGTGACAAAGCGTCTGCTTTTGACTTACAAAACTGCTAATTAAACACAATATGCACATGCTGGCAGCTTACAAAATGTGGCATGTCACCACTCAGATTCCTGGCACCCTGGACCCTTACACCCCACCCACTGATATCATCTGAGTTCTGCACAGCGCACAGTTCATCTGGTTTTCCATCTCAGCAGTACCAGCTGTCCCCTGAGGAGAAACTCAGGAATATTCACCAAGAAAGAGAAGTGGGAGATCTTTTTCATAGATTCTAGCCACTCTCTGGATCTTGGTATGAAGTGCAAACAGCTGGTAGCCAAGTCTTGCCAGCTTCAGGCTGACTTCTCCCCCCATCCTTGGTCTCCAAATAAGCTGTCCTCTGACAGGGAAGAAGCAATCATTGGAAATGTTTCAAATTCAACACAGGCTGATTTTTCTCTCCCAGATCTAAATACATCCGCATCCAACTGCCAAGTTTCTAGATCTGTGGAAAACTGCAGATTCTCTTGGACCATAAAACTGGTTCCCCTACTGAACAAAAGTCATTGACTGCTTTGCCCCTTCATGATTCTGTAAAGGTTCCAGGGTTTTCATGAACTCGTTATCCTCTCCTTTGCTTGCTGTGCTCCTCCCTCTATCACAGCCCTCAGCTTAAACTTCCTCTCTTGGAGGAAACATGCAAACATCTTATCCCTGGCAACAAGAGTCTAAGCAATAATGAATTCCTAGAAGGAATCGGGGAGTGGGCTGAACTTGGAGAAGCATCCCCCCAAATTTCACTGAATCCAGAGGACTTAAAACATGAGATCCAAAGATATTACTACAACCCATCTTTCAGGAAAATGGCAACTTTGTTCTGATTACTGAGAGACCCTTCAGGAGAGCCTACCCTTCAGATGGTGTTTCACAAACTGCTTTTGATTCACTCTCAGGAAAGAAGTTTTTGGGCTCTTGAGACTCTCTCCTTCAGAAGGTCACCAAATCCTAAGTCAGCATTGGCTCAATTTCTTCCGTAAATTCTTTCAGGACAAGAATTGTCAAATTAAGGGAGTATTAAGGACTTGTAATACTGGCATTTTATGTTCTCCTCTCCTTTTTATTTTTCTTTCCTTCCTTCCTCAGTGTATGACTACATTCCCTGAATCAACATGACTAAAGAAAGCCACTTTATTTATTTATTCACAAAGAGTATCCTGAGGCCTCTCCTATGGACAGAGCGCAACTGGTGTAATTTTTAAGTTCTGTCTCAACAGTTGTACTTTTGCTATGAAGCGCTTATCCTCGGGGGCTGGTGGCTCAGATGGTAAAGAATCTGCCTACCATGCAGGAGACTGGAGTTTGATCCCTGAGTTAGGAAGATCCCCTGGAGAAGGGAATGGCTACCCGTTCCAGTATTCTTGCCTGGAGAACTCCATTGACGGAGGAGCCTGGTAGGCTCCAGTCCTCGGGGTCCCAAAGATTTGGACACAACTGAGTGACTAACACTTTCACTTTTTTTCCAGTTTTCCTTAGAACTGAGTGTTCCTCACATTGCTTTTGGCTTTGGACACACTTGACAATAATTTATGAGAAGTGTATTCATTTGAATAATGCTTAAGAATGGATATTGTTTTTATCCAAATAATAATAATCAACATTTATTAGGTGTTTCCCATGTGCCAGACATTTTATATAGATTCTACTTGTATTAAATTATCATCATTTCCAACGTTATCAATGAATTGCTGTTAACTATCCTAGCGTGCACAAAATATGCAAAAGGGGGCTTCTTCAGAGCATCTACTGGGAACTCGGCCCTGCCAACCACTTGGTTTTGTCCCAGTGATACTAATGTTAGATTTCTGGCTTCCAGAACTGTATGAAAATAAATTTGTCATATGTTAAGATGCGTGGACTGTGGAAATTTATTACAGCTGTCATAGGACACTATACCATTTTAGAATTCTTTATTACCAACAGTATTCCTCAGTGTAAACCACACTCAACTTGAGTTGTTTATGCAAACAGAAAGTGGTTGAATCATAGTAAGGTGAGTCTATCAAGGACTGATTGCTTATGATTCAGTACATTGATTGCTGTATAGACCCAGATGATATAAACATTTCATTCAAAGATGTCATCCTCCTAAAATGTAATGAATTTCTTCCAATAGTATAATACGTTGGTAGGTTCTTTCTACTCTCTGTAAAAATGAAGTCATGTCTGGTGCCAGGCATGGTTAGGGGTGATGAGGAGATGGCCAAAGTTAAATGACTAAGCACCACTTCTGGTGGCTTTAGATGGTTCCTCCATTTTGTTTCAGGCTCAATAACCTCTCAAGACCCACTTCAGGAGCCAAAGGTTAGACTTCCATTAATTTCAACCTGCTAAATAAGTAGCTGCATGTGTACTCGGTTGTGTATGACTTTTTGTGACTCCACAGACTGTAGCCCAACAGGCTCCTCTGTCTGTGGACTTTTCCAAATAAGAATACTGGAGCAGGTTGCCATTTCTTGCTCCAGGGGTTTTCCTGAACCAAGGATCAAATCCACATCTCTTGAATCTCCTGGATAGGCAGGCAGTTTCTTTACCATTGTGCCACTTGGGCTGGCATCACAAAAAACTTCCAAAAAGATGGGAACTGTAGGGAGCTAGTTTGTTGTTTTTCAGTCTCTCAGTCATGTCCGACTCTCTGTGACCCCATGGACTGCAGCATGCCAGGCTTCCCTGTCCTTCACCATCTCCTGGAGCTTGCTCAAACTTATGTCCATTGAGTCAGTGATGCCATCCCACTATCTCGTCCTCTGTCATCCCCTTCTCCTCCTGCCTTCAATTCTTCTCAGCATCAGGGTCTTTTCTAATGAGTTAGCTCTTGCATCAGGTGGCCAAATACTGGAGACTATGCTATGTTAACATAGTTAGATATGAGGCTGGATTTTTAGGTTCATGGAATCTGTTGGTTTGATGTCAAATGCCTCTGAGATGGTGCAGTGATATAGAATACTTACAAGAATCACTGAGGAATATCCATTTGGAATCTAAGAAACACAAGTCATTACTGAATGAAAATTTAGAGAGAAAATAATTCAACTAAATGTGTGCAGAAAGAGATATTTGCATACTGAGATAAATGGATAAATAAAACCTAATGGATTACTAAACAAAAAGAAGTCCAATCAAATAAATTAAACCTTAATAATAAAATCCAGTTGCAGAAAGAGTATAAACTACTTGATAAAATGTATATATGCTTTTATAGAATATAGATTAATGCAATTTAATACATATTGATTGATTCCCATGTAGCTTAAAAAATAATAGAAGAATACACAAAATGTAAGGGTATATAGAGAAACTTAATGTTATTTTTGCTTGGGGAATTTATGATGAGTTTTTCCTTTTCTTTTTATATAGACTGAAGATTTAAAACAAGGAATAAAATGACACTTTTCCCCCTGAATAGTAGATTTATATGTGTTCATTTAATTAATATTTCCACATTTAGTAAAAATAGTTCTATTATTACTCTTTAAAGAGCTTATAACCAGAAAAAGAAAAATTTTTATTTTTCAACAAATAAGAATTCAGTCATATTTTTCAGAGTTATCAGAGGGTGATGTCCAGTACTTGGTACTGTTGGGGTTCAGAATAGGTTACCTTATAATGTGCCTCAGTGAAAACTGATTATTTTGAACTAATGTTGCACAAGGGACACTCTGATCCACCTTTCTGTTTTGCTGAAAGCAAGAAATAAATCTCATATGAAAGGTGACCTCCCAGTATCTGAAGGTAGAGGGACACTCTGATGACAAGGACAGGGAATTCAGAATGAGAAGTCTGTGTAAACGAACCTCATTACTCCTTTAATGTATCCTGTTTTGGTTCTTCACTAATTGGGCACTCCTAACGTAAGTTTCTTTATTCTATCAACTCTTCAAAATTTATTTATTTGTCAAAAAGTATAAAAGCTGTCTGCTTAGACCTCTTTTTATGTCTTTTATCAGACCTCTATATACTTGAATTAAAATTTGTTTCATTTTCTCCTGTTAATCTATTTTATGTCAATTTTATTACTAGTCCAGGTATAAGAATTCTAAAATGACAGAAGGAAAAATGTGCTCCTTCCAGACATTTCTTGAACCAGGCAGCAGACTGGCTGGTCCCTGCTTCCCACCCTCATTCTGCTACAAATGAGAGATCCTGGCACACCTGACAAAGCCCTGCAGAAGGTGCAGTTTCTTATCATGTCAGCCTCCAGATCTCTGCCTGCAGGATCTGATGGGAGGGAAGAAGGTGAGACTCCATTTTCTCTTGCTCTCAATTTAGACAGGCATGAGAAAATTTAAGTGGAGTCAGATCCTTTTATGCATGACTCTTTTGAATCATCTACCAGAGATGGACACTGTTTTTCTTTGCCTCTCTCTCTTGAGATGTTTTTCATAAGGAGCAAGAATCATGAGAGGGCAGACACAGGCAGGGCTCTCTAAGTCTGCCTTTGGAGCTGATCATGCCAACTGTTGACTCAATGGTCTCAACAAACTGGCATCAATTAAACACACTTAACTGTGGGTCCTTTATGAAAAACCAGATAAAGTTTTTTTCTTCTGTGTTACTCTGTGCTCTGAGGGCTTGGCTTTATGTCTAGTGAAAATATTCTCTCTTGTCTCTGCATTAGAGAAGGTATATTTACTGGGGTGCATGTGTTGGCTAAAGAAATTGATTGGAGTTCCAATACATGAAGTCATAAATGGCACTCGTTTTGTCTGGCTGTACCGGTTATTAGGGGAGTTTGTCATAACGGGTTCCAATTCTTAAGGGGCCTTTGTTATCTCAACATTTGTTGGTTGTTAGTGCTAGAATAGTCCAATTCCTCTTGCACTTCCCCAATGCCATTAACTAGCAATTTTATCCCTGGAGGCATCCCATGTTTTTGTTTGACACCAGAGACACTGTGTTCACTGCACCGTTCTCACCATCTACATGAGTAAAGGACTCTACTTTCTTAGACTAACATTGGAGGTGAACTTTCTTAGTCTTGTAAGAATACTAGCTTGTGAGACTTGTCTTACTTCTTTGGTTAGGCCATACTAAAATGCTTATTAGTTAGAGTTCCAAGTTGAAATCAACATATTAGCCTCCTCATCAATGTCCTGATGATGGATCTTTTAAATTGGCTATATTTAAAAGGAAATATATTTTTTGAAAGCTCTCATCATAAACAGCTGCCCCATTGGTACTTCTGAGAGATCAAATCATAAGGGGAAAATATATTATGACTGGTCTTTAAGAACCTTTTATTAAAAGAACAGAAGTCCCACTTAAACAAAAGCTAATATGTAAGCGCCTCTTCTTAAAAGTTGCCCCAACACCTCAGTAATTTACCTGATCCGCTTACAAAGAATTCGGAAGTAATTCAGCTGGAGGACAATAATCAATGGCTAACAGAAACAACTGTCTGTTTCTTACAAATTTCTATAAAACCAGAAGTACACCTCTGGAAACAAATCAAGGCCCATCTGTCTTTACTAGTCCCAAGGTCTCATCTATTTCTCTCCAAGTACTTTCAGATATAAAAGATCAGGGTATTGGATGAAAACTGTCCTGTATTTAAGAAAAAATATTTTAATAACAATTACCCTAAGATTTATAATAGACATATATATTCCAAAACTCTTAAGAGAAAACTTATATTCTCCCTCTCTGTCTCTTAAAGTTATAAATCTTATTGTCTTTAAAATGCAAAGGTACCTCACATAGCTTGAGACTGAGCCCTTATTAACTCAAAAGATAAATCATGTAACCAAAAAAAAAAAAAGAGAGAGAGATAAAGAGGCCTTTTTCAACACAACCTGCTAAAAAGACTCTTATTACCAAACTCTTTTAAATCACAACATACTTAAAATTGCATGTCTAGGGCACATACAGATATTAAACAGCTTTTTTGAAATAATTAAGACTTTAGCCATATGAATGAATAATTATTTTTTTATAAATTAGTGAGATTTTTATTGGATTTGTGTAAGAATAAAATTTTAATTGAAAACTGTTAGATCTCTTGCTGTGACTGTCTGTATGTCTATATGTGTAGGGTTGCCAAATTTAATTTGGCAAAGAGCTTTACTTAGTTGGTTTTAACAAACAAGTGCTTATATAAAAACTATCAAAAAGGTATTAAAGACTGAACTTGAATGCTTTTCACATTCACATCATCTAAGAAAATCTTAGCAAATAAAAGCGAATTTTAAATATGTTGGTTCAATAAATACAGGCATATCTTCAGAGTTAGCATTAAATGCAAATAACTTTTATTCCATCTAAGTCTCTTTATCAAATGGGTCAATGCTGTCTGTGCAGCAAATTTCATTATGAAAACAAATAAACAAATGAAAAAACATAATGTCTAACTGCATTAATGTCTCAGGAAATTTTTATAAGTAATCTACACATGATTATTAAGAACAAATAGATTAAGTCAATGCAGATAATAGTTTCTTAGTCTCTTTGGTAATTTACATCCTTAGACTTTTTGCTAAGTTAAATGATGGGAATTCAAAGAATGTCTAGATTATTTCTATGTAAGATAAATACTGAAATTTAACTGTTAAACAAGTATTAGTATATACCCTTATGGCAGAAAGTGAAGAAGAACTAAAGAGCCTATTGATGAAAGTGAAAGGTGAGAGTGAAAAAGTTGCCTTAAAGCTCAACATTCAGAAAACTAAGATCATGGCATCCAGTTTCATCACTTCATGGCAAATAGATGGGAAAACAGAGGAAACAGTGGCTGACTTTATTTTTTGGGGCTCCAAGATCACTGCAGATGGTGATTGCAGCTGTGAAATTAAAAGACGCTTACTCCTTGGAAGGAAAGTTATGACCAACCTAGAGAGTATATTAAAAAGAAGAGACATTACTTTGTCAACAAAGGTCCATCTAGTCAAGGCTGTTGTTTTTCCAGTAGTCATGTATGGATGTGAGAGTTGGACGGCTAAGAAAGCTGAGGGTCAAAGAACTGATGCTTTTGAACTGTGGTGTTGGAGAAGACTCTTGAGAGTCCCTTGGACTGCAAGGAGATCCAACCAGTCCATCCTAAAGGAGATCAGTCTTGGGTGTTCCTCGGAAGGACTGATGTTGAAGCTGAAACTCTAGCACTTTGGCCACCTGATGCAAAGAGCTGACTCACTGGAAAAGACCATGATACTGGGAAGGACTGAGGGCAGGAGGAGAAGGGAACGACAGAGGATGAGATGGCTGGATGGCATCATCAACATGATGGACATGAGTTTGGGTGGGCTCCGGGAGTTCATGATGGACAGGGAGGCCTGGTGTGCTGTGGTTCACGGGGTCACAAAGAGTTGGACACAACTGAGCGACTTAACTGAACTGAACTGAAAACCTACTTTTGATCTCTTAGTACAGAGAAACAATAAGTATGTTTCAATTGGTTAGTAATTATATCAAGTGCTTTACTGAAAGATTGTACTATGAAATAGCATATACTTCTAAAAATTATAAAATGTATTTGTGTTTCTAAGACACAAAATATTAATATAATTCACAATTTTTTTACTTCTTTATTTTCACTAATGAAATTAAGATTTCAAAGGTTTAAGATATGTGGTTAAAACTACCAGATATAATGATAGAAAATGTATGTGTTTGGGTATAAGAAGAAACATAAGGAATGGAGATGTTTTTTGTTTAGGAAAAAGACAATGACTGTGTCCCAAAGTTGGCTATTTCTAAATAGGAAAGAAAATCGGACAAGCTCAATTGGACATAGAAAACTGTAAAATGATTATATATGAAGGAATTTTAGGAAAGAAATTTTATGTCTGGTCAGGACTGGAGAAGACTAGAATGAATTAAATGAAATAGGTGATTTCTAATATCAACATTAAACTAGTAGAAAATTAGGATTGGTTTTTTTTTTTTTTGGTTGAAAGTACAAAGTTTCTCTTTTCTTTCTATTGGTCTGCTTTTGATAATATGAGGTTATGAAAGTTTTTTCTTTATATTTAAGCAATCTGCTAGAAAAAAGTATCTTGTTCTTTGTCACAATAATCACATTATATGCTATCTTTATTAGGTCTTTGCTTAAATAAATTGAGTCTTTTCAATAATAAAGAGCTAAGTTTAATTCAGAGCTATATAATCATTTATATTTGACTATGAAATCTTTAATTGTTGTTTTAGTTAAATGAATGACTGTGATTTGTTACACAGTTACCTGTTTGATTAAACGTTTAAAGTCTTTGTGATATTTCAGACAGTTCAGTTCAGTCACTCAGTTGTGTCCAACTCTTTGCAACCCCATGGACTGCAGCACGCCTGTCTTCCCTGTCCATCACCAACTCCCACAGCTTACTCAAACTCATGTCCATCAAGTCGGTGATGGCATCCAACCATCTCATCCTCTGTCAACCCCTTCTCCTCCCGCCTTCAATCTTTCCCAGCAGCAGGATCTGTTCCAGTGAGTCAGTTTTTCTCATCAGGTGGTCAAAGTATTGGGGCTTCAGTTTCAGCATCAGTCCTTCCAATGAACATTCAGGACTGATTTCCTTTGGAATTAACTGGTTGGATCTCCTTGCAACCCAAGGGACTCTCAAGAGTCTTCTCCAACACCAAAGTTCAAAAGCATCGATTCTTTGGCACTCAGATTTCTTTATATTCAGACTCTCACATCCATACGTGATTACTGGAAAAAACATAGTTTTGACTAGATGGACTTTAGTTGGCAGAGTAATATCTCTGCTTTTTAATATGCTGTCTAGGTTGGCCATAGCATTTCTTCCAAGGAGCAAGTGTCTTTTAATTTCATGGTTGCAGTCACCATCTGCAGTGATTTTGGAGCCCCCCAAAATAAAGTCTCTCACTGTTTCCATTGATTCTCCATCTGTTTTCCATGAACTGATGGGACCAGATGCCATGATCTTAGTTTTCTGAATGTTACGTTTTAAGCCAAATTTTTCACTCTCCTCTTTCACTTTCATCAAGAGGCTCTTTAGTTCTTTGCTTTCTGCCATAAGTGCTGTGTCATCTGCATATCTGAGGTTGTTGATATTTCTCCAGGCAATCTTAATTCCAGCTGGTGCTTCATCTGGACTGGCATTTCTCAAGATATACTCTGCATATAATAACTTATATAATAAGCACGCTGAGAATATACAGCCTTGATATTATCCTTTCCCAATTTCTAACCAGTCTGTTGTTCCATGTCCAGTTCTAACTGTTGATTCTTGACCTGCATACAGGTTTCTCAAAAGGCAGGTCAGGTGGTCTGGTAGTCCCATCTCTTTAAGAATTTTCCACAGTTTGTTGTGATCCACACAGTCAAATGCTTTGGCATAGTCAATAAAGCAGAACGTTTTTCTCGAACTCTCTCACTTTTTTGATGACCCAATGGATGTTGGCAATTTGACCTCTTGTTTGTTTACCTTTTCTAAATCCAGCTTGAGCAGTTAGAAGTTCACGATTTACATACTGTTGAAGCCTGGCTTGGAGGATTTTGAGCATTACTTTGCTAGCGAGTTAGATGAGTCCAATTGTGCGGTAGTTTGAACATCCTTTGGCATTGCCTTTCTTTGGGATTGGAATGAAAACTGACCTTTTCCAGTCCTGTGACCACTGCTGAGTTTTCCAAATTTGCTGGCATGTTAAGTGCATCATCTTTAATCTTTCACAGAATCTTCTTTCAGGATTTGAAATAGCTCAGCTGGAATTCTATCACCTTCTCTAGCTTTGTTTATAGTGATGCTTCTTAAAGTTCACTTGACTTCACATTCCAGGATGTCTGGCTTTTGGTGAGTGATCACACCATCATGGTTATCTGGGTCATGAAGATCTTTTTTGTACAGTTCTTCTGTGTATTCTTGCCACCTCTTCTTCTTATCTTCTGCTTCTCTTAGGTCCATACCATTTCTGTCCTTTACTGTGCCCATCTTTGCTTGAAATGTTCCCTTGATATCTCTAATTTTCTTTGAAGAGATCTCTAGTTTTTCCCATTCTATTGTTTCCCTCTATTTCTTTGCAGGGATCACTAAGGAAGTCTTTCTTATCTCTCCTTGCTATTCTTTGGAACTCTGCATTCAAATGCGTATATCTTTCCTTTTTTCTCTTGTTTTCTCAGCTATTTGTAAGACCTCCTCGGAGAACCATTTTGCCTTTTTGCATTTCTTTTTCTTGGGGATGGTCTTGATCACTGTCTCCTGTACAATGTCATGAACCTCCTTCCATAGTTCTTCAGGCACTCTGTCTATCAGACCTAAGCCCTTAAATCTATTTGTCACTTCCACTTTATAATTGTAAAGGATTTGATTTAGGTCATATTTGAACGGTCTAGTGGTTTCCCTACTTTCTTCAATTTGAGTCTGAATTTGGCAATAAGGATTTCAAATCAAATTCAATACAAAGTCTTTTTGAGTTGCTATTATCTCTGAAACATGAAATACTTAGAGGGTGCCTGAAGTATCTCCAAAATTTGTTTCTCTTTGTGAAAAGAAATATTAAACTAAGTATATTTGATATGTTAACTTACAAAGGCCACATTGTCAAGCAAGTAACATTAAATCATGCTGTGTCTGTATAGATATGTATTATGTGTTCCCAGAAATTATGTAAAATTCCTGGAAGGCATATATGTCCTGACATAAGGTGTTATCTGTCATTAAAACTGGGCTCAGACAGTAAAGAACCTGCCTGCAATGCAGGAGTCCTGGGTTTGATCTCTGGGTAAAGAAGATCCCCTGTAGAAGGAAATGGCAACCAACTCTAGTATTCTTGTCTGGAAAATCCCAGGGACAGAACAGCCTGCCAGGCTACAGTCTGTGTAGTTGCAAAGAGTTGGACATGACTGAGCTACTAACACTTTCTTTACACTAAAGGGCCTGACCATAAGTACTAGGAAAATTCAGCAATGATAGAATCTGTTAACTTTGCGGTAGGTGGTTGAAGTCCATTCTGCTCCTGCAGAAAAACCAAAACCAAGCCAAACAAACAAGCAAACAAAGAGCGCTTCTTGGCAGACTTTTGCCTTTCTAAGGTGCTTGTGAAAAGGCAACAGACTGTGCCTGAATGAAAGAAATTAAGATGGATAAACAGTAGCTATAGATTAAGGAAACAGCCAGGGCAATGGAAAAACAAATGGCTTGGCTTTTCCTGGCTCTCTGGAAAACATTCTTTTTTTTTTTTTTTTTTTTGCATTTCTTCATCCTCCATAGTGCAGTTAAGATGATACAAATTGTAAATAGATGTTGACAGGAAGATTTCTGTAAAATGAAAAAAGTGGTCTACTTGCTATGTCTGACCTGTTGGGTTTATACTCTGGGAGAAAAAAAAATACTTTTTTTCTCAGGGCCCTAGACTTCATTTCTCTGGACCTTTGAATTCTTGCAGCTGGACTTCATTCAACTCTCTCTTAATGTGTGTTATCAAAATGTTCTTGTCTTTGTATTTTTTTGCAATAGGTTGAATCCTTCCCCTGTTGCAAAGGTGATATCCCCTTAATGGTAAAGAAACTTTTATTTATTTATTTCTTTTTCTTTTTCTTTTTTTTTATTGGTTTTGCCATACAATGACATGATATCGCCATGGGTGTACATATGTTCCCCCTCCAGAACCCCCCTCCCTCCTCCCTCCCGACTCCCTCCCCCCCAGAAATCTCGGTGCAGCAGCCCCGAACAACAATCCTGGGCTGGAGATTGATTTCACATATGATACTTAACATGTTTCGATGCCATTCTCCCAAATCATCCCACCCCTGCCCTCATCCACAGAGTCCATGAGTCTGTTCTATACGTCTGCGTTCCTTTTGCTGTCTTGCATGCTGGGTTTTTGTTACCATCTTTCTAAATTCCATATATATGCGTTATTGTTGTTTTTCCTTCTGGCTTACTTCACTCTGGATAATAGGCTCCAGTTCCCTCCACCTGAGTAGAACTGCTTCAAATGAATTTTTTTTTAATGCTGAGTAATATTCCATTGTGTATATGTACCACAGCTTTCTTATCCATTCGTCAAGAATCTTTTAAAAATGTCTTTTCCACATGGGGTCTACCTTCCACAGACTTCAGTGGTCAAGACACATCACTGGGCAAATACTTAACAAAAAAATTGCAAACTTGAGATTATCACTGTCCTTGTCACCTTCAATTATTAGGCAGGATCAACAGAAGTAATGGAAAACTGGACTAAAAAGAACAAGAGTTAATTACATGGGAATTAATTAACTGATGACTGATTATAGTTTTTACAACTTTTGTCTAAAATACTACTGATTTTTTAATGTTTTGTTTTAAGATACAAGGAAATTTTTCAAAAGATTTACAACAATTTAGTAAAACAGACTTTTATAAGCAGAGTTGAAACATTGATCTTTCCTTCCCTAACTTATCCCTCCAGAATTCAGAAATTCTCAGTGAGCATTCTTATTTTCTGGGCAATATAGTTATTGCATAAGTTCAATAAGAATTTGTTCTCCTTGTAACAAGATACAATTAGAAACATTGATTATATCACCAAGGCTTTCACTTAAATGTTATATTTGAAAGAGATATTTATAGGCAAATATGACCAGGGAGTTTGAAGAAACTAAGGTAGACTTCTTGGGGCCAATAAATAAAGCCCCTTGGAAAAAACATCCTTATACCTTGTCAACCGGATTCTCAGCAGCCTTACCTGGTAAATAAGGAAAGTTCCTTCCTGGATGGCCCAGGAATTTGAGGATACTTTGAATACTGTAAGATAAGAGAAATTCACCAAAATCTGTAAGTATTACAGGCAAGCCTTGTGACAAGTCTCAGGTGTGGCTTATTGGCCCTGAGAGGCTATTAAAAGTTTAATCTTATAACAAGTTCTAGCAAAACCTATTTAAAAGAGCCAGTATAATCAATTGCTATTCTTGCTGGACTTATGAAAATAATCAGGCCAAGTTTATTAAATTAAAACTTGTTTTGCGAACAGATTGGTGTTGATTTGGCTGTCTTTGATAAAAATGAGGGTTATTTTAGAGAGGAAAAAATATGCTGCAATTAAATTTTAATAGCCACTTATAGATATTAAATTCTAGTTCTATTATTTTTCCTTGAGTCTTTGTTATTTACCTGAAAATTAGACTGGATGCTGAATTTTTCTAGTTTTCTCCAGTATCAAACCACAATTCTCTAATGTTTCCAATTTTTATCCCATCTTTTTGTCTTGGAATCACTGAGAATTAAAATTGCTGTTTTGTAAAGCCCTGAAGATTGAAGTTTGTTGACTTGATATAAATTACAGAGAAATCACCATAACAGTTCAAGCTTAATCCTTGTGCCTATCTATGTATGAACCATTCAGAAAGTTTACCTAAACACCCAATTGCTTCACCAGAGATATTTCAAACTGAAAAATGTGCTTTATCCCAACATCTAAAAATCAGCTTGACTGACTGAACCCTACGATCAGAAACTGGATTATAATTTACTGTATCATTAATCTTTGCTTTCATTTTGTTCCCACAGAAGTGTCTCTTATTAAATACTTGATTCCTTATACATATGTCTGGCTTGGGGAGCCCATTGGCATCAGTCTCCTAAATTAAATACATCTGTTTAACTGATCTGTTCTTAGAAACAAGAAGTTGGTTCAATGAAATGGAGGATTCTGCTAACCCGTTATTTCTCTTCTATAGTCAACAGCTCAGCTTTTAATATGAGAAACTTCTATGTTTCAGAGAAAGGAGATGTTGGGATCCAGAGTAGGCTGCCGCTAAATGTGCCTCAGTGGTATACTGATTGCATTGAATCAAGTTACTTTGTTGGGGCCCTGCCGGCTGATGCGATCAGCCAGAGCCATTACGGTCGGAACACTGCAAGCCTGCTGCCATATAAGGCTCTGATTACGTGCCAGCTATACATTCGGCTGGCAAATCACCAAAAGGATCATGCGGCGAACATATATCCGACAGGCCAATTGCCCACAAGACACGTATTCCTTACATGCCCGTCAGAACTCCCCCCTTCCTTTTCCCACTCCCTCCCCTCCTCCCCATATATAATCGCCTTGCGCTCAATAAAGTTTTGCAGCTTGATCAGAACCTTTGTCTTGCTGCCGTTCTTCGCGTCTCTTGTCCCACCCCCCTTTCATCCATTTTCAGGTGGATTCGGAGCTCACGTTGATTGCTCTGCGGGCCAGAGCGACTGCGCCCAGCTAGCAGCCGGAGCATTACTTAAGTGGCCAACAGGAGAGAGACACTGACTCTCCTTTCTGTTTCCTTGAAAGCAGGACATATGTCTCCCATGTGAAGGTACATTCTCTGCTTCTGGAGGTAGAAAGACACTCACATCACCCACAGTAGGGAATTTGGGCTGAGAAACCCATGTAAGCAAACCTTGTTCGTTCTTCTATTTCCTACTCCAAGACCAAACTTTATTTAGGTACTTCACTAAGTAAGCACCCAAAGCCTACATTTTTTGTTGTTCTGTCAATTCCTCACAAATTTATTCTTTATTTGTCTAAAAGCTGCCTGCTTTGACCACTTCTTAGGTTCCATTTCTATGAAATCTCCATGTACATGAATTAAAATTTTATTAACTTTTATTTAATAAAAAGTATTAACTTTTATTTAACAAAAAGTTAATCTGTTTTATTTCAGCCATAAGAATCAAGAATTGTAAAGGGGGACATTTCCCCATCCCCAACAGTACCAGGTTGGTATCTCTTGACAAAAGTAACTTAGCAATTAATTTTTGAACATTAATACTTACAGGACATTTTTAATGGGATACTATCCTTTAAAAGAAGACTTCAAACACACACTGGCTTTCCGGGTATAAAAGCTATAATAATTTAAAACACATGATAAATGTAGTGTAGCTAATGTGATACTGAGAGGGAGAAGCTGTGAGATACAAGGAGATTTAAAATGACAACAACAACAGTTGACACAGTTGTCTCATGAAGCCTCAAACAGCTGCATACTTATAGAGATAGCTATCCTTGTTGCTTACATATATGGTCGACCAAATTCCACATGCAAGGTAATAAAATTGAGAACTTTTGCTGTGTCCAGAGTGATGTGTTTTTCAGTGAAGCCTTAATCCCATCCCTTCAATATGTCCTTGTCCTCAGACGCCTCAGTGTTCTACCCTTGGACTAGATATTGAAGACTTTCTATTGAGAGATTGTCTCCAAATTTCTTTAATTCTTGGCAGTCCTGTGGTAAGAATGTATCTTCAAAAATTATGCTGAAGAGAAAAAAGGCTAAAAAAGCATGCAATGGACTGACTCATTCCTTGTCTGCTTATAATGCAGGTTTTTTTTTTTTTAACTTCAAAGGAAAAGGCTAGTGTATTTAACATACACTTTTATTGCATGTTCTATTGGCACCTGCTCTCTTTTTTTTTTTGCCAATGTTTCATATTTAATAAGATTCTTCTATTTTAAAGCATTAAAAATCTCTGAGCTAATCAGTCTCAACCAGTAATAGGTCATGACAGAAAAAAATCAGAATAAGAGCAAATACTCTACGTTGAGAACAGCTAAGAAAGCATTTTTGACTATTACAAAAGTTTATTTAACAAAAAAGTTCAGTAACAAAATGTACATGACCCAATTTTTCTGGTAGTAAAATGTGGAGAAGGGGACACATGGAAGCAGTTGATTTCTCTGGTGAACACAGCCATTGTTCATACTCGTTCCAAGGCTTCTAACATGATGATACTATTTCCTCGTATTACCACCATTCCAATATTGTTCTGTTGCCCACTAGTTGCCATCTCCACACATTCATCTATCACAAGATTCATAAAGGGATCAAATCCCCGCAATATTCCTTGGACATGTCTGCCACCATTTAATTTCAACGATAACTTCTTGTCCATAAATTTCTTCAACTCGGGAGGGTGTGCTTTGCTCATGATGTCTACTCTGCGAGCGGCACCTGCTCTCTTAAGTGCTTTACAAATAGTAGCCTAGCTAATCCCCATCATGTAACAGTTTGATAAAACAGGTGCTATTATAAGCATATATAACAGATGAAAATGACAGAGGCTAATAAACTTAAGTTCAAATAGCTACTAAGTGTTAGCGTTGGATTGATTTGAGCCCAAAACGTTTTTCTTCAGGGTAACTTTTTTTTTTTTCCCAATGTTTTTTTTTTTTCCAATGTCAGTTGATGGGCATCTAGGTTGCTTCCATGTCCTGACTATTGTAAACAATGCAGCGATGAACATTGGGGTACACGTGGCTCTTTCAATTCTGGTTTCCTCGGTGTATATGCCCAGCAGTGGGATTGCTGGGTCATATGGCAGGTCTATTTGTAGTTTTTTAAGGAACCTCCACACTGTTTTCCATAGTGGCTGTACTAGTTTGCATTCCCACCAACAGTGTAAGAGAGTTCCCTTTTCTCCACATCCTCTCCAGCATTTATTGCTTGTAGACTTTTGGATGGCAGCCATTCTGACTGGTGTAAAGTGGTACCTCATTGTGGTTTTGATTTGCATTTCTCTGATAATGAGTGATGTTGAGCATCTTTTCATGTGTTTGTTAGCCATCTGTATGTCTTCTTTGGAGAAATGTCTTTTAAGTTCTTTGGCCCACTTTTTGATTGGGTCGTTTATTTTCCTAGAATGGAGCTGCAGGAGTTGCTTGTATATTTTTGAGATTAATTGTTTGTCCGTTGCTTCATTGGCTATTATTTTCTCCCATTCTGAAGGCTGTCTTTTCACCTTGTTTATAGTTTCCTTTGTTGTGCAGAAGCTTTTAATTTTAATTAGGTCCCATTTGTTTATTCGTGCTTTTATTTCCAATATTCTGGGAGGTGGGTCATGGAGGATCCCGCTTTGGTTTATGTCAGAGAGTGTTTTGCCTATGTTATTCTCTAGGAGTTTTATAGTTTCTGGTCTTATGCTTAGATCTTTGATCCATTCTGAGTTTATCTTTGTGTATGGTGTTAGAAAGTGTTCTAGTTTCATTCTTTTACAAGTGGCTGTCCAGTTTTCCCAGCACCACTTGTTAAAGAGGTTGTCTTTTCTCCATTGTATATTCTTGCCTCCTTTGTCAAAGATAAGGTGTCCATAGATGCATGGATTTATCTCTGGGCTTTCTATTTTGTTCCATTGATCTATATTTCTGTCTTTGTGCCAGTACCATACTGTCTTAATGACTGTGGATTTGTAGTATAGCCTAAAGTCAGGTAGGTTGATTCCTCCAGTTCCATTCTTCTTTCTCAAGATTGCTTTGGCTATACGAGGTTTTTTGTATTTCCATACAAATTGTGAAACTATTTGTTCTAATTCTCTGAAAAAGACCTCTGGTAGCTTGATAGGAATTGCACTGAATCTATAGATTGCTTTGGGTAGTATACTCATTTTCACTATATTGATTCTTCCAATCCACGAACACGGCACATTTCTCCATCTGTTTGTGTCCTCCTTGATTTCTTTCATCAGTGTTCTATAGTTTTCTATATACAAGTCTTTTGATTCTTTAGGTAGAAATACTCCTAAGTATTTTATTCTTTTTGTTTCGATGGTGAATGGAATTGTTTCCTTAATTTCTCTTTCTGATTTCTCATTGTTAGTGCATAGGTATGCCAGGGATTTCTGTGTGTTGATTTTGTATCCTGAAACTTTGCTATATTCACTGATTAGCTCTAGTAATTTTCTCGTAGAGTCTTTAGGGTTTTCAATATAGAGGATCATGTCATCTGCAAACAGAGAGAGTTTTACTTCTTCTTTTCCAATCTGGATTCCTTTAATTTCTTTATCTGCTCTGATTGCCGTGGCCAAGACTTCGAAAACTATGTTGAAAAGTAGTGGTGAGAGTGGGCACCCTTGTCTTGTTCCTGATTTCAGGGGGAATGCTTCCAGTTTTTCACCATTGAGGATAATGTTTGCTGTGGGTTTGTCATATATAGCTTTTATTATGTTGAGGTATGTTCCTTCTATTCCTGCTTTTTGGAGGGTTTCTTATCTCTCCTTCCTCTTTTTTGGAACTCTGCATTCAGATGGGTACATCTTTCACTTCTCTTAGCTATTTGTAAGGCCTCCTCAGACAACCATTTTGCCTTCTTTTTCTTGGGAATGGTTTTGGTCATTGCCTCCTGTACCATATTGCAAACCTTTGTCCATAATTCTTCAGACACTCTGTCTATCTAATCCCTTCAATCTATTTGTTACTTCCACTGTATAATCATAAGGGATTTTATTTAGTTTATATCTAAATGGTCTAGAGGTTTTCCCTATGTTCTTCAATTTAAGTCTGAATTTTTCAATAAGGAATTCATGATTTAAGCCACAGTCAGCTCCCAGTCTTGTTTTTGCTGACTGTACAGAGCTTCTCCATCTTTGGCTGCAAAGAATATAATCAATCTGATTATGTTACTGAGCATCTGGTGATATCCATGTGTAGCGTCATCTCTTGTGTTGTTGTAAGAGAGTGTTTGCTATGACTAGTGTGTTCTCCTGGCAAAATCTTGTTAGTTTTTGCCTTCTTCATTTTGTACTCCAAGGTCAAACTTGCCTGTTACTCCAGGTATCTCTTGATTTCCTCCTTTTACATTAGAATCTCCTATAATGAAAAGGATATCTTTTTTTTTTTTGGTGATAGTTCTAAAATGTCTTGTAGGTCAGGCTTCCCTAATGGCTCAGCATATAAGGAATCTGCCTGAAATGCAAGAGTCACAAGACACTAGAGTTCTATTGCTGGGTTGGGAATATCCCCTCGGGGAGGGCATGGCAACCCGCTCCAGTATTCTTGCTTGGACAATCCCATGGACAGAGGAGCCTGGCAGGCTGCAGTCTTGTTGTTCAGTTGCACAGTCGTGTTTGACTCTTTGTGACCCCATCAACTGCAGCCTGTAGGCTTCCCCATCACTCACCATCTCCCAAAGTTTGCCCAAGTTCATTTCCATTGCTTTGGTGATGTCATCCAGCCAGCTCATCCTCTGATGCCCTCTTCTCCTTCTGCCCTCAATCTTTTCCAGCATCAGGGACTTTTCCAGTGAGTCAGCTGTCTGCATCAGATGACCAAAATTCTGGAGTTTCAGCTTCAGCATTAGTCCTTGCAACGAGCATTCAGGGTTGATCTCCCTTAAGATTGACTGGTTTGATCTCCTTGATGTCCAAGGGACTTTCAGCACCACAGTTCAAATGCATCGATTCTTCCATGCTCCACCTTCTTTATGGTCCAGCTCTCACAACTGTAGGTGACCACTGGGAAGACCATAGCCTCGATTATATGGACCTTTATTGGCAAACTAATGTCTCTGCTTTTCAACACATTATCTAGGTTTGTCATAGCTTTCTTGCAAAGAAGCCGACTTCTGATTTCATGGCTGCAGTTACCATTTGCAGTGATTTTAGAGCCCAAGAAGATGAAATCTGTCACTATTTCCACCTTTCCCCCTTCTATTTGCTATGAAGTAATGGTGCCAGATGACATGATCTTAGTTTTTTAATATTCAGCTTTAATATTGGGCTCTTTCACTCCCTTCCTTCATTCTCATCAAGAGACTCTTTAGTTCTTCTTTGTTTTCTGTCATTTGAGTGGTATCATCTGTATATCTGAGGTCATTGATGTTTCTCCCACCTATCTTGGTTCCAGCTTGTAACTGTATAGGCTACAGTCTATGAGATTGCAAAGGGTCAGACATGACTGAAGTGACTAAGCACAGCACAGAGTATGGCTTTTATGTCTTCATAGAACTGTTCAGCTTCACCTTATTCAGCATTAGTGGTTGAGGCATAGACTTGGATTACTGTGATATTGAATGGTTTGCCTTGGCAATGAATCAGAATCACTCTGTCAGTTTTGGGACTGCAGCCAAGTATTGCATTTGGGACTCTTTTGTTGACTATGTGAGCTACTCCATTTCCTCTAAGGGATTCTTACCCACAGTAGTAGATATGATGGTCATCTGAATTAAAGTCTCCCATTCCTGTCCACTTTAGTTTACTAATTCCTAAGATGTTGATGTTCATTCTTGCCTTCTTGCTTGATCACTTCCTGATATAGACTTAAGATTCAGCAGAATGTAGGCATTAATATCTGACAAACATAGGGCTCTGAAACTCAGAGAAGATAGTTTTGACTCATAAAATGGATTCCAGTCTAAGTCCACATATTTTATCCCAGAAACCCAGTCTATTAGTGTAATTTTTCTGTGTAACAAACTCCCACTTTCATTCAGGTTGCTAGCAGAATTTAGTTCCTGGAAGTTGTAGGACTGAGGTCCTATTTCCTGTTGGCAGTCCACTGAGGTGCCATTCTCACTGCACACCTTGGTACAGGATCACCTCAGTCTTCCAAACGAGCAAGAGCATAATTAATCCTTTTGCTGCATTTAATCTCTTGATTTTCTCTTCAGCTGCCAATCAGAGAAAACTGCGTCTAAATGGCTCATGCATTTAGATTGGGCTCACTTCAATAATCTCCCAGAAGTTTTCCTTTTTATTGACTCAATCAACTAATTAGGTACTTTAATTGCCTCTTTAAGAATCCATTCTCCTATATAACATAACATCTTTGAGGAACTGATATCTCATCCTGCTAAAGGCTCTTTGCACAATCAAGAGGATACAGTATGTAAGATCGAGAGTCATTGGGTGTCATTGGCATTCTCGATCACCTAGACTTATATACCATTCATGTTTGATATGACATGTTCATATTCCCTGATATGAACCTCACTTAAACTGGTATAATGAGATTAACACCACCACCCTCATTTCTTATATGAAAGGACTGTAGCAGACTGAGACATTTCCTCTGTGACTTGAATGTACTAGACCATGTAACCATTCCCCACCTCTCTTCCAACCATCCCCATGTTGTATAGAAAATCAGTTCAGTTCGTTCAGTTACTCAGTCATGTCCAACTCTGAAACCCCATGCACTGCAGGATGCCAGGCTTCCCTGTCCATCACAAACTCCTGGAGCTTACTCAAACTCATGTCCATTGAATTGGTGATGCCATCCAACCATCTCATCCTCTGTTGTCCCCTTTCCCTCCCACCTTCAATCTCTCCCAGCATCAGGGTCTTTTCAAATGAGTCAGTTCTTCACATCTGGTGGCCAAAGTATTGGAGTTTCAGCTTTAACATCAGTCCTTCCAATGAATATTTAGGATTGATCTCCTTTAGGATGGGCTGGTTGGATCTCCTTGCAGTCCAAGTGAAGTGAAGTCACTCAGTCATGTCCTACTCTTTGCAACCCCATGGACTGTAGCCTACCAGGCTCCTTGGTCCATGGGATTTTCCAGGCAAGAGTACTGGAGTGGATTGCAGGGACTCTCAAGAGTCTTCTCCAACACCACAGTTCAAAAGCATCAATTCTTTGGAGCTTAGTTTTCTTTATAGTCCAACTCTGTAATCCATACATGACTACTGGAAAAACCATAGCCTTGACTAGATGGACCTTTGTTGGCAAAGTAATATCTCTGATTTTTAATATGCTGTCTATGTTGGTCATAACTTTCCCTTCAACGAGCATGAGTTCTTTAATCTCATGGCTGAAGTCACCATCTGCAGTGATTTTGGAGCCCCAAAACATAAAGTCTGACATTATTTCCACTGTTTTCCCATCTATTTGCCATGAAGTGATGGAACTGGATGTCATGATCTTAGTATCCATTCTATTTAAGATTATTTCCCCATATGGTTATTACAGATTATTGAGTAGAGTTTCTCATGCTGTAAAATAGGCCTTTGTTGATTATCTATTTTATATACAGTAATTTGTATACTTTAAACTCATGCTCCTAATTTGTACCTCCTCCCCAACTTTGATAACCATAAGAGTGTTTTGTCTGTCTGTGAGTCTGTTTCTGTTTTGTAAATAAGTTTATTTGTATCATTTTTTTAGAGTCTACATATAAATGATTTCATATGAAATTTATCTTTCTCTGACTAATTTCACTTAGTATGATAATCTCTAGTTCTATATATATTACTTCAAATGGCATTCTTTCTTTCTTTTTCTATGGCTTAGTATAGTGGTACAGTAGTAAAGAATCTGCCTGGGTCAATGCAAGAAGCGCAAAAGACACGGATTTGGTCCCTGGGTTAGGAAGATCCTCCAGAGGAGGAAATGGCCAACTGCTCCAGTATTCTTGCCTAGAAAGTTCCATGGACAGCAGAACTTCGCAGGCTATAGTCAGTCCATGGGGTCACAAACAGTCAGACGTGACTGAGCAAATAACTATATACATATTTCATTGTATATATGTGCCAAACCCACATAGTTTAAATGTTCTGGTTGATTTTTTTTCCAGACGTGTTTCCTTACAGGATTTCCTAATCTATGACCTCTTGAAGTCCACAGTATTTCATGTTAACTGATATTGCAGCAGAGTCTTTGGCTAAAATTTATTTTTCTGTTAGAGCCTCTTGGAAAGCTCAACCTTCCCTAAGAATGACTGGACTCTCCCTGGTCCAATGTAGACAGACAACACGTCAGGCTGCAGTCTGTAGACCTTTAAGGGCAGAGAGAGGGAAAGAAGGACACTGTATAAGATGAAGGGAAGGATGGGAGGGGAGGACTTCTAGAGGAAAAGGGCAGGATGGCAAGTCTGATAGGTGTACTTTTGAAAAGAACAAGGAATCTATTTCTAGAAAGAAAAATAGAATGGAAACAACAATAGAAAGAAATTAGCAAATAAGATTCAAGACCCTTCATTAAAGTTATTTTCTTCCAATGTGCTACAAAAATTATTTAATTTCATTTCAAGGACCATGAGCTCTCTCAAATTTTCCCTAGTAGCCTTGTTGCCCCCTGTGGTTGCATAGAAAGAAGGCAATGGACCTTAGTATAATACTTGCGGCATTATGAGTCTCACAATATTCAGCTCAATTCCCCTTAAACCCTAGTCCCATGATGTGGACATAGATGGACCCAAACAGGTGCTTTCACACATAGTGGGTTATATCACAAGAGAGGAATATCCCCTATAATTATGCTACAGGAGCACGAGCAACCTGAATCTCTCTGATGGGCCATAAGCTAGCCTACTCCTTACTTCAGAAAGGGAAATCTTTCTTGTACTAGAGAGTGACCAGGCCTGATTTACTTTGCTCTGGATGGAAGCACTGTCTCCGTTTTTCAAAACTGTAAGAAAACCTGTCATTGCTTTGGAGAGAGAAGGCCTTTCTGTTTTTAAAGGCTCATCACTACACAGACTTCCTTGCAAAGGTCATCCAGAAGAGAGGGCAGTGAGTGTCTCTGCTTACATGAAGTTCAAAATGCCAGAACCCCACATGGAACTGTTCCCCAAGGCTGATCTGAAAAATTCTTTGCTTCCTCAATGAAAAAATAGTATTCTTTTCACTTGTGGTAGTCAATGACTTTCAGAAAAAGATCATGTGAATGGGTTTTAAAGTCTTGGGAAAGTTCCCTGGGAAGTTTGCTGCAGAGAGATGCTGAGTACTTTAAAATTTTTAAAAGGATGGGATTGAGAAATGAATGTGCATAAAGCACTGTATTATACAATGAGAAAACATTTTATTATCTCTATGATTTTTTCTGAACAGTACCTAAGGTATTGCAGGTAAATACTGAAGATTTTGTGTCTGATTAACATTTTATTAATAGAATAATTCTTGTGTTTTAATGATCCAATCTCCAGAAAATATGTACATCAATTGGTGCAATATTTTTCAGCCAATTTTTGTATAAGAAAAACTGATATATGCATTCCCAAATCTCAATATGAATCTATTAATAAAACTATGCATGGGCTAAGTCTAGTGACATACTAAGCACGATTGGTAAATGATGAGAATCGTATATTTTTTTCAAACAGGTCACAGATGTTGCAGGTGCAAAAAAGACATCACTGGGTCATGTATGTCATACAATAAGAGAAAAAGTTTTAAATAACATTCATTGTGTGCTAATCAGGAAATCAAGTTTTAAAGAATTTTCTATTTTAACATGACAGTTTCCTACTTAAACCTGGGTGTTCGTGGGTTTTAGAGCATTATTTGGGGGGGTAGGGTAGAAACCTACTGAACTATGGATTTTTTTTTTCATTTAAAATGGTGAGATATAAGCTCACACATTCAGTTTTCATGGATATTTGCAACTGGATTCAGTTGGAAGAACTAATCAGTTCAGGTGTTACCATCAGACTCTACATATGCAAGTGTTGATCATTTCCTAAATTTGAGGCAAAGGACAAAATCAAGAGATGAGAAGGGCTGACAGATAGGTGAACAGTCTCTCCACACTTCCTTGCTTCTCTCTTCCATGAATATTTTCCCAAATATCTTCCCACATATTCCCAGAAGGCCTGATCTCCCACATCCCTTCTGGGCTTTCTTTGCTTCTTTTTTGCAGCCTTTCCTGGAACATCTTTTCTTGCTCCCTCTGCCTTTCAGGGATGTGGGAATTGGTCACCTGGGAGCACTCAGAGGAAGAAAAAAACTCCATCTTTGCCTGAAAGAAAGTGGGACTGATTGTGGGAAGGATTTCTTACATTAGACAGTTCCAGCACATTCTGGGAAGGGCCTCTACCCATTCTGGGAAGGGCCTCTACCCATTCTGGGAATCTCTCTAAGCCTACATCACCTGTGTCCCTTCTCAGGTCCTGGTTTTGTTCTGCTCACTTGGGAGGCCTTGATTTTGCTTCTATTTTTTGCTCATGTCCTATTGTAATAAATTTCCCTCACTTACTCTGGTGGATTTGCCTGGTGGTTCAGATGGTAAAGAATATGCCTGAAATGCAGGATATGGGAGTTCAACCCCTGGTTAGGGAAGATTCCCTGGAGAAGGAAATGGCTACCCACTCCAGTATTCTTGCCTGGGACAGAGGAGCCACTCAAGCTGGATAGTAATTGGGGCAATGAAAAAGGAGATCCTTCACTGCCTCTTCCTTCTTCCATATACACATTTGATAATCTTATAAAATTAAGCATTTCATTGCAATTTACAATAGTTCATATTCAATTCAATAGTGGTACTACAATTTATTAAATTAATTTCATTTATTGACTGTCTTTTTTATTTTCATTTTAGACAAGATAAGAATAAATATTCTCTTAAATCAAGGATCAAACATGCTCATGATTATTTTAAATGATTTTTTCCCTCATTTTAAGAAAAATCAGAAGGTACTTCTTCCTGTAACAGTGGCTGCCTGCAAAGAAATGGTTATGAATTTCTGGTATATGTAAGGAATCACTAAGCAGTCACTTGGTTTATAAACCAAGAATATGGATATGCTGGAGTTTCAAGTAATCTAGATAACATAATGTTTAACACTTCTTTGGGAGAAGGGCAGTATCCAGTCTAAACTTGACTTAGAGAGAAACATTTCAAAAGACTTAATAAACACAACATCACAAATTTTTCCAAGTGTCCTTCTAATTCTCTATTCTTTCATTGCTCTATGGGGAAGGCAATATTTTGATTTTTATCTTAACCAGATGACTTACTGTCTTTTGAAAATACATTCAATGAAAATAGGTTTAAAAAATCATGCCATCTAAATTTTAAGGTGTCACTGGAGCTGTTAACATTCAAAGGAAGACTGAGAATAGCCATGAAATGTTTATGTAACAGAGTTTCCTGGTGGCTCAGAAGGAAAGAATCTGCCTGCAGTGCAGAAGACCGAGGTTTGATCATGGGTCAGAAAGATCTCCTGGAAAAGGGAATGGCTATCCTCTTCAGTATTCTTGCTGAAAAGTTCCACAGATAAAGGAGCCTGGTAGGCTACAGTCCATGGGTCTCAAAGAGTAGGACCACTGAGTGATTATCACTTTCACTTTTACATTTACATAATAATCTGTACTGAAGAAAACTACAAAGGAACATTCACTACGTGAGTTTACAGAAGAACTGAAAAAATTGGAAGAGTGATATTTTATGATGTTGAGCATCAACAGCAAACTGATCCTGAGAAAGTGAGTAATCTGTGGCTTGAAATATGTAAAGTTACTATGTCCCTCTTTACTAGAGAGGCCTGTATTTGTATTCTTTTGATGGTAGCAATATGGCAAGTGTTCACTAGTAAGGGAAAAAAACGAAAATTTAGTAATTTTTCACATCCCTTAATCCCAATTGGCTATAACCTTAAGTTTAACCAACTTCCAATTCTCTGAATGTGTGTGTAGTGACAATTTCTGGACACCTGAAAAGTGAAAGTGCTAGTCAATCAGTCATGTCTGACTCTCTGTGATCGCACAGACTGTAGACAGCCAGACTTTTCTGTCCATGGGATTCTCCAGGCAAAAATACTGGAGTGAGTTGCCATGGCTTTTTCCAGGGGATCTTCCTGACCCAGAGATTGAGCTGGTGTTTCTTATATCTGGCTGTACTGGCAGACAGGTTCTTTACTACTAGCACCACCTGGGAAGCCCCCTTTTGATACTGAGGAGGAATCAGTAACCCAAGTTGCTGCTGGCAACTTTCCTGCACTGTAACTAAGGAAGGCAGTTGAAAGATAAAGGATATAGGTAAAAGAGCATGCAGACAATAGAGTCCCAGAGAAATGACACGTGAGCCCTGGACAAACAGACCTTAAGGTCTTTCTCACTGTTACATTTCAGTTATATGTCCAGGAAATACCTTTATTTTTTTGAGCCAAATCATGTTGAGAGCTTTCTTACTTTCCATGAAAAAATGTCCTGTCTAACATAATGAGTCCTCTGACAAGAGGAGGAGGATCTGGTCCCCAAAGCTGTGGTGGCTCACCTGCCATTGAAGGGGGAACTCAACTAAAATGAAAACTGGCCCAAGACAAATCACTGTGAACTTTTCAAACCCAAGTTGTTGCTTTAATTAGGGCAGAAAATCAAGACCGCTGGCATTGTACAATCCTTAATTCATTTAAATTGATGGAGACGATTTTGACCAAAATTGCTTAAGAAATATTTAGTTAAGGTAATCTAACTTAGGGCTTCCCAGGTGGTGCTAGGGGTAAAGAACCTGCCAATGCAGATAACAGAGATGTGGGTTCCATCCCTAGGTTGGGAAGATCCACCGGAGGAGAGCATGGCAACCCACTCCAGTATTCTTGTCTAGAGGATCCCATGGACAGGTGAGTCTGGTGGGCTACAGTACATAGGGTCGCAAAGAATAGGACATGACTGAAGTGGCTTAGCATGCATGAACAGCTTATCTTAGAAATAAGAAATGGAATTTAAGAAACATAAAAAAGACATTGATCATTCATTTTTATCTCTTAATTTGAGAAGCAATGCCCTTTTATGACCCTTTCATAGTGTTCTTGGTCCATGTGGAAAATTTCATCAATGGTATCATATGATAAATGCTTTCTTCCAAATTAGGAAACTGGTCCAAATATTTTTTTCCACAATGGAAGCTTGTGACAAGGGTGAGGTGGTGATAAGGTGAATGGCAGATTAGTGGTCTTAAAACATGCAGATACACAAAGAGTCTGGGTCTTGTCTTCAGTTAGGAGGGATGTTATTTTCCATTAAAAAAAATGTTAAGAAAAATCCTGCTAGACATTAAAGTCATACGAACTCCAGCCATGACTGAGGTCACAGTGTTTTAAGATTCAAGGAGAGAGGACATACTGGGTCCTTTCTAATAAACTTCCCTATAGAAATAAGCCAACATGTAGTTAGATGGACCAGAGCTGGCTGGACATGTTGAGGATAAGCAGAGAATTTGATAGGTATTAGAAAACTGTACTCAGTTTGACAGATCACATTTATATCTGCCAAAACCACCAACAATCAAAACAGGTTTTCATTCTGATTATATGTTTTATCTATTTAATTAGATTATTAATTTGTTTGCATACATTTAATAAATATTAATAAAGTCTATTTATTATGTTTCACACTAATACTTTAGAAAGTACAGTTCTAAACATCATCACATACCTTAGGACTGGTTTCCTTATATCATCAGAAATCTGTCTTGGGGCAATGTGTGAGCAGTACTGTGAATGGAAGAGTGATGTCTTTATGTGTCTACAGCCCACATACTACAGAAGTAATGGTGATGTATTTAACCGCAAATACACAAATATTTATATCTGGTTATTTCCGCAGGAACCTGGGTGAAATGAGGGAGAGACTGACCAAAAATTCTTGACCACCCACTTCATCTTTCTCAATGTCTATGAGAATGAGGCAGAGAGGACAGGCAATTGAAGACTAATATTTTTATTGTGAACCTTGCAAAGTCAGGTTAGGGAACACACAAAAGAGCCTGAATTGAGTCTGGGGAGGAGGGAAGGTCAGAATGAGGTGGTTGGGTTGGGGATGTGAGGAGAATATCCCCTTCCATAGTGGGTCTTAATTCCTAGTTCCAAGTTCATGATGAGTTGCACACCAGTTAGGCTGCTGACTTCTCATCTGATCTAGTCCGTGAACTTGCAGACATAGGGTAACTTCAAATAACAGTTATGGTCTGTCCACTTGAGATATCCTAGAGAGAGAGAAGAGCTGAAGTCATTGGGGCTGGTGGAGCTTGAGAACCCAATGGAGAGGAATCCTAGATTTTGGCTTAGGCTTTGAAGGTCCTTCCTCATCTTTACCAGTGTCCTGCTTCATGGGAAGAGGATAGAAAGAAAGAAGAGGAGAGGGAATGGGAGCAGACAAGCCAATATTACAGTTTCAGCCCAGGAGGATTCTCTGAAGATCAGACCCAGAAATGGCAGGTGAGGGGATGGAAAAGGCTGAACAAAAATGACCTTCTATGTTTCTTACCTGAGCTTCTTGACAGGCTCCCACAGTAGCCAGGGCTTGAGATGGCAGCAGGATCTGTCTCCCAGGCAACGTAATTGAGCACATCAGTGCTAATCCATTCCCATCCACCATCATCGGGCTCAGAGCCCTATGGAACAGAGGATGGAGTTGGGTGAGATAGAAAGGCCTTGAGAATTCTCCTGGCCTGATTCTGTCTGTTGGAATGATTGATTCCCCTCCCCAGCATCATGGAATTAGCTCTGCTATCCAAGATGAGGCCCCACAGCTCTCCTCTGGGAAACTCTCCCTAACTCTATTGGCTAATTTCATAGCCAATAATCACAAAGACCAATTAAATGTCTCAGAGGAACATGGCCCTATCTGAACTACACTTGGGGTGCTTTATGTTTACCTTCTGAACCTCCAAGATAGTGTCTGTTTTATGAAAGGGAACAAAGCATCAATCCTAAATGTTCATTGATGTGATAAGCACAGCATGTGCAGACTCAGGGAAGCACAACGAACTGAATTACAAGGTATGCTGTGTGAACTGTGTGAAAGCTTGACAAAAGGCAGATTAACTTTAGCTGGGGACTAGGGACTTGCACAGGACTAAAGGCTCTCACTTTCCCTAGTTATCCTGTGAGCTCCAGAGATCTCTCTGGTGTTTTCTGGGCTGGTAAAAGAGGACAAAGAGTGACCGGGGTGGGGGGCTATAACTCCTTTGGAAGTAACAGACTAGAGAGATGTAAGTGTACCTCTGTGGGGTCATGGAGCCCAATCCAGACATCTGATTGGGTATTCAAGTTGTTCTTAACCAAGGAGGCCACGAAGGATTCCTCAGCCCCACTGAGCACAGACACAAGATGTCCAGAGGGTCTCTTCTGGCAGGCAATCTGTGTGGGGAAGGGAAAGACAGGAGGAGTTTGAGCCACCACTAGGGGAAGGGCAGGGCCGATGCAGGTGAGAAGGGGTGTATTTGTAAAACATGAGTTTCTCATCCTCACCCTCAGGAAACTCTGGAGAATGGAGACCCCCAGGACCCCAAACCCAGTCTCTGATTTGCTTCTGTTTATCTCCCCTAACTGCAGATCCCAACACTCACATCTGCATCCATCCAGGTTTTGGGTGTTTTAAACAAGGCATAGCAGTAAGACCTATAGGCCATGGAACCTGTGGGACAGCTGATCCGTGCAGAGGGCAGTTCCTTTTGGGAATTTTCCCCTGGAGAGGACGAAATAAAGGAGAGGGATAGGGTGAAGTGGAGAGAGGGGATTAGAGGGGGAAGGTGACCTTGGGGAATATTTATGAGGCCACTGTTTGGGGCAGTGATATCAAACTTCTGACTGCTTCTCATCATTGCCAATATTCCAGGATTTTGTATAAATCATGAACTAGACCTACTAATTGGATGATGATCTCTCTTCTTTTTATTCATTGTCTTTATTAAAAAGTCCAATCCTTCTTCTCCTCTGAGTTGGTAGATCCTCCAATCATTTTCCTTCTACTCATCTCATTAATGACACTCAATACTTTCCTCCTTCATCTATGCACATAAATTACTGAGAAAATAGAAATTACCTCATCCCATTGTTACTGAACCACTGGAATGCCTCCTACCACTAGGTACCCTGAAGGAAGGAGTGATGACTTGGGAGTCCAGGCAGTCATGCTGTGTGGGGATATCCCATTACCAGGGGAGGCACAGGAGCTTTCCTCCTCTTCTTGGCCCTGAGCAGACACTGGGAACCCAGTGCTAGAGGCAGAGAAATCTCACCTTGGACCTGAGACAGGATCATCAGGCAGGAGAGCAGCATCCAGGACAGTCTGGAGAGGCCCAGGGAAGGCAGCATTGTGTCTGCGAGGTGTGCAGGCAGGTTGAGAACTAAAGGGAGGGTGGTCAGATAAAGGGTGTGAGATACCCCCTGTTGTACCTCTTGTCTTTTCCTTCATCTAATCCCATAGGAATAAATCCATCTTGGTAGCATCCTTCACCTTCCATGATGATGGAAAGAATTGGAGAATCTATACATCCTAGTGCACCTGAGATCTCCCAAGTCTGGCTTCCCCTGGTCTCAGAGCCCCCATTTTCTCTGAAGACAAGAATCCTTGTACACCTTCCCTGAAATGTGCAAGGTGAAACCTCTATCATGGGTCTCATCTAGTCTCAGCTCCTACTTACCTCTCTTGCAGGGATCTGCACTGGCTTGTCAGGGCAGAAAAGATTGGGCTTTTATAAGAAGATTTGAGGGAGGGGCACTGAAATGAATAAAGGGAAAGAGGAGCCAGGACAGGGGTCAGGGGATGTGTCTGCCTTTGATTTGTGGAGATTTCCACTGCAGGCAGGAGATCCTTCCAAAGGCTGGGAATTGCCACAGCTGTTGCTTCTTTTCCTTCATCAGACCAGTAATTTCCCAGGAACAGGTGATGTTTGTGCTTTTTTCATCCTTGCCGAGTTATCTTGGTCTGAAAAACTTACAGGAATGAAAGAAACCTGGTGGCATGAATTCTGATGTTTAATAGTTTAGAAAGTATGTGACATGAGAGGGTTCAGTCTGCCAGGAACTGACTCTTGTTGGCATATATATGAGTTTCATTAATCCTTGTCTTTTAAGATTAAAGAAAAACAAATTATTAAGTAAAAGTTGGGGGAGTATAACTTTGAAAAAAATTATTTGACCTAATGAGTCTTTGTGTGGAACACAACAAACTGGAAAATTCTTAAAGAGATGGGCGTACCAGACCCACCATATCTGTCTCCCAAGAAACTTATATGCAGGTCAAGAAGCAACAGTTAGAACCCAACAAGGAGCAATGGACTATTTCAAAATTTGGAAAGGAGTGTGTTAAGACTGTATGTTGTCATCCTGCTTATTTAACTTCTATGTAGAGTAAGTCTATCATGTGAAATGCCAGACTGGATGAATCACAAGCTGGAATCAAGATTGCCAGGAGAAATACCAATAACCTCAGATATGCAGATAATACCACTCTAATAAAAGAAAATGAAGAGGAACTAAAGAGCTTCTTGATCAACGTAAAAGAGGAGAGTGAAAAAGCTGCTTAAAGCACAATATTCAGAAAACAAATATGATGGTATCTTGTCCCATCACTTCATGGCAAATAGATGGGGAAAGAATGCAAACAGTGGCAGAGTTTATTTTCTTGGGCTCCAAAGTCATTGAGGACAATGATTGCAGCCATAAAATTAAAAGATGCTTTTCCCTCTAAATGAAAGTTATGACAAAACTAGACAGTATGTTAAAAAGAAGAGACCTAACTTTGTTGACAAAAGTCTATCCGTTTAGTCAAAGCTATATTTTTTCCATAGTCCTGTATGGAGTGTGAGAGTTGAACCGTAAAGAAGACTGAGTGCTGAAGAAATGGTGCTTTCAAACTATGGTGCTGGAGAAGACTCTTGAGAGTCCCTTGAACAGTAAGGAGATAAACAAGTCAATCCTAAAGGAAATCAACCCCGAATAATCACTGGAAGGACAGATATTGAAGCTGAAGCTCCAGTCCTTTGGCCACCTGATGCAAAGAGCCAACTCACTGAAAAGACTGAGGGCAGGGGGAGAGGGGGCGACAGAGGATGAGATGGTTGTATGGCATCACTGACTCACTGCACATGAGTTTGAGGAATCTCAGGGAGATAGTGAAAGACAGGGAAGCCTGGCATGCTGTAGGCCATGGGTTTGCACGGAGTTGGACATGACTTAGTGACTTAAAAACAACAACAATGGGAGAATTTAACAAGCATGAAGAATGTGAGTTCAATACAGGAATTCTCGTAGAATTGTTATATTCCAACAAAGGTAATTTTAAGCAAGTTACTATTTTAAATAGGAAGAAAAAAATAAAATATATAAGAATACATCTGATAATGCTAGTCAAGATCTTGTAACAATTTTTTCAAGCTATAAAGAAGAACTAAATACATGCTGAAATTAATCATGTTTAGAAGGAAAGTTTCAATACCCTCAGGATGTACTTTGTTCCTGTATTGATTAATGGGAGTGCAATTGGAATACTAATAGAATTTTTCTGGTAATCTGATAAACAAAAATTCATAGAAAAAATAAGAATAGTTAACACATTTCTGAAGAAAAACTGAAGAATTTTATTTGGCCATGATTCAAAACAATTCAAAAATTGTACAAAAGGAGTACAACTGCAGGGAGAACAAACTTGAGTAGTGTAATGAAAGACAGAGCCCAGAGACATACTTATTATACGTGGAAATGGGAAATCTGGAGGGTCCCTGCTGATCAGAAAGTATAAGCTGAAGGATTTGGTTTTAGTGGTTAGCCATATGGACAAAAATAAATCAGATTCATCTCCCTTAAAATGTACTTAACAGACATTTCTCCAAAGAAGACATAAAAATGGCTAACAAACACATGAAAAGATGCTCAACATCACTCATTATCAGAGAAATGCAAATCAAAACCACAATGAGGTACCACTTTACACCAGTCAGAATGGCTGCCATCCAAAAGTCTACAAGCAATAAATGCTGGAGAGGATGTGGAGAAAAGGGAACCCTCTTACACTGTTGGTGGGAATGCAAACTAGTACAGCCACTATGGAAAACAGTGTGGAGGTTCCTTAAAAAGCTGCAAATAGTCCTGCCATATGACCCAGCAATCCCACTGCTGGGCATATACACCGAGGAAACCAGAATTGAAAGAGCCACGTGTACCCCAATGTTCATCGCTGCATTGTTTACAATAGTCAGGACATGGAAACAACCTAGATGCCCATCAACTGATGAATGGATAAGAAAGCTGTGGTACATATACACAATGGAATATTACTCAGCATTAAAAAAAAAATTCATTTGAATCAATTCTACTCAGATGGACCGAACTGGAGCCCATTATCCAGAGTGAAGTAAGCCAGAAGCAAAAACAACAATACAGTATATTAACACATATATATGGAATTTAGAAAGATAGTAACGAGAACCCAACATGCGAGACAGCAAAAGGAATGCAGATGTATAGAATAGACTCGTGGACTCTGTGAATGAGGGCAAGGGTGGGATGATATGGGAGAATGGCATTGAAACATGTCAATTATCATATGTCTAATCAATTGCCAGCCCATGATTGATTCTCGGGGCTGGTGCATCGAGATTTCCCTGGGAGGAGGGAGGAGGGAGGGAGGAGGGAGGGGTTTCTGGAGGGGGAGCATATGTAAACCCATGGTGATATCATGGCATTGTATGACAAAAACAATAAAAGGGAGGGAAAAAAATGTAAAAAATAGCAACAACAACCAAAATAAAACAAAATCATTCCAGAAGAACTGATATGAAATGTAAAAATCAGCATTTTAGAACTTTAAAAGAGAATACTTTAAAAATGTGTTTTGACTTTGACACAAATTATGAAATAAAATATTGCTAAATATGACCACTTAAATAAAAATAAAATAGCAAAGTTAATATGTCAAAATGCTTTATATTATATATAAATATCTGTCAAAGAATTTATTTCTAGAATCTGTTTATGATAGTAAAAATCAAGAAGAAAAATAACAATATATTAATTAGAAAAGTGAAAAAACATAAGTATGCATTTCACTAAAGAAGAAGCAGTGATCAATACATATATGAAAGTATGTCAACCTCATTAGCAATCAATTAAATTAAACTCAAAATGAAATATAATTTCACCCCTACCAGATTGCTGCTGGTAGTAGTGTAAATTGATAGAACCCTTTGGGAAAACTGGAATTTTCTTGTATGCTTAGTTGCTCAGTCATTTTCAGCTCGTTGTGATCCTGTGGACTGTATCTCACCAGGCTTCTGTCTATGGAGTTCTCCAGGCCGGAATAATGGCCTGGGTTGCCTTTTCCTATTCCAGGGGATCTTCTGGACCCAGGAATGGGAGCCAGCATCTCTTGAGTCTCCTGCACTGGCATTTTCTTACACTCAAATTATCCACTTTTAGGAACATATAGCTTTCATATAAATGCCAGGTAGAATGAATACACAGGATGTTAATAGCATCATTATTTATAAAGGCAAAAAAAAAAAAAAGCCAAACGTCCATTAACAGGAAGCTGGATGAATAGTTTGTGGTTTAAATAAGCAATATATCTGAGTGAAACTGAGTGAACCACAGTTACAGGCATTGGTATGGTTTAATCTCAAAGATATATAATAAGTTGAGAAAAAGATATCAAAATATAGAAGATTACAAGCTGTGTAATTTTGTTGTTTTAAACATCAAAAACAAAAATTAAAAAACGTTTATGTGTCAATATATGGCAAAACCAACATGATAATGTAAAGAAAAAAATAAATTAAAAAAAAAATACAGGCTTAACATTATCCTATGTAAGTGACATTTTTAGATTCATCTCACATGACAAAATAAAAATATTTTTTAACATGGAAAAAAATAAAATACTTTAAGAGGAGGGAAATGATAAACTTAAAATTCTGAATTGTTACGTCTGAATGAAGGGTGAAAAAAATTGTTGGAACTGGACACAGGAAGGTTTAAGCATATTAGCAGTTTTGTACTTTTAAAATATAGTAGAAGCTTATATGTAACTTTGTTCTGTATTTTTAAAGTCTCCTGTAAATGTGTTACCATACTTTCATAATTTAAAAAATAAAAAATAAAAACATAGTAGTTTAAAAATTTTTAAATTGTTCTTTTAATCATGTATGTAATATTTTTATTGTCTTCTCTACAAAATATGTGATATTGAAAATGAAAGAAAATGGAATTAAGTAATGTAAGAAGACCAGAAATGATTTTAAATGGTTTTTAAATTATTGGAATTAGTCTATAGAAATCAATCTAAAATGATTGTTGAACTTCAGATATAGGTTTCATCAAGATATTGGCCAAGTTATAGCCTTCTGCAGGCTTGAGTGGGAATGGACTATTCACTTCCAAAATGGCTTGTTAATTTGCTAAATTTGTGCTGGCTCTTGGCAGAAGGCTTCAGTTCCTTAGCACTTCGATCTTTACATAGAGTTTCTGGAGGGTCCTTGCAATGTGGTGATTAGCTTCCTCCAGCACAAGTGATCCAAGGGAGAGAAATGAAAAAGCTGTAGTCATTTAAAACATAGCTTCTGATGTTGCATGTGGACATTTCTGCAGTATCTTGTTGGCTGCATGAGTTAGTCCAGTCCCATATGGTATAGGATTATATAAGGGTATGAATACTAGGAGATCATTAGGTCTTATCATAGAAGATTGCTAACCGAGTTGGGACCTGGTACTTTATCAGCCAGAAGTCCTATAAAAGAGATCTGATCCTTTCCTTTTTTTTTCCTTTAGAAGATACTTCTGAATCTATGTAATACAGACCATTTTAATCTGGGAGGAGGAACTTTACTCAATTCCATCCAATATCCCTCAAGCTTCAAATAAACTAGGATGAGTGTGAGAGTAGGAGACATGGTGTTTATCTGTGCCAGTTACAGAATCTGATGCCCAAGGACCTACCTCTTCAAAATATTCAGTTATAAACTGAATTTATCATCCCTCTCCTGCTTAAAACCTTTCAATAATTTCTCCATTATCTCTTTTCGTGATTAGCTATTATGGCACAGCAAACTATCCCAATTTAGTGACTTGAAGCACTAACTAATAGAACAAATTATTTCTCGTGGTTTTGGAAGTTAACTAGGCTTAGTTATATGGTTCTTCCAAGGGGTTTCTCATACAGACAACAACTGGAGCTGGAGTCATATACGGGATCAGTGTCAGCCACATGGAGGACTGGACCTCAAAGATGACCACATACATGAACATACTTGAAGCTATTTTTGGTTGAGACCTTAGTTGGTTGTGTTAACTAGCATGTCAACACAAGGCCTTTCTATGTGGCTTGGACCTCTTATAGCCTGAAAGTACCAGGTTAGAAGGACTTTCATTGATGATCAGAACTCCTAAAGGGCAAAACAGAAGTGGCTGGTTTGTCTTAGAACAGGTTGAGGAATGACATTATGCTATTTATACCATATTCTATTGGTCAAGCATGAGTTTGCATTCCCAGCATCTGGAAAATTAAGCACTCAGTAATGCTTGTTGAATACATTAACATATTTATTCATAAAGATTTTGATAAATATAGCAGCTGCATGTAATTTCATAATAATACCTTACAGGTGTAGAAGACTTGAATTTTAATTTTACATCTTTAATGTTTTATTTTAAGGAAGCAATTTATTCTCCCTTCCTTGGATCTGTGTTTCTCAATTTTCTAGTGAGGATTTTGTATGAAGAAGACTCTAATGTACGTTATATAATTCTTTTGTTGGTTGGTATACTATAATAGCATGAAAGTGGGTCAAAAGACCCACTGAGAAATGCTTACTGTTTTCATATTAAAACCTCAGGGACTCTTTAGGGTGGCTGTCTTCTTGCCTTATTGCACCAGAGGAATCATTTTTGAGAAAGCTTTGGGAAAAATATACTATCATGAAACCAGTCTGGAAATGAAGACATTGCAGATTATTTTCGCTCTGATATTTAGTATTGGCTGCTAGAAACAACTTATTTCCAAAATGGAAGTGGATACCTGCTAGGCTCTCCTTGCAAATTTGTATAAATTGAATGTATTTATAGAATCATCACACAATATTTTCAACTAAACAATTTTATTCAAAGTGTAGTAATTTGTTAAATTTTGCGAGCTCAATCTCCATGGAGATTTAGAAGGAAGAGCACTTTGCCTGAAGTATTTTACATGGGAACTGACATGCATATGAAAAATTAGCAGGGAAAAATCTGAGTTATCAAAGGACACATTCTTTTGGGATACATTTCAAAAATTAGTAGACCTTGATAACTTCTGTATGTTTCTAATTCCTTCTCTTTCTAAGAGTCAATTTGAGTCCAATAAGGAGGGTGATTTTATATATATATATATATATATATATATATATACACACACACACACACACACACACACACACACATATGTGGATACATACCAAGACACTAGGATTTGAGCTAAATCAAGAACAGAAGAGGCACTATAGATCAATGCATAAATATGTTCTATGGAAGAGACTGCTCTAATTTTTAGAGAATATTTTATTAAAAGAAAAAAAGTAAATAACAAAGATAGATTAAGAACAGAAAGAATACAGTTCAGATAACCTGAAATCCCTCAAGATATCTGATATTGTGGATTTGTTGGAGTTAAAAACTCAGACTAGAGGAAAGATTTCTTCCTTAGCTTCATGTTTCATAGTGTGAAGTGGGAAGAATAGAGAAAAATGTCATTTCATAGAAAATTCCACTCAAAACACTGTATAACATCCAAGGCTCTCTTTTTTCCCCTCACTTCCTGCTTCTTTGTGTTTCATAGATCCACCTTAGTTGCTTAGGGGAGAATCGAGACATAAGCTTCTACTGTACTTGAAGGGAGGATCCAGAGTTAGATCAGAAGCAAAATAGAGACACCAACCTGAGGTCTAGGTTAAGATGAAATAAATAAGGTAAGGGGCTTCCAAGGTGGCACTGGTGGTAAAGAACTCATCTGCCAGTACAGCAGTCATAAGAGACATGGGTTCTATTCCTGGGTTGAGAAGATCCCCTGAAGGAGGGCATGGCAACCCACTGCAGTATTTTTGCCTGGAGAATCCCATGGACAGAGGAGCCTGGTGGGATACAGTTCATAGGGTTGCAAAGAATCAGACAGGACTGAAGTAATTTAGCACACACACAGGCACCTTAAATTAAGTTGTAGACAGAAAAGTAATAGCATGTCTCAGACCTGGGATTGATCCAAGACAACTGAGAAGTGTCAAGGGAAAGGGGTTGTTTCATTCTGAGGCAGAAAACTCCTGAGAAAAATTCAAGTGGACAATACTTTCATGCTGTGGTGAGAAAAGCCCGCCCCTGCCCTTAGGCAGTACTTGGAATTATATGAATCCACCAGAGTAGGGAACCTGGGTGTGTGGAGTGGCCAGGGAAGGAACATGAGGTTAAGATCCCCAATAAGACTCCTATGCTGGAAGCTATCTGAGACAGAATGAATGCCTTAAGTTTGTGGAGCTATCTTTCCTGCCTCATAATGTTGTCTGGGCATCCAGATACCCATCCCCATGCCGATATGCTGCCATGCCAGCCCAGACAGTGGACTAATCAGTTAGGCAGTTAGTAGGGCTCTCAAATCAGACAGACCCATCTCATGGAGTTGAGATAGGAATTAAATAATATAATGTACAGCAATCCTTAAGGATGGTGCCTAACACAGAGAATCACGTAATAAATGGTAGCTAATTACAATGTTATCTTCAGTGCCTGGTAATGTCATAATAGATGCTCAATAATTTTCAGTGGAATGATGTAAATGCCTCATATGATCTACAGATACAGGTTATGAAGTGACTCCACTGAATCATTTCTTTAGCTTACCAGTTAGTTGATTATTATTTAACTTTCAACAGTGTTCTCTAGAGGACATCAACCTGCCAATGCTTTTCCAGTCTTTGTAGTTTCTTTATATCCTTAAATGCAATGAAGCAATACTTGTTTTGTAGAAGTATTCAGAAGTTACTAGCTCAGGAAAGCACTTTACTCATAAATTCAGTGTTATCAGAGAATTACCAAACTATTTCATGCAGAAGCTAATCTGATTCTGGTGGGTGGTGGTTTAGTCTCTAAGTCATGCCCACCTTTTTGTGACCCCATGGGCTGTAGCCTATCAGTCTCCTCTATCCATGGAATTTCCCAGGCAAGAATACTGGAGAGGATGGCCATTTCCTTCTCTAGGGGATCTTTCTGACCCAGGGATTGAACCTGGGTTTCCTGCATGGCAGGTGGATTCTTTACCACTGAGTCACCTGAGAAGCCCTCATCTAACTACCATTTATTCAGCAGTAATTTTATGCTTGGGACTGGACTTAAGAGCTCTATGCAGATGATCAATTTAATATCAGATCATCATTATGAAACAGCTATGCTTACCCTCATTTTCACAGAAGAAAATGAAACTTTGGAAAGGTTGAATGACTTGTTCATGATTTCTCAAAAGTAACTATATGAGGATTAAAATCCTCAAAGCCAAAGTTCTACTCTTTATCACTGTTAACCACTTCTGTGGAGAGATTTTTTTCTTAGTGTATTGGTTTTTGCTGCAAAGCCACTAATGTCTATACCATAGGAGATGAGATACTTTTTCTAAGATACTTAATTTACCATTGGAATTAACTTGAAAGTTAGAAGACCTAAGCCCAGAAAGTCTTATTTCTGATAAACATAAAGAGAGTTGGGAATACAAGGGAAAATCTGTGACTAAGGGCTGTGTGGGTTCTTTGCTAAGCTACATTAACCTAATGGACACTAAGAGAAAGAATACTTTCAGGAGAGTTACCACAGTCTCTTTACTTACTTAAATACAATACAATCAATTCCTTAATCTAGAAAAAGACTGCTACTGTTCCTGTTTTCCCTACAGTAAGTCATCCAAATGCTGCATTCCCAACTTCTCTCTAATTTAGACAATTGTCAAAATTGCCAAAGCATCCATTATTTTCTTTTATCCTAAAATGTACTATGTACATTAGGTAGGGTGGCTCTTAATTAACTCCACATAACAATGAGGAAATTCAGGATCAGGGAGGGAGCCCAACTTAGTCTGTTTTACATTGCACATTAGTGACCAAGTCAGGCTGAGAATTGAATTCTATCCCTGGATTCTTCCTTCTCATTACTAGACCCCACACTATTTCACTTGAATTGAAATATTTAGGCATTCAGCAGTAATGACTGAAATGCTGAAAAGATCCAATTAGTTGCTCTCTGATACATGATACATTTTTGAAAGGTTTCACCTTGGTTGATGGATTCATTAATTTTAGAACATCTTATTTGCTTTCTGCTAATGGAATTTTCAGCAGGTTAGTTAGCTTTTCTAAGCCTCATGCATAGTTTAAGTGTCATTTTATGTAAAGATATTTACTGCATGGAATATTGGTCTAATTAATTCTTGAGAGCAACTAGAAACTAAGTTATTTTTGTCTGTAGTTACAGTATAAACCTTAACAATGTCCTTCAAATTTTTTGTAACTATAGGTGGCCACATGTGTGATTTTAGGTGCATATATATCCAGAGGTAGGTTCAGAAGACTGGATTTGCTTTGTTGAAATTAAGGCACGTGTTTCAATTTTTTTCAAGTGATACATTTTTCTATAATCGTTCCAGCTTTAGGTACCATTGGGCTTCCCTAGTAGCTCACTTGATAAAGAATTTGCATGCAATGCAGGAGACCTGGATTCTATCCCTGGGTTGGGAACATCCCTTGGAGAAGGAAATGACAACCTACTCCAGCGTTCTTGCCTGGAGAATTCCAGGGACACAGGAGCCTGGCAGGCTACAGTCCGTGGGATCCCAAAGTCAGACACAACCGTGTGACTAACTTTCACTTTCTAGGTATCATTTTACAAGAGCTTGATTACAATGTATCCAGGGAATCCTTCTGGAGTGGGGAAATATGAGAAGCAGCATGCCTACAGAACACAGAAAAAAACTCACAGAGGCCACGCTTTCAAATCCAGGACAGTACATCCAAACAGAGATCCATTAGATGCAGCTTGCTTCATTCAGGGCTTCCCTGATAGCTCAGTTGGTAAAGAACCCCCTTGCAGTGCAGGAGACCCCAGTTGGATTCCTGGATTGGGAAGATCCTCTGGAAAAGGGAAAGCCTACCCACTCCAGTATTCTGGCCTGGAGAACTCCACGGACTGTATAGTTTATGGGTCACAAAGAATCGGACACAACTTTCACTTTCACTTTCTTCATCCAAGGGGATAGATTGAGTATAAATGTCAATTCAGGCTTCTTTGGTGGCTCAGATGGCAAAGAATCTGCCTGCGATGCAGAAGACCTGGATTCGATCCCTGGGTTGGGAAGATACCCTGAAGAAGGGAATGGCTAACCACTCCAGTATTCTTGCTTGGAGAATTCCATGGACAGAGGAGACTGGCAGGCTACAATCCATGGGGTCACAAAGGGTCAGACAACTGAGTGACTAACACAATACCCTGGGAGCTGCAGTGGTTTTAGGCCCAAAAAGTTTGTACTGAATTCAGAGGATCTGAGATGCAAGAAAATGTCAGCAGTCTTGGGGAAAAGAATTTTCATTCATAAGGGATAGACCTTCAAAACTGAAATAAGAATCCCTGCTGAATTCAGGTGCAAATCATGAAGCAAAAATTGAAATTCAGGCAACCCTAATAATAGTCCAGTGGTCTAAGCAAGGGTAAGTTTTCTTCTGGGAAATCTGAAGATTTATTACAAATTCTTTTAGGCTCAAAGCTGGAAATGTACATTTGGATTGCCTAAGATAGTGTATAGAGCTACTAAAACACTGGATATCTTTGTTAAGATTGGTCTTGAATCTGAGATGGAAAGAATCAGGGTGGACAAAGTGGTATTTTGAAAGTTCCATGTTCTTCTCTCCAGCTTCAAGCACTTGACACAGGTCTTTCATTCCTTATGAAACACTCATTTGCTTCTTCCTTCATTCTTTTCCTCAGCTTCTTCCCAGTTATCATTATAGTCTACCTTAAATATCACTTTATAGGAAGATCTTTCCTGAAGTCCTGTATAAATGGTGTTCTTCTGCTGTGGATTCCCATAGCAATAGACTCTTTGTACTTTATTGCAATTATTTATTCTATCAGTTCAGTTCAGTCTCTCTGTCATGTTCCAGTCTTTGTGACCCCATGGACTGCAGCACACCAGGCTTCCCTGTCTATCACCAACTCCCGGAGCCTGCTCAAACCCATTTCCATCGAGTCTGTGATGCCATCCAATCATCTCATCCTTGGTTGCCCCATTCTCCTCCTGCCTTCAATGTTTCCCAGCATCAGGGTCTTTTTCAATGATTCAGTTCTTCACATCAGATGACCAGAGTATTGGAGTATTTACTCTTTACCTACTAATATTTTTCCCTCTGGGCTATGGGATCAGTGAAGGAAGAGACTACAATTTTCTTGTTTACTGCTATGCCTCAATCCTTAACATTGGGTCTGGCCTGATAGTCATGAGATTTTCCTAATGCTATGTGGCTATAATTATCAGAGTGAGGCTAGAACTCAGGTTTTCTGACTTCTTATCTACTTGAGTTTCAGTCTGGATAGCAAAAAGAATTCTCCAGTAGGAGACTGGTGTTCTAAATCTAGAATATCATTTGGCTTGCATGGACAAGCAATGAATTCAGACTTAATTTCTCTGGTAACTGAGAAGTTATCTTCTTGAGATATAGTGTTCCCATGACCCTTTCTAGTTCAGAGGACTGATATGAAAATTTAGTGAGATCAATGCTGCAAAAATGTTTTGAGGAGCATATGGATGTCATTAACATTATCCTTTACAAAGTTGTTTACATCTGGTTTCAACTGCACTTTATGAGGTCAGTTGGACTGTGTGTGTGTGTGTACTCCCTGGTGGGTCAGTGGTAAAGAATTGGCCTGCAATACAGGAGACCCAGGTTCAATCCTTGGGTCAGGAAGATCCCCTGGAGAAGGGCATGGAAACCCATTCTAGTACTCTTGCCTAGAGAATCCCATATCCCATGGACAGAGAAGCCTAGCAGACTGAAGTCCTTAAGGTCGCACAGAGTTGGACACAGCTGAAGTGACCGAGCAGCAGCATATAAATGTGAATATATATGTATATACACTCACACACACAAAAGATGCAGTCAAAAAAACTCATGACTCACTCAAGTTCAGTGACAGAACTGAAACTGGGTTCTAATTTCTTCAAAACAATGTTTCCTATATAAAAATTTTAATTTGTTTATTTTTAACTGGAGGGTAATTTCTTTACAAACGTGTGTTGGTTTCTGCCATACAGCAACATGAACCAACCACAGGTATACGTATGCCGTCTCCCTCTTGAACCTTCCTTCCACTCCATGCCACTGCTCTAAGTTGTCACAGAGCACCGAGTTTGAGTTCCCTGCATCATACAGCAAATTCCCACTGGCTGTCTATTTTACATATGGTAATGTATAACATTTTAGTCTTACTCATTGTGGTGAATGTAGTATTTTTGTGGTATTTTTCTACTAAGTGGAAGAGGTGGATAGCTCCACTTACTCTATTTTATTAAGAGGAAAGTCAGTAGGGACTTGAGTTCTTGAATATTTATTCTCTAGCCTCCTGTGTCTTAACATCTGGTTTGGGGAAAGTCAAGAATTTGACATTGAACTTCACCAGCAGCTCATAAATGCAGGTCCTCAAGCTGCATGAATGGGCATCAGTGAAACTTTCTCCTCTGCCAAGGAGATGACTCACAGTTCAGCACTATTAATGGGTACTAACGAGTGGTCAGGGACATTGCTTTCAAATGGAGAAGGCAGCAGGAAAAGCTCCAAGTGTTTGAATTATGTAGCAGAACATGCTTACCTTGGTGTTCTTGGCTTAAGCTCAAGGCAAAAGCAGAGATCCTCCAACCAGTGATTATAACCATTAATCACCCTTCTTCTCACATATAAGCAATGTCTCAATGATACTCTAAAATGTATTTTAACCTTCTCACAGGGGAATAGTTGGTGATAAACTAAGAAGCTTTGTCCCTCTGGGTATACACTTTATATATGCTTTAAAGTATTAAGGTTCTTTTATTCACCTCATAAAATCAAGAATGCAGCAAAAAGCAGCCATGGGAGAAGTTATTGGCTGGAGTTTATTTTAGTGAAAAGTTTATTTACTAAACTTTTCCCACCAGCAAGTGATAGGTATGCATGTGGTGTTAGGGGAGCAGTCTATTGCACACTAGGTTATGCCTAAAGCAAAGTTTTGAGGAAGAATAAAGAACTGATTTTCAGGTCAAGGATAGGTTTAAATGTAAGCTTTGTCAGTTTCAGGTTATTGGAGATAAAGCAAGTAACTTGATGTCTCTGCATCTGTTTCATCAGTGATAAAATAGAGTCATTATCTCAAGATTCCTCTGAGAATCAAAGAGAAACGTTGACTTTCTTGGCACAGCATGAGGGCAATGAGGTGGCACAGTCCTTCGGATCAAATTATCCTGAAGTTCACATGCTAGTTCACTCCCCTGCCGACTGCATGTCTGAATGATGCTCATGTCACCTCAATTTTAGTTTTTAATTTTTTTTTCTCTCCATAAAATGGTGATGATAACATCTACCATGCAGGCTTCTTTTTAGGACGAACAAACATTTGCTGCCTCCTAACAGCTTTGGAATCATAACTCATCATCCAGCATGCTCTGCCCACTCTTTCCTCCCATACCCCTTTGGACCATCAGCCTTAGGTGCCTGTACTGCCTCATTGAGGCCCATGGCCATCTGTCACATCCTACCATCTCGTCCAAACTCCTCCAGCCTAAATCTATCTCTGGGACCAGAATTTGTTTATTCTTGGTCCCAATTACAGACTCTTTTTTGTTTCTTTGAAGTGAAAATTAAGTATTCTTTTGGACTAAATGCTAAAAAGATATTATAAGACTAAAAAAAAAGTCAAAAGCTCTTTATGGAGACATCATTCTTTATGCAAGAAGAACAGTCTCAAAGTGTACTCATTTTATCCTCCATGGCAAACTATCTGGGGATTTTTTTCTTTCTTTCTCTTTGTGCCTACATATTTAGACTTTGGGAATTTATGAAGGGGATGGTTTTCCATGGATCTTTAAAATGGGCCACATGGAATGCTGATATGACATCAGAAATCTGGAGTTCATTCAACATTTACTTGGCTAATATATGTGTAGCTCATTATATTTAAACTGTGTTATTGTACCTGGGAATTTCTGGATGTGCCTGGAGGACCTGTAACTGCAACCTGGATTTCTCTAATCGTGCATTTGAATTCTAATTGTGGATTCCCTTTAGAAATAAAAATTTACACCTCACTAATTTCTGACCACCTCTGCTGATGTAGGGCTTTCTGCAAACTCCCTATCCTTCATGCCACCTCAAGAGCTTCTGCAAGTTTAAAGGGTACCTCATGAGGGCCTGTGGGTAGTGCCGCAATTCCAATCTCCAGTAGGGAGTTCATTGAAGTCTCCCACTGGGCATTACTGCTGATATGTAGCTTGCAAATGGGCAAGGTTGTCAGTGCTCACATGACAGCCCTCTAGACCTGGATGTGGACTATGCAGAAGCATGTGCAGGGAGGATGAGTGAAAGATGGATCTCCTTACTCCATCTTACATCCTGTGAGAGGATTTCCAAAGGAGTGTCAAGGTGCCTATTCATTGGGATGGCCCCTGCTTGAGACCTATTGTTACAATGCTTTTCTACTGAACAAGATGTTTCTGTGACTAGACAGCTTTCTTTCTCTGAGTCTAAGTGATAGGATTGGGGCAGGTTTTGTGTGATGATCATGATGCTGTATTCAGTGTCCCTCCTTTGCTCTCATGAAGGCATTGTGAGAGTCAGATGTGTCTGCCTGATCCGCTCTTCTTGGTAAGTCTTTCCCAAACTACTCCTTACCCTACTATAAATAAATAAGATTGTTTGGCCTGAGCATTTCCATATAGATGATGAGACACATCTGAAGCCAAGCTGTAGGTACAATTTAGGCTCAGTCTGATACTTGGGAGATAAAGCTGAAATCAAAAGTCTAGGATAAATTCTGTGCACTTACCTTGGTAAAGGAGTGACATGAATAGGAGTTAAAATGTGTCAGGTTTTCTAGAGATGGGAGACCAGTTAGATACTGAAAAGTGGTCTATAGACAAATGTGTACCTACCCCTACCCCCTACCATCACAATAATAGTAGTGATGCTTGTACCTGATTTCACTGTCTTTTTATTTTTTACTGGTTTCCTAGAAAATGGATTAAAGGAGGGATAGGGTCAGATGGATGCTAGTAATCCAAATTTCATGTGACAAATCTGAACTTTAGAGAGGAGACATGAAGATTCCTGAATCCATTGGTGTGGGTGACTGAGGGAAAGCGCTAACCTATAGTGCTGAAATGGTCAGAGCCTGAGTGTCTGTGAGATGGCAAGGAAGATAGCAAAGTGGGCACAGGCAGGGCAGATAACCCCCTTTGCCATGTGGACAAAATGCTGAGCTGTTTGTAAATTCACCTGCACATATCTCTTCAACCATCTCAAGGCTCTTCAAGGGCAGGAACTGTGTCTTTGTCTTACTTTCCATATACTGTAGTACTTAGCACTGGGCTGGGCACAGAAGACTTCAAAATGAGAGGAAAATAAGCTTCCAGATAACAACTTGGTCCTTGGAATTCTCTAGCCCCAAATGTCTATGACAAGTAAAATAATGTAAATAAATATCAGGACTGTGTGATATATTGCTCTTTGTCATGCTTCAGAGAAAATCTTCAATTATTAAAAAAAAAAAGAGGCAAAAAGTTTAAAGAATGTTAACTTGCTGTAAAAATGTCCAAATTCAAGGATAACTCAAAGGAACACTGTTAAAATCTTCTAGCAAGGAGGTGGAAAAACAATCTGGTTCCTCCTCCTGCTATCATTGTGGGTTCAGTGTCAGGATGCACCCATGTGGCATATTTATTGACCTTTGAAATCACATTCAACACCTAAATATTTCCTGGCACTGCTATCTCGATTGGGCTTCATTATCAAGGCGGCTTTTTTACAGCCTGAGCTTGCTGTTTTATCTTCAGCCTTTGAGACTCTATTATCTCCGAACCAGGAAAGGACACCTCATCAGCAGTGGAAGAGTCATCTCTGCAGCGATGGCCAGAGGCAGGAGTGGGGAATGAACAGGCCCACCATCTGGAAGTTTAAAAGGTTGTTTTCCCTCTGCAGAATTTCCTTGCCATAAATTTATTGAGTCTTAGCACTAGAAGATGGGCTTCCCAGGTGGCTCAGTGGGTAAAGAACCAGCCTGCAATGCAGGAGATGCTGGTTTGATTCCTGGATTGGGAAGATTCCTTGGAGGAGGGCATGGCAACACACTCCAGTATACTTGCCTGGAGAATCCTATGTTCCCAGTGGGCAACCGTTCACGAGGTTGCGAACAGTCAGACATGACTAAGCAACTAAGACCAACACACACACACACACACACACACACACACACACAGAATTGGAAGATACACTAAATTTGATCCAAAGCAATTTGGTGTAAAATCTAAGTACCTTCTGTGGGGAAACTTAGTCTCCCGAGCCAAGCATTTTGATCCCAGCCCCAGACTTTTGTCTGCCCCACATTCTGGGTTCATCCAGGACAACGAGACAGGGCATCAATGGTTCTGGCCAGGCATGAAGGACACAGGAAGATGACTTTGGGATAGGATGACAACAGCCTAATCTTATTTTATCACTGCTCATGCAAGAAGGATGTGGCAGGTGTTCTGGGGAAGAAAAGCAAAGCTTGTCTCACCTCAGTTTGTCATAGCAAAATGTAAGATGTGAGTAATTAGTCTCTGCCAAACTTGGGAAGGGAAGGAGGGTTTGAGGCAAATTACCAGGCAGTCAGCTCAAATACTTTATTTTCTTTGAAGAAAAGGAC
>ML662449.1:17474894-17671327 GCA_007570785.1 Antilocapra americana | reverse complement strand
TCTTTTTTTTTTTTTTTAAAATTGTTTTTGCCATACATTGTCATGATATCACCATGGGTTTACATATGCTTCCCCTCCGGAACCCCCCTCCCTCCTCCCTCCCCCCTGGGGAAATCTCGCTGTACCAGCCCCGAGCATCAATCCTGGGCTGGCGATTGATTAGACACATGACAATGAACATGCTTCAATGCCCTTCTCCCCATATCATCCCACCCTTACCCTCATCCACAAAGTCCACGAGTCTATTTTATACATCTGCGTTCCTTTTGCTGTCTCGCATGTTGGGTTCTCGTTACCGTCTTTCTAAATTCCATATATATGCGTTAATATACTGTATTGTTTTTGCTTCTGGCTTACTCAGCATTAAAAAAAAAAAATTCATTTGAAGCAATTCTACTCAGATGGACGAAACTGGAGCCCATTATGCAGTGCTTTTTGTTTCACTCTCCTGCAGCACCATTTATTTCCTAGGCATGGGCTCCACTGAGCACTCTGAGCAGTGAGATTTCCTTATCTTTCCATCTGTCTTTGCTGTTCTGACTTAAAAATTGAAAAATTGCTTTAAGAGAAATATAAAATTTTAGAGAAAAAAAAAAGACCTTCGTGTTGAAGTTTGCCTGCTTGAGACGAAAGTCCATTGTTTATCAAAAGGGATTGATGTTGTCCTCGAATTTTTACATAGAGGATAATTCTTGTAGGTAGCAAACTCTGGATCTGTTTTTGCTGCTAGTGTGATCAACAGCCAATTGTTAACCTCAGTTTCAATATTTTGGGGTGAATGATCAATCTCCTACAGATTAAATGAGGATAAAAGTATTTTAATGAGGCACACATCTTTATATAAGCACTATCCAATAGAAATTAAACATAAACCACATACATAATTAAAAAATTTCCAATGACTATATAAAAAGCAGACAGAAACAGGTGAAGATAGTTTTTATATATTTTACTTTAATATATCCAAAATATCCTTTCAACATGTAATCAACATAAAATTGTTGATTTGTTATTTTATAGATTTTCAGACTAAATCTTCAAGACCTCGGCTGCACTTTATACTGACAGCATGTCTCAATTCAGACTAGTCACCTTCAGTTACTCACCATGGGCTAGAGGCTATAATGTGGATGAGAACAGCTATATGTATAATTATTATTAGTGCTTTAAAAGAAAACATAGTAGGGGCTTACAAATGGAGGAAACATTGACAATATCATGTAGATTTAAAAAGAAAATTAGTTGGTGAATGATTGATTTACAATGCTGTGCTGGTTTCTGCCAAACAACAATGTGAATCAGCCATAAGTATATATCTTCTCACTTGTAAGCCTCCCTCCCACCCGTCTAGGTCATCACAGAGCACCTTGGCTGGACTCCCTGTGTTATATGGCAGCTTCCCATTAACTATCTATTTTATACATGGCAGTGCATATATATATATATATGTAAGTGGTACTCTCTCAATTTTCCCCCCTCCCTCCTTCCACTGCTGTGTCCACAAGTCCATTCTCTATGTTTGTGTCTCTATTCCTGCCCTGCAAATAGATTCATCAGTAGCGTTTTTCTAGGTTTTTCTCATTCTGATTCACTTAACTCACAGGCTCTAGGTTCTATAACTTCAGTTACACTGACTCAAATTTGTTCCTTTTTATGACTGAGTAATATTCTATTGTGTATATGTACCACAACTTCTCTATTCATTCATCTGTCAATGGACATTTAGGTTGTTAAAAAAACAAAAAATGAAAGGGAAGTTGTTTCTCCTCTCCTCAGCTTACACTTTGGAAGATTGATTTGTGAGTTCATTTGAGTGGGACTGTATATTATGCTAGTAGCAGTGCTTAATTCCTTAGAGAATGAGTATCTCAGAACTCTTCCTGCAACTGGGTAGTAGTAAACTGAGGCAAGCTCTAAGTACTTGAAATTGAGATCATTCAGGAATAGCAGAGGGGTTGAAAGTTGGGAAACACATGCTGTAGTAAAGTCTTTTTAGGGTTTGGATTGGACTGTATTTGCAGGCAAGGAGTGCCAAGAGCTTGATCAGAGTTCAAGCAGTAAGTTCTTGGGCTTGAAGATGGAGAGAGATTCTTGGTGGACGTTCATGGATCAGGAAACACTGCTTGATCTTCTGTAAATTATGTATTTAACAGAGATCAGTCTCATGTTCTGTCCTTCTGAGGACAGATATTTGAAGTTCTACCATCTCATATTCTCAAGTTCCATTCTAGGCTGAAATCCTTTCACATTTTCCCCATTGGATCAAGAGCTTTCGAAGGCATTGCTGGTCAAATGTATAGTGTAGACATTGCTTTTCTTCCTTCTTTGTTAATTTGTTTGTTTTTATCAAAGACATTCTTATCTGGAGTACATGTCCCTTGGGAATGAGGAAGACCTGTTTCAGTTGCCCTGTCCCATCATGGAGGGAAATGACAACTGAATTTTATTGACTTCCTTTAAACAACAAATTTAAACATCAACTTGAATCAAGATAGTTGAGAAGCAAGAAAGTCCAGAGGTGGCATGAACAGACTTGGCAGTTGGGGGTTGGTTGGTATCCTTTGCTGTTTTCTGAACAGAGCTGCAAATTCTTGTAAGACTAGATTAAGTTTCCTTAATGAGCTTGCCTTGATCATCTTCATTTTTTTTTCCTGCCATACATAAATTCACTTCAGTTTGTTTCCATATTTCCCCTTTTTGAGCAAGTATCCATTAGGGTGTTTGATAACACCACATATTGGTAAGTGTTTCTTCTGCTTAGACTTCATTATTTGACTGATCATGCTTTTTGTTTGTGTTTCCACATCTTGACACAATTGGACATCTTTCTTCAGAGCGAGAGAAGCTTTTGAAGTTCATAGCAACCAAAAGGCCACATTTGAACAGCTTCTTATATTTGAGTCAAAGTGGAGGGTCAAAGCAGAAAGACTTTGTCAAAGATACAGGTTTTAGATATCATTTCAAAGCATGGGTGCAAACACCAGTATGTCAGACTTGCTAGTTTTACAAAGACTGGATAAACAAAAACTGAATACATTAAAAACCACAACACAAAATAAACTGCAAAAGGAATAGAGATCAAATTGAAGTATAGATCTAAACCTTGAGCCCAATCCTGTAGATAACCAGCTAAATAAATCAAAATTTCAAGATGAAGCAGATTGCATTTGCTGTAGCCAACAGGCTTCTTCTTAGAAGTTATATATTTGACACATGACGTCACAGAAATGTTAACTCAAGCACAAGTAGTGTTGACTATAGCACAGGCGCGTCCTTGTTTAGTCAAGAGGTAGTCTTCATGTCAGTTATTTCTCTTCCTAGTCCATTTGATTTTGAGACTCCAGTGTTTGCCTGGGATTAGATTTCGGGTGAAGTCTTGTTCGCTAGAGAAATATACACTGGAAGTTTTTCACCTTGTGCTTTTTCAATTGGGGCAGAGATCAAAAGTACTTAGTAGGTTCCTTTTTATGAATTTCACTTTTGTAAAAGCAACAGAGTAGAACAATAAACCTGTCCTGAACTCCTGATGAAGCAGGTGGGCACATGGGGCCTCTGCTGGTACCCCCATCCAGTTTCTTGTAAAGTTTAGGTGAAGGAGAGAATTCTGCTCTGTGTCCCTTCATGTTGGTTACCAAAACTGTCTACTGAAAAATATAGTCACAATCCTAAAGCAAAATTATTTTATTTGATGGGAATGTTTAGGACTCTGAGCCCAGGAGACAGCATCTTGGTAGCTCTGGGTAAACTGCTCCCTTTTTCTCTGATTTTTTTTTTTTTTAAATCAGTGGTGTCTTTTTTGCTCTGGAAATGTTGCAGGCTGTGGGTGGGTTTAACCCAGAACTACTCTGTAATAACAAAACTTGATGTGGGATGGCTACTCCTGTCCCAACATGTTGCTTCTTCCTGCTTTACTTCTCTCCCTAAGGAGAGAGCCAGGAATATGAGGGAAAGAGGAAGAATGGAGCAGAGACTCTCCCCACAAACTTCCATTGCAAACTTTTGGCCATGTTTGGGGACATTTTTGGTTGTCACCACTGAAGAAGCAGTGATGCTGATACCTTCTGGAGGAGGTGACTTTGAGAGAAGCTTTAAAGAGTGAAGAGGAGCTAGCCACCCATGAAGGGTGAGGAGGGAAATATTTGAAACAAGGGTGTAAGAGCAAAGAGGGTTTGTGCAGGGGGTGACAAGTTGCCTGGCGAAGCTTCAGGATAACTGTGATGCCAGGAGAAGCAATCAGTGTAACTTGCTATTAGGCCCTAAGTCAGTCCTCTACAATTCCATTTGACCTGTTTCATTTCTCCCCAACTGTGTCTTTTACTTCCTCTATGCCTAACCCACGCTCAGTTCTATGGGGAAAAGAGCTAATACAGGAGATGTGATTTCTGCTTTAGGGCATTCTGAGCACATGCAGAGTCCAGGGTGATGGCTGGCCAGGGCTGTGACCAGACCTTAGCAGCCTGCATGGACCACTGTCATTCTGATTTTAACCTCTTCTGATGGGTTTCGCCCTTGCTGATCTATGACTTGGAACACAGTTTGCCCAGAGTCATGCAGGCTAATTCATTCAATTCAGAGTTCACCTCCTCAGCCATCCTTCCTCATCCTCCCTGTATGACCCTCACCTGCTTTAACCTTCTGTCCACTTAACATTTTGCTGTCTTACTTTCCTGGCAGCTCTTATCACTATCTGAGATTACCTTTATTTGCCAGTTTGTTTGCTTGTTCATTTCTCTATGGCCTGACCCCTGGCAGAGTGAGAACCCCAAGAGATTAGGGCCTGGCCTTGCAGTTCAGTGCTTTATCATTAGCCTGAAATGTTTGACTTGAACCTGCTGACACTCAGTAAATATATTTAAATAAATGAAAGCATTCACTTGGGAAATAATCAAAGAGTAATTAACAGTACCTTTCCTGACACAGGTGAGTGGCCCCATTGGGTCACTGAGATCATAAGGGGTCACCTGAGGGGAGGTGAGAGCCTTCTGTGGGAATTCCTGGCAGAAGGAAGCTAATAAATACAGTCTGTGTAGTAATCAATTTCTTTATCAATTTCCATCACAGAATCATTCACTCCTTTTCCTGGATCCTGGAAAGAAACTGGGAAAATAAGCTTAGGTTTAAAATAAACCCTCAGTTCTCTGCTGGGAGCTTGTCCCAGGCAAGGCCAGGCAAGATAGGGCAGGTGACCAGCTTGCAGATAGAGAGGAATGGATTACAATTCAGATTGCTGCTGTTTTCCTTTGCTTTTTGTTGAAGGCCTGAAGACAAGGGGCCTCCCCCATCCCAGGCTGGCAGGTGGGTCATGGTCCACTCTTACAGCGATGAAGGGAAAATGTCTAAGATAATGAAGAAGTGGTGGGTAAGTTCAGGAGGAGCTACAGGAGGAGAGGCTGTCTGTGCAAACTGCTGACTGACTTGCCATCAGAGGAAGGAGAGAATAGTATGTCCCAACAACTCCTGGAGGGCCGGGGCTGTTGCTTATGTGCAGGGGCCTATGGAGTTCCATGTGAGAAAGTCTCCTCACACAGTGTCTCCCCAGAACATAATCATCTTTAAGATGTACAAAGATCATCTTTAAGATGTCATTCCAAAACCCCTGATCCCCTACCACTGCAGTACTTTCAAATGAGTCTTCCTCATCTCTGTGACATTATTGTCTACCTAGTTGCAAACCAAGACCTGAGGGCTCCTGAGGCCCTTCTTTCCATCACTCAAGGTCAACTACACTCCTCCCCCCTCCCCAAGTATATCTGGAATCAGACTACTGTTCTCCTCTCTAATGCTACCATCCTGGTCCAGGCCAGTACCACTGCGTCCTGGATTGTAACCCCCTCCCCGACCCCCGATCAGGTCTTTTAGTTTTACTCATATTTCTCTGTTCTTTATACAGAAGCTGGGATAACCTCTGAAAGATTTAAACTAGATCAGCCCACTGGCTGCCTCATTTCTTTGGCTTCTGCCTGCACTTGAGGAAAACACAAAACCAAAAGCAAAAACTCTGCTGGAATTAGCTTGTTCCTAACCTGAGTCTCCAACTGCACCTCACATCACCTTGCTCCTGATCATACCCCAGCCCTGGATCCTGAGGAAGTCAGGATCCCATGTCTAGGCTCTGCCACCTTTTGTTTCTGGGTGGTCCTGCCCCTCCCCTTGCTCTTGGCATGACTTTCTCCTTCTAACCCTTCAGACTTGCACTTAAACGTGGCTCATTCAATGGTGTCCACTTGGACTTTTCTTCTCTTGGCACCAGTCTCTGCCCCCAGTGACCCTCATGTGGTTCTCCTGAGGCTCTGATCATGTGTTGGCCCCAAGGGAGCCCATAGAATGCTACTCTGCATGTCTGTGGGAGGAACAGGGTGTGAGATGCCTGGGGTTGGAATGAGGACGTTGCCGTGTGTGACAACCTGGTGACTGAAGGCAAATGGCAAATCCAGAATGTGATCTTTATCAGCAGGAGCCAAGTTAACTGTAGGGAAACCTAGCAGAGGCAGCCAAACCTATTCTGTCCCAGGGAAATGATGCTCAGTGTCCAGAAAATGTGGGCAGGGCATATCCAAAGGCATGTGTGGACCAGCAGCCCTTCCTCGCAGCCATGATGCTGCTTAATCTTTGCTTCCACCTGAGGAGGATCAAAAGTGACTTCTTCAGACAGTATTTAAAAAAACGCAATTTAAACTTTGACTTGTACCATGTGGGCAGTCAACTTGATGCTGCATTAACTTCATACAGTACCAGGCTATCCCCAAACCCACGGAATGTAGGAACTCAAAGACCAAACTGAAATGCTTGAATCACAGTCTTCATTAAGTCAATGGAAACTGCCAGTGAGGATGAAGCAAAGGGGAAATATGTGACAAATGAATACAGTTTAGAGATGCTGCAGGCAGGATGGAAGGACCAACTGGACTACCTGAATCCTGGGATCCAGGATGTCTGCATCTCCTGTCTCTTTCAACAGCCTTTAGCCTCCCTCACTGATGACATCACTACAGGGATCAGAATTGACATTCAAGTAAGGGGCCCATGGACAGAATGGCCCTAGGCCAACACTAGCTCTAGTGAAAGACTCAGGGACAATATACCTGACTGACAACTGCAGCTCAGCAATTAGCCAGATGAATAGTTTCATGGGAACAGGACACATAGAACCAGAATGGAGGTCTCCAGTGGGCGACTGGATCAAAGCCTCATGTATACTTAATGTCTCAACACATTTACCTTATAAATGTCCTCAGTACCTTGTAAATCTGATACATACTTGGTGTGCAACAGTCATTATTACCCAGGTGCTTCAGGGCTGCTAGGTATGTTTTGTTTTTTCCATCTCTTCCTATGCATGAACACACACATGCTCTGCTTATCAAGCATTATCTATTAATATTCAGTTCAGTTGCTCAGTGTGTCTGACTCTTTGTGACCCCATGAACTGCAGCATGCCAGGCTTCCCTGTCCATTGCCAACTCCCGGAACTTGCTCAAACTCATGTCCATTAATATTAGTATATTTAAAAAAACTTTCTATTATCAAAGATGAATGTCTTACAGAAATTCATCTTCAATGATAGAAATGAATATAATCTACAAAAAGCCCGAATCACTTTGCTGTACACCTGAAACTTACACAATATTGTAAATCAACTATTTCAATAAGAAAAGAAATGAACATTCTCTAAAAACAAATGCATTTTTACATCATTACATGTCGGTTGTCTATTTACCTCAAACATAAATTTTAAACTAGAAATAAATGCAATATCTTTGTGACATTTAAACTTTCCTTTATTTTTCTTTTCTGCTTTCATTAGGAATGAAAGTTCAAGAGCAAGATGAGATTGACAGACAAAGAAAGGTACTTGATTTTCTACTTCTGAGTTCATAGAATGTCACCAGAACACTTTGCAAGCAGAACGGTATCTAGGAAATTGATCATTCTGCTCCATGACCTATTTTTCTGTACCTCTCCTTCTCTGAGGTCCCTTGTCTCTTCAAGTTTGGGACTCAGTTTGTGTTCAGTCTTCCGCATCATCTTCTCTCCCTTGCTGTGCTGGTGACACATAGTACCTGCTCCAGGACCTCAGAAGTCGGGCTTTGCTTCTGACTCTTCCTTGGAGATGGAGGGTGGACTATGTCCCTCTGATTTCACACAAACAGCTCCCCATGCTGTTGACTTACACCCATTTCATTTCCAAAATGAAAAGTTAGTTTAATTCACTCAGTCATGTCCAACTCTTTGCAACCCCATGGACTGTAACCTGCCAGGCTCCTCTGTCCATGGAATTCTTCAGGCAAGAATACTGGAGTGGGTGGGTAACCATTCCCTTTTCCAGGAGATCTTCCCAACCCAGGGATCAAACCCAGGTCTCCTGCATTGCAGGCAGATTCTTCACCATCTGAGTCACCAGGTAAGTCCGAAATGAAAGCATTCTGCAAACAGAAGTTTAAGAGCCCCTGAGCTGTGTTCTATTGCTGTTCTGGGTGATGAGCCAGGGTCTGCTGAGGACCCGCATATTCTAAAATGTGCCCCATATGGACTCCCACAAGGAGGCAAGGGTGCCAGGTCTGAGGAATACTGGGAGGAGAAGATGTGAACAAGAGCCTTGAGGCTTCAGTGACAAGCATCACCTACACAACTGAGCCACAGGGCAGTCTGAGGCATCTGTGAATGGGAGTGTGACTTCATCAAATTGCAGGTAAGATTAATTCTTATCTCCAGGATATTTTAGTGACTCCCTCTCTAACGGATGAACTCCAGACCTGTTAGGGGAACACCTCTGGTCTTGTCTACCTGTACCTTTGCTGAACCTCCCTGGCATAGCCTTATGTACAACCTCACAGGGATACAGACTGTCCCTGAATTAGGATGGTTCAACTTATGATTTTTCAAATTTATGATCATGTGAAAGTGATGTAATTCAAGAAATTATACTTTGAATTTTGATTACATCTCAAGTTGGCAACCTGTGGTATATTTTCTTATGATACTGGGTAGCAGCAATGACTACGGCTCCCAGTCTGCCATGCACGAGGAGAGTGAATGACCAATACACTTGCAACCATTCTTTATTCAGGCAACCATTCTATTTTTCATTTTCAGCACAGTAGTCAAAAGATTACATGAAACATTCAACATTTTATTGTACAATATTTTTTGTCTTGGGTGACTTAGCTATAGGCTGACATAAGTGTTCTGAGCACGTTGAAGATGGGCTAGGCTAAGCTATGATGGTTGGTACATCAATTGCATTTTCAATTTATCATATTTTCAGTTTACAATGAGCCAGTTTATCAAGAAGTAACCCCATCACCAGTCCAAGTTTGATGCATGGGACCGGGTGCTGGGGGCTGGTGCACTGGGATGACCCAGAGGGATGGGATGGGGAGGAAGGTGGGAGGGGGGTTCAGGATGGGGAACACGTGTACCCATGGCTAATTCATGGCAATGTATGGCAAAATCACTACAATATTATAAAGTAATTAGCCTCCAGGTAAAATGAATAAATTTATTAAAAAAAAAGTAACCCCATGATAAGCTGGTATAGGTCTACCCTGAACCAGTTGACACTTTCAAGATTCTGGACATCCCTCTGCCTCAGACAGCCTCTGCCGCTCCTTCTGATTATTTACTGCCTGAAGAATTCTCTGCTCTCCATCAATGGTTGCTTGAAGCAGCGTCACAACTGTTCACAAAGTTTGCCTTGGTAAGTTGGAAAAAGTGTTTCTGTTTCTAATGTAAATTGTCTCTGATGTCAGGAATTATGTGTGTTGTGTTCAGTGGCTAAGTCATGTCCAACTCTTTGCAACCCCATGGACTGCAGCATGTTAGGCTTCCCTGTCGTTTGCTATCTCTTGGAGTTCGTTCAAATTCATGGCCATTGAGTCAGTGATGCTACCTAACAATCTCATTCACTGCTGCCCCCTTCTCCTTTTGTCTTCAGCCTTTCCAAGCGCCAGGGTCTTTTCCAATGAGGCAGCTCTTCACATCAGGTGGTCAAAGTATTGGAGCTTCAGCTGCAGCATCAGTCCTTCCGATGAATATTCAGGGCTGATTTTCTTTAGGATTGGCTAGTTTGATCTCCCAGCTGTCCAAGGGATGCTCAAGAGTCTTCTACAACACTACAGTTCAAAAGCATCACTTCTTCAGTGCTTAGCTTTCTTTATGGTCCAACTCTCACATCTATACATGACTACTAGATGTAGTATATGGATGTTTGACTATATGGATGTTTTTCAGTCTGATGTCTTTGTTTTCTAATAAGCTGTCTAGGTTTGCCATAGCTTCCCTTCTAAGGAGCAGTCATCTTAATTTCATCACTTCAGTCAACATTTACAGTGATTTAGGAGCCCAAAAGAATAAAATCTATCATTGTTTTCACTTGTCCCCCTTCTATTTGCCATGAAGTGATGGGACCAGATGCCATGATTTTAGTTTTTGGAATGTCGAGTTTTAAGCCAGTTTTTTCAAGCTACCTGACAATTGGGCTCATTTTGCACGCTGGTAAGGTAATGTTCAAAATCCTTCAAGCTAGGCCTCAGCAGTACATGAATCAAGAACTTCCAGATGTACAAGCTGGAAAGGCAGAGGAACTGGAGATCATACTGCCAACTTTCGTTGGATCATAGAGAAAGCAAGGAAATTCCAGAAAAACATCTACTTCTGCTTCATTGACTGCACAAAAGCCTTTGACTGTGAAGATCACAACAAAGTGTGGAAAATTCTTAAAGAGACGAGAATACCAGATCACCTTACCTGTCTCCTGAGAAACTTGTATGCAGGTCAAGAAGCAAGAATTAGAACTTTACATGGAAAAACTGACTAGTTCAAAATTTGGAAAGGAGCATGACAAAGCTATATATTTTCACCTTAATTATTTGATTTCCATGCAGATTCCATCACGTGAAATGTCAGGCTAGATGAATCACAAGCTGAGGTCAAGACTGCTGTGAGAACAAGCAACAACCTCGGGTATGCACCAGTCTAATGGCAGAAAGTGAAGAGGAGCTAAAGAGCCTCTTGATGAAGGGAAAAGAGGAGAGTGAAAACACTGACTCAAAACTCAGGAACTTTATCTTAACTCATCTCTGAGTTTCCAAAACTGAATGCAGCTCATTGTAGATGGTAATTGGATTAATTGATCCCATGGATTTATTAATTAATACTGAACTACAGCTGCAGGGGTCCTATCCTGTGCTCTGGCAAGGGCTCCAGCATCCAAATACACATTCCTCACTGATGAATGCTGATTAACAAGGCTTGAATGGCTGACCAATTTTGCTTTTCTAAGTAGAAAGTAAAACGGCTTAATTCCTGCCAGCTCCTTGGCAGGCTGGGTAGTAATAGAGCATTATGTCAAAGCCCAAGAAATGGATGTGCACTCAACCATAGTGGGTGACATGCACAATTAGAGATGTTTATAATTAGCACTTGCAATTTAAGATTAAATGGTTATTAAGAGGATACTCATGAGGCTTGAGGCTTCCTTTTCCCAACTTATACTTTTTTTAAAAAAAAAATTCACGCTGAAAATCAATTAAGCATGATGAACAAAGTGGCTAAATTATACATTTTCATAATTTGTTTCCTACAGTGAAGAACAAAGCAAGAAGGGAGACAAAAAAAAAAAAAAAGCAAAGCTCATTTGATTCATGTATGCTAAGTTGCTTTAGTCCCATCTGATTCTTTGCAACCCAATGGACTGTAGCTGGCCAGGCGCCTCTGTCCATGGGATTCTCCAGGCAATACTCCTGGAGTGGGCTGCCCTGTCCTCTTTGAAGGGATCTTCCCAACCTTGAAGAGATCGAACCTGGGTCTCTTATGTCTCCTGAATTAACAGGCAGTTCTTTACCACTAGCACTACCTGCGAAGCCTTTCTCCTGATTAATATGATCCCCCCACAGTGAACTTTGAACTCATTTATCATCAAAGTTTTCCAGTAGAGAAAAAACCTCTTTCTAAAGTCAATTTTCAGAGGAAAAGTCATCACTGAATTTTCTTCTATTTTGTTTTTTTCCAGTCCTCAAATTAAAAAAAAAAAAAAGCTGTCCATTTGATTACAAGTATTTCTCTCTCTACAAATAACATCCCAGCCCATTTGATTCATGGCATCAGGGTCTTTTCCAATGAGTCAGCTGTTAGCATAAGGTGGCCAAAGTATTGGAGCTTCAGCTTTAGCATTAGCCCTTCTAATGAACTCTGTAACCCCATGAACCATAACCCACTAGGCTCCTCTTTCCATGGGATTCTGCAGGCAAGAATACTGGAGTGGGTTGCCATGACCTCTTCCAGGAGATCTTCACAACCCAAGGATCAAACCTGTGTCTCCTAAATCAACAGGCAGGTTCTTTACCACTAACACCACCTGGGAAGCCCTCATAGTCCTATACTGGGTGTATATATGTTTATGAACATTATATCCTCTTATTAATTCCTCTATGATTATATAATATCTATCTTTGTCCTTCATTATAGACTTTGTTTTAAAATCTACTTGGTCTGGTATGAGTAAGGCCACTCCAGCTTTGTTTGTTTCATTTGCATGGAATATCTTTTTCTATCCCCTCACTTTTAGCACATGAGTGTCTTTAGCTCTGAAGGGAGTCTCCTGTAGACAGCCTATCTATGGGTCTTGTTTTTTTAATTCAATCAGCCACTCTATATCTTTTGGTTGGAGCATTCAGTTCATTGACATTTAAAGTGATTATTGATAGATAATGTACTTATTTCCATTTTGTTATTTGTTTTTCACTTTTTTTTGTATGTCTTTGCTTTTCTTCTTATTTTAGTCTCTTTTCTTGTAACCTGGTGACTTTATTTAGTGTTGTATTTGTGTTCCTTTTTTCTTTAGCTTTTGTATATCTTTGATAGTTTTTTTTTTGTTTTTTTTTGGGGGGGTGAGGTTGTAAGTTCATTCAGGTTTTTTGGTAAGAACTTACAGAAAACTTGAACAAACTTTTTGGCCAATGCAATATTTGCCATTACCATGAAGTTCATGCACACTGATCTTTAAGTATGTCTACCTGATTTAAACTGATAGTCATAGTTTAAACTCATTCTAAAAGGTCTCCCCAACCCAACTTTTTGCGTTTTCTATGTCATATTTTAAGTCTTCATGTATGTCACTTAACTCTTTATTTTATTTATAATTGACTTTGCAATTTAATTATCTTTTATGCTCAGTGGTAAAGAATCTGCCTGCCACTGTTGGAGATACAGGAGACACAGGTTCAATCTCTGGGTCAGGAAGATTCTTTGGAGGAGGAAATGGCAACCCACTAAAGCATTTTTGATGGGAAAATCCCATGGTGGGCTACAGTCCATGGGGTCGCAAAGAGTCAGACACGACTGAGTGACCAACCATGCACAAGCATGCATGCGTTAGCTTATGTGGTTGTTGCACAGTGTAGTATTCATTTTCTTTTACCAGTAAGATTTCCCTTTTCCTCTGATTTCCTATTTCTTATTGTCGCCTTTTCTTTTTCACCTAAGGAAAACCCTTTGGATCTATGACCATACCCAAGTATCCTGCCTTCCTCATCTCATAAAGTGAGATGAATGGAGCTGTCAGGTCTCAGAGGACTGGGAGGTGCTGAGGAAAGCTAGCCCTGGAAAAGGTTTGGCTCTGCAGCCACAGCCGTGTCACTGCCCTTGGGCCAGAGCTCAGCACAGTGACCCCAAATTGAAGGAAGAACAGAGGTGACCCAGCCATGGACAGGAGGTGACTCACTGCATAGAGTGATTTACTATGCAAACCCTGCAGACAAAACATGTGAGTGCCTGGTCAACCACAACACGGCAGTATTTCTCAGAATCCAGAACTTTCTCTGGGTGATATGGCAGCCTTTTCTTCCTCCTTGTTGTGCTCTGATGAGTGTAGCAGAGAGCCCAAATGTGGGGTGAGCATCATTGGCCCATCTTATTTCTAAGACTTTGCAAAGAACAATATGCTTATTGTCAGTTGATATGTTTATGGATATGCACTCACCATGTGCAGCCTGCAGGCAAGCCTGGACCATTTGGGGTGGGTGAGAGTTGGACACTTTTCCTGAGGATTTCCGGATGACCCTTCATGGCTGAGCATACTCTGTTAAGTAAAATTTCAGCCTGGAGATGAGCTGAGTAGAGGTGGAGCAAAGAAATATTTGTGTTTCATCTTTGCAGGAGCAGAAGGATATTATTAAAGCTCATGAGAAGAGCCATGTGGAACTTGAATGGCCCCCAGCTCTGATCCAAGATGGAGAGCAGAGTTGCCATCTGTCCTCTTCCAATGAGGGGCAGAATAAGGAGGCCATGCCCTTCTGTGGGTCCAGTAAACAGACTGAGAGTGATATTCCTACAGCCTGCCAGGACGAGGCTGTGGCTTTGTAGGAAGCAGAGTTCTCTCTGTTTGGACAGGTGCATGCCTATAGGACCAGCTTCCTCCACAAACTATGAAGCCTCTGTTCCATTTGACCTTTATGACGCTTTAGCTCTGACTTCTCTCTGGATGCCCTTCTAGACCTTTCTCTTGAGAAGGCAAAGGGGAAATGAAAATGTTAGAAGAAAGAGAAAGTTTCTGAAGTCCTTGCTCTGAGACAAGAGTTGGTGGCTTATCTGCACGTGTCCCTCCAGTCACCCTAGCACATGGGCCATCTGGAGGGATATGTTGGCTCTGGCTGTGGATTACAGCCATTATCATGGGTAAAGAGAGTCAATATTTAACTTGGAGCTTTGTGGGTTAACAGATAGGAGATTAGGACCTTGCATCAAACAGTTTCTTCCCTTCTCTTTGTTCTTAATGGAATCCTATGTGAGTATGTCTGATTCCTTCTTGTTTGGCTTTGGGTCTCTAATGACTGCCAAAGTTTTACAGTGTCTGAAAAGATTTACCTTGTGGGTTTACAACAATAAAGCAAAATGACACACTAAAAATAAAGAAGATTCTTTAATACTTCTTGTATTATGGCTGCAAGTTTTCAGCCATAATTTTATCAAATGTGTTTTGTATACCATTCTCTATCTTTTCTTTTTCTGGGATCCCTATAACATGGTTATTAGCATACTTTATGTTGTCTGTGAGGTCCCTTAAGGTCTCATTTTTGAAAGTCTGTTTTTCTTTTTGCTTTTCTGACTGGATGATTTCTACTCATCTGTCTTCCAAATTGCTTACACATTCTTTGGTATCACCTAATCTCAATATGTTGATTCCCTCCAGTGTATTTTTTTTTTAATTTCATTTATTGTATTCTTCAGGTCTGACTGGTTCTTTTTCAAGTTTTCTAGTTCTTGGCTAAAATTCTCACTGTGTTTGTCTATTTTCCCCAGTCCAGTTATCACTCTTATTATTATTGCAATGACCTCTTTATGAGGTGAATTATTTATCTGAGTTTCACTAGAGTTTTTTCAGTACCTTTTTTCTTTTGTTCTTTCATTTGAAAACTTTTGTTCTCCCTTCTTATTTTGTTTAACTTCCTCTGTATCCGAATTTAGGTGACACATTTACCTATCTCAGCCCTGAGTGTATGTCCTTGGGTGGGATCAGCCCTATGCAGTAGGCCTGTGCCCAGGGGCTATGGAGGGACAGCTGAATCTGAAGGGAGTAGGGGCTGTATTTGCCCCCAGGGTCTGCTGGCAGCTGCCACCTTGGCATGTGATAAGGCTGGGATTGAAGGGCCAGAGCTAGCGCCAGGAACGAGCTGAGGCCTCCCCTATACTGAGTGACCATCTCCACCCTATTGGCAATGGGGTCAGGGTCTGAGGGGCTGGAGCAGGAAGCCTGTGAGTGTTGGGTTTTTCCCAGATGGGATGGTAGTTTCCACCTCATTCTGGGATGCGACCAGGGCCTAAGGGCTTGAGGCTGCCCTGCTGTGCTGGTTTCACTTTCTCTCCACTGTGCAGTCCTTGGGTAGAGGCCGCTTGGTGTCATGCCGGTCCTGCCCCCTCCCTCCTGTGCACAGGGAATAGGCACTCCTGCACTGTGGTCTCCACCCTGGAGCAGTTTCACCCCAGAGTGTTAGCAGGGCTGCTTGAGCTGGCAATGGCAGCCTCTGCCCTGGTCAGAGGCAAGGCCAGTCCGAGCTGCCTCTGTTCCCTCCAAGCTTGCGCACTCCCATTGTCAACAGAAGCTTTTGTCTTAGTGGGGATCAAGAGGGTCTGGAGCAGGAACCTGGTGCAGACTTGGGGTGCACTTGGAAAGCCAGCGAGAGCCCCAAGTTGTTGTTGTTAGAGTGCCGATTCTGTACTCTGACCGGGAGTAAGCAAAGCAAGCCTGTGCCTGCACTCCTTGAGAGTGGAGTTTTGGTTTTAGTATAGGCGTTAGGTAAGCCCTGTTGGTCTTCGAACCAGCTAAGGGATCTCATCATCCTGGTGCTAGAGCCCAGCACTGGGGTGGCTGTCTGTGGCTTGAACTCCACGCCCTCTGGGGACGATCCACTAGCCTGTGAGAACCTCCCGCTGGTCTGCGTCCCCTGCAAAGGCCGCGGTCCAGGCTAAACAGCTTCTCCTCCCTTCCTATCAACTCCATGTGGATTAATCTTTGCAATTTTGGCTGGAGAGGAGCTGTCCTCCTAGCCCCCAGGTAGATTTCAGAGAGAGTCACTCTATATGTAGCTGTAGTTTTGATGTGTTTGTGAGGGGAGGTAAGCTCAGTGTCTTCCCATTCTGCCATGCTGTTCTCTTCTCTGCTTGTGTGTGTTCTAAGTTGCTTCAGTGGTGTCTGACTCTTTGCGACCCCATGTCTGTTGTGACCCCCACCAGGCTCCTCTGTCCATGGAATTCTCCAGGCAAGAATACTGGAGTGGGTGGCCAAGCCCTTCTCCAGGGGATCTTCCCAACACAGGGATTGAACCCGAGTCTCTTACATCTCCTATACTGAAAAGAGGATTCTTTAACACTGGCGCCACCTGGGAAACATAATTTCTTCTCTAGGATCTCACTTTTTATTTAGGTCACAGACTTGGTCATCTCAGAGGCCATAAGAGAACAGGCCTAGAGAGACTGACAACAGCAAACTAGGCTCACGAGGCAATGGAGGACTCTCATGGGCCTGGACCCTGGGTTTCTGGGTGCTATAGTGAGACCCTGCCCCACATACTTATAGAAGATGTGCATAGAGCTTCTGCAGCAGGGAGGTGGTACCCAGCTGTGGAATTTGCTCCTGGTCACCACCTAAATTCCAGCCTTGGGGAACAGAACAGAGCAGTGGGAAGTCTTGGAAACCACAGGACGCAGGAATTTGCTTTAGGGATACAGAGGCTCATGCTCTAAAACTAGCCCTTGGATGGAATCCTGGCTGCAGGGTCAGGCCTGGGCTTAGGGCCAACCTCGACTGCTTGTACTAGGTTGTGCTCAGTGTCCAGAGAGGTGGCTGAATGGCAAACCTCTTTGGGAACATTCCTATCTTGTAAGACAAACACTGATAAGAGTGATTGGAAAGAGTGTCCAGCTGCACTGCTAACAAGGTCTAGCCCCACAGCCCTGACTCAGAAAGGAACAGAAGTGGTACGGAGCTGAGGCTGGACCTGGGATAATTTCCGCTCTAATGACCAAAGGAGAGTGAAATTCTTTTTTGTTTGGAAGCCCATGTCTGCCGACAGGGTAGTTCTTGGAGTCTTTTGGCAATGTTTAGGACAGAGACCTTTCTGAGAAACTTTTAAGCCTGTCCACTAATCTGTCAACTGAATAGTACCAAAACCAAAGAAGGGACTCTGTCTCCTTAGATCACATCTCCTTGGGTGTGGTCAAGCAGGAGATGGTTAGAACACACAGCAACATCTTACGAATCAGCGAACTGAAATGGAATGGGAATGGGTGCCTTTAATTCAGATGACCATTGTGTCTACCACTGTGGGCAAGAATTCCATGGATGAAATGAAGTAGCCCCCATAATCAACAAAAAAATCTGAAATGCAGTACTTGGGTGCAACCTCAAAAATGACAGAATGATCTCAGTTCATTTCCAAAGCAAACTATTCAATATCACAATAGTCCACGTCTATGCCCCTACCACTGATGCCTAAGAAGCTGAAAGTGATCAGTTCTATGATGACTTAGAAGACCTCCTAGAACTAAAACCAAAAAGTGAGGATCTGTTCATCAATGGGGATTGGAATGCAAAAGTAGGAAGATCAAGAGATACCTGGAGTAACAGGCAAGTCTAGCCTTGAAGTACAAAATGAACTAGGGCAAAGGCTAACTCAGTTCTGTCAAGAGAATGCATCCATCATAGCATACACCCTTTTTCAACAACACAAGTGATGACTTTAGACATGGACATTACCAAACGGTCAATGATGAAATCAAATTGATTACATTCTTTTTAGCCAAAGATGAAGTCATATGCATTCAGCAAAAAACAAGACCTGGACCTGACTGTGGCTCAAATCATCAGCTTTTCATAGCTAAATTCAGGCTTAAACTAAAGAAAGCAGGAAAAACCACTAGGGTGACTAGGTAAGACTTAAATCAAATCCCCTATGAATATGCAGTGGAGGTGACAAATATTTTCAAGGGATTAGGTCTAGTAAAGGTCTAGTAAACAGTGTCCCTGAAGAACTATGGATGGAGGTCTGTAATATTGTACAGGAAGCAGTGAGCAAAACCATCCCAAAGAAAAAGAGAAGCAAGAAGGCAAAGAGGTTATTTGAGGAGCTTTGCAAATAGCTGAAAAAAGAAAAGTGAAAACCAAGGGAGAAATGGAAAAGTACACCCAACTAAATGCAGAGTTCCAAAGAATAGCTCCAAAAAAGAGACAAGAAGGCCTTCTTCAATGAACAATGCATAAAAATAGTGGAAAACAACAGAAGGGAAAAGACTAGAGATCGTTTCAGGAAAATTGGAAATATCAAGGGAACATTTCACCCAAAGATGGGCAAAGTAAAGGAGAGAAATGGTAGAGACCTAGTAAAAGCAGAGGAGATCAAGAAGATATGGAAAGGATGCACAGAAGAACTGTATGAAAAAGATCTTAATGAACTGGATAACCATGGTGGTATGGTCCATCACCCAGAGGAGGCATTCTGCAGTGTGAAGTCAAGGGGGCCTTAGGAAGCACTGTTGTCAATGAAGCTAGTGGATGTGACAGAATTCCAGTAGAGGTATTTAAAACACCAAAAGACGAAGCTATCAAAGCATTGCACTCAATATGTCAGCAAATCTAAAAGACCCAACATTGGCCACAGGCCTGGAAAAGGCTAATCCTCATGCCAATTCATAAGAAGGGTAGTACTAAGGAATGTTAATACCATCAGACAATTGCACTCATCTCCCATGACTAGTAAGGTCAGGCTTAAAATCTTGCGTGCTAGGCTTCAGTGTTATGCAAGCCAAGAACTTCCAGAAGTCCAAGCTGGGTTTAGAAAAGGCAGAGGAACCAGAGATCAAATTGCCAACATTCACTGGATCATATGAAAAGCAAGGAAATTCTAGAAAAAAATTTATATCTGTTTCATGGACTACACTAAAGCCTGAGACTGTATGAACCATAATAAACTGTGGAAAACTCTTAAAGAGATGGGACTACCAGACTGAGAAATCTGTATGTGGTTTACCTGCCTCCTGAGAAACCTGTATGCAGGTCAAGAAGCAACAGTTAGAACCCTGTATGGAACAACTGATTGGTTTAGAAGTGAGAAAGGAGTATGACAGGGCTGTCTGTTGTCACTCTGTTTTTTTTAACTTATCCATGGAGCACATCATGAGAAATGCCAATGAATGAGTTACAAGCTAGAATCAACATGGGCGGGAGAAACATCAACAACTTCAGATATGGGGATGATAACACTCTAATGGCAGAAAGCGAAGAGGCACTAAAGAGCTTCTTGATGAGGGTAAAGGAGGAGAGTGAAAAAACAAGCTTAAAGCTAAATATTAAAAAAACAAAAACAAAAACAAAAAACTAAGCTCATGGCATCTAGCCCCATTACTTCATGGCAAATAGAAGGGGGAAAAATTGGAAGTAGTGACAGATTTCCTCTTATTGGGCTCTAAAATGACTTTGGATGGTGACTGCAGCCATGAAATCAAGATGATTGCTTCTTGGCAGGAAAGCTATGATAAACCTAGACAGTGTGTTAAAAAGCAAAGAAATCACTTTGCCAACAAAGGTCCATATAGTCAAGGGTTTCCCATGTGGTGCTAGTGGTAAAGAACCCACCTGCCAATGTAGGAGACTCACGATATGTAGGTTCAATACCTGGGTCAGGAAGATTCCCCAGAGAAGGAAATGGCAGCCTACTCCAGTATTCTTACTGGAAAATCCTATGGACAGAGGAACCTGGTGGGCTACAGTCCAGGGGGTTGCAAAGATTTGGACATGCCTGAGCATAGCATAGGAATAGTCAAGGCCACGGTCTTTCCAGTAGTCATGTACAATTGTGAGAGCTGGACTATAAAGAAGGCAAAGCATTGAGGAACTGATGCTTTCAAATGGTGGTGCTGGAGAAGACTCGAGAGTACTCTGGACAGCAAGGAGATCAAACCAGTTAATTTTAAAGGAAATCAACCCTAAATACTCATTGAGAGGACTGATGCTAAAGCTGAAGCTGAAGCTTTAATTCTGAAGAGCCAACTCATTGGAAAAGACACTGATGCTGGGAAAGACTGAGCGCAGGAGGAGAAGAGTGTGACAGAGTGTGACAGAGGCTGGATTGCATCACTGGTGCAATGGACTTGAACTTGGGCAAACTCCGGGAGACAGTGAGGGATGGGCAGCCTGGTTGGCTGTCGTCCATGGGGTCACAAAGAGTCAGACTGTGCGGCTGAATAACAACTTCCTAGACGCAGTTGTGCCATTTGCCTTCCACTTGCTTTCTTCTCTGCCTGTGTCACCTTGGTATCTAACTTAACCCAATAACTCTTCTTTCTAATCATGAACTAATAGCCTAGACCTGGCCTTAGGAAATGGTCCAACCCTTGGCCACTTAGAACAAAGCCTCTTGTGTGTCCTGCCCTATCTGAGGCATCCTCCTCAAGTTTCGCTGCTGCCACATTGTCACTCCCAGGGGACCAGACTGATGCATGTGAGAAGTGAAAGGCATGAGCTCAGATCGTGGCTACAAGAATGAGGAGGAGAGGAAAGGACTTGAAGGCTGGAACAGGATATACCTGCAGGCAGCATAAACAGTGTGAGAAAGAGTATAGAGTATGGACATACATGGGCTTCCCTGGTGGCTCAAATGGTAAAGAATCTGCCTGGCAATGCAGGACACCTGGGTTCAATCCCTGGGTTGGGAAGTTCTGGAGAAGGGAATGGCTAAGCAGTCGAGTATTCTTGCCTGGAGAATTCCTTGGAGAGAGGCGCCTGATGGGCTCGCAGAGTCAGACACCACTGAACGACAACACACACACACACACACACACACACACACACACACACACACAGATGGACAGACACGCACAGCTGAGGCGGAGAAGCAGAGGGTGGCTGGAACACAGGGAGCATGGTTAGGGTGCCTTGGAATGAGGTCCCAAGGACTGCAACCCCCTCCGTTTCCGTGGTGAGATCTCTGCTCCAGACTCCTGGCCCCTCACAGAGCACAAAGAGCAGCCCCATCTGCTCCTGCCCTTGTAGAGCACAGCTACCCAGGTACCCAGCACAGGTGGGAGAGGCAGGTGGGCAAGGATGCAGATGTCCACCTGTTTGGCACTGGTTCTTGCTTGGCTTTGTTTTTAATCCTGGTTTCCTACTTGCAACCCCACACTCCTTGGAACCACTGACTCCCAGGTGCATTGGTGATGTCTTGACCCTAAGAGAGATGGGAACTGTGGATGTTGTGCTCCACCAGAAAAGTCTTGAGGACTAACTAGTGAAGGATCCCCAGGTAATGTCTTGGCTCCTCTGTCAGAGACTAGCTTTGTGACCTCAGACCCTTTGCCTCCACTGTTTCCAATGGAGTCAATACTGCATCGCCTTCTTCTTCAGATGGATGATTTGAAAATAAAATGCGATGAGATACAGATTTCAGACTAAACTGAAACTTAGATGCGGTGTTACAAATTTTTTCCTTCTTCAGAGTTTCAGTGGGGGATGAAGTAGACGGTTTAAATTAAGAAATCAGAGGAGGGAATGTAAGTGATTTGAAAGAACACCTTCGTTCAGACAGAAGCCTGCACATCTCAGATGTAAACACAAGAGGGCGCCATATGCTCATGCTAAGGAATCAAATTCAAAATAGATTCCTTAGCATTTAAAGGCCTGATTTTAAGATTTTTTTTTTTTTTTAATGATTTCTGTGTCACCCGGCTTCGCAGACATTCTTCATGGAGGGGTTAAAATGGGACAGCTTACCAGAAATCTGTCAGCTTCACTCTTAGTCTGATTCTGATCTTGTGCAAAATAACTCTAAAAAGTGGTATTTTGCCTGATCTAAACAACTATTCTTTCTATCCAGAACCAAAATCCTTCTCCTACTTCATGTATCTGAATCTCTGTCCTGAGAGTTGGTGCACTTAAGAATTCATTTAGCAAGTTCTAGTGACCTATACAGGACAGAAGAAGAAGAAGAAGGACCGAAGATCTGGACTAAGTGCTCTCTGGGGCAGGTCAGGGGAGGGAGAAAGAGCAACTGCGGTATTGAGAGATGGTCCAGTTTGGCCGTCGGAGCTGAGGCTGTGGAGTATGAGACAGGCCTTCGTTTCCAGAGGAGTGACTCAAACAGAAAATCAAATGGTCACAGCAGCTCTGAGCGGGAATAGTAGCAAGGTGTAGCTGGGTTCGGGAGGAAGTTGATTTCAGAGTGAACAGAATGTGTTGCTACGTTTCATTTCTTGACGGGATCACGTATACATGGGGGGTGGGTGGTCACTGGGTGAGCAGCAGTGTTCCTGAGTCTGGCCGGGCAGGAGGCATGGCAGGAGAGGGGTAAGCTGAGAATTTCCGTGTGACTCTGGGTCCAGACAGGCTGTCGGGGCAGGAAGTGGAGGACCCAAGCTGGGCTCTCAGAACTGGACACCAACAAGGTCTGCTGGGCTCTGTTAATTTGAACCCTGGGATATAAAGGCTAAGAGACGGTCAGGTCCAGGACTGGGCAAACCATGGGCTGCGAGCCCATGGGCCTCCCTCATTTCTTATTATCGTGGCTGCTGTTTGTGTTATCAAGGCAAAGTTGCAGAAGGGACTGAATGCATTTTAGACTCTCACAAAGTCTAAAATATTAATAGCTGGCCCTTTACAGAAAAAGTGAGTGGGTTCCTGATCTAGCCTGACCTGTCCATTTTAGAATGAGGAGAGTGGTTCTTGGAGACACGAAGGGGTCAAGCTGGAAGTAAACAGAGATGAGAGCTGCCAGGGGGTTCCAGTGACTTGTACTGAGTGCAGTGCCACTCTGAGCTCATGCAAATTTCTTTGTTTTCTTTAATTACCCCACAAAGGAACAGCAGGCCACGGACTTGCAATTCAGATTGATTTCACTGACATTGTTCACTGTTTGGATGGGATTCTGGCCATGCCTGGGACACAGAGCTGGAGATGATAACATCCTTATTATCCAAAGGAAGGATCTGGCCAGGGATCAAGGGGATGGTTTTATTGCCTCATCTCCTCAGGTCTTTAACTCCTTCTTGCACATCTATGTTTTTTTAAAATCTAATAATAAATCTCTGTTGTGCATTGACTAGAGGTTTTATTGATTTACCAGAAGTGGTTTTATAAGAATTTATAGTCCATGTTTGACTCAGGGGCTGCCATGGATATAAGCTTAGCCATGTAGTCTTTATATTTGAGATTGCTGGTGTCTGGGGAGAGACCTCTCTGACCCTGGATTTCAGAGTGTGGATGACTAGATGACCCCTAAAGGGGACACTGAAATGAGGTGTCACCCAGGATCGCAAGTGAATTCACTACTTCTTAGAGAGCCTCCCACATTTAAGATGTTGTGATTCTTTTGTTTCATCCTCAAAATAATGCAACCTCAGCCCCCAAATATAAGAGGCATGTGGATGTAAAAACTCAAAACTTTGAATTTCCACAGGTTCAAAGAGCACAGGACTTTGAACTTCCACAGCCCATGGAATACAAAGCTCTCCCTTGCATTCAACTGAGTCAACACTCACTCCACGCTTCCTGTGGTCAGCGAAGGCAGTTCATACAATTTGCTAAACTCTAATAGGTCAAGTGTTCAAATGTACTTGTTTCTTTTAACTGTTTATCCCATTGACATTTTCTGCTCTACATAAAAGTATTTAAAGGGGAGTTGGCTTTGTCTGTATTCATACTCCCTACTACTTGTAGCCAAAGATTAAGGAAAAGGGAATCCATTTTTTTAAAAAAAAAATCCAAATAAGAATAACTCCTGAATAATTTATTTGTGTTTTCAAAAATACTTTATTCACTATTTCTTTTAATATCGAGGAGAAATGTCCACCTCTACCCACTTCTGTGAGATACGCACAAAATTGTTGGACAAGTCATAGAGTTGGGATTGACTGCCTGCCCTTACACCCTTCGGGACAGGAGTGAAGTTCTGCTCTTCTACGACTATTATCATTATCATCTACTATCTCCAAACCGAGAAGTCCCCAGTTGTTAGACATCAGAGGGTAGAAAAGAGCATAGGATCAGGAGTCAGACATGCTTTCAAATCTGGTGGCTCTGAGAGTGTGATGGAGTTTCAGGAGACAGCACTGAGACACATTGTTGGGGGAGGGGTGCTGGATTGGAACAGAGGACATGGTGAGCGGAGGTGGAGTGGATGCCATGGCCTCTAAAAAAGAGGAGGGGGAACAAAATCAAATTTGACCTGCCAAGCAGCTCCCTGAGGGGACCTGCTGCCTCTAACAGTAGTGGTCTCGGGCGCCCTCTTCTGGGGGCCCAGAGTTGCACAGGATGTGAGTGGGATGGGACTGAAGCTGTCCAGACAAATGAAAGCAGGCTTCTTTTTCAGTTCAGTTCAGTTCCTCAGTCATTCCCACTCTTTGCAACCCCATGGACTGCAGCCCGCCAAGCCTCCCTGTCCATCACCAACTCCCAGAGCTTACTCAAACTCATGTCCATTGAGTCAGTGATGTCATCCAACCATCTCATCCTCTGTCCCCTTCTCCTGCCTTCAATTTTCCCAGCATCACGGCCTTTCCAAACGAGTCAGTTCTTAGCATCATTGGAGTTTCAGCTTCAGCATCAGTCCTTCCAATGAAAATTCAAGACTGATTTCCTTTAGGATGGACTGGTTGGATCGCCTTGCAGTCCAGGGGACTCTCTAAAGTCTTCTCCAGCACCACAGTTCAAAAGCATCAGTTCTTTGGCTCTCAGCTTTCTTTATCGTCCAGCTCTCACATCCATACGGACTACTGGAAAAACCATAGCTCTCACTAGATGGCCCTTTGTTGGCAAAGTAATATCTCTGCTTTTTAATATGCTATCTAGGTTGGTCATAGCTTTTCTTTCAAAGAGCAAGCGTCTTTTAATTCCATCGCTGAAGTCACCATCTGCAGTGATTTTGGAGCCCCCCAAAATAAAGTCTGTCACTATTTCCATTGTTTCCCCATCTATTTGGCATGAAGTGATATGACCAGATGCCATGAATGTTGAGGTTTAAGCCAACTTTTTCACTCTCCTCTTTCACTTTCATCAAGAGGCTCTTTAATTCTTCTTTGCTCTCTGCCATAAGGGTGGTGTCATCTGCATATCTGAGGTTATTGATATTTCTTCCAGCTTGTGCTTCATCCAGCCTGGCATTCCCATGATGTACTCAGCATATACGTTAAATAAGCAGTGTGACAATATACAGCCTTGACATACTCCTTTTCCTATTTGGAACCAGTCTGTCGTTCCATGTCCAGTTCTAACTGTTGCTTCCTGATCTGCATACAGATTCCTCAGGAGGCAGGTCAGGGGGTCTGGTATTCCCATCTCTTTCAGAATTTTTCACAGTTTGTTTTGATCTGCACAAAGCCTTTGGTGTAGTCAATAAAGCAGAAATAGATGTTTTTCTGGAACTCTCTTGCTTTTTCAATGATCCAACAGATGTTGGCAACTTGATCTTTGGTTCCCCTGCCTTTTCTAAATCCAACTTGAACATCTGGAAGTTCACAATTCATATACTGTTGAAGCCTGGCTTGGAGCATTTTGAGCATTACTTTGCTAGCATATGAGATGAATGCAATTGTGCAGTAGTTTGAACATTCTTTGGCATTGCCTTTCTTCGGTATTGGAATGAAAGCTGACCTTTTCCAGTCCTGGCACCACTACTGAGTTTTCCAAATTAATTGCTGGCATACTGAGTGCAGCATTTTCACAGCATCATCTTTTAGGATTTGAAATAGCTTAATTGGAATTCCATCACCTCCACTAGCTGTTTGTAGTGATGCTTCCTAAGGCCCACTTGACTTTGTATTCCAGGATGAAGATATTAAGAAGAGGTGGCAAGAATACATAGAAGTATACAAAAAAGACCTTCATGACACAGATAACCATGAGGGTGTCATCACTCACCTAGAGCCAGACATCGTGGAATGCAAAGGCTTCTTCTAGGTATCTACTAAGTAAGGCAGTCTCAGGGCAGGTTAGGCTGGCGTTCAGGTAATGTGTAAGCCTCTGTGTGGTTTGGTGGGGCACAAAACACCTGTGCAGGCCCTTGCCTTCAATCATTGCCAGGGCAGCAACTCACCAGACATCACTGGGAGTCCTTTTTAGCACACTCTGCTAAGAGGGGCTTCCCAGGTGTCTCAGTGGTAAAGAATCTACCTGCAATGCAGAAGACAAAGGATCGACCCCTGGCTGGGAAGATCCCCTGGAGGAGCAAATGGCAACCTGACTCACTCCAGTATTCTTATCTGGAGAATCCTCATGGACAGAAGAGCCTGACAGGCTATAGTCCCGGAGGTCACAAAGAATCTGGTGAATCTGAGAAGGCTTGACTTGGGCAGAAGCACTTGGGGAACAGTCTTCATTAGGGTCAGCCAAGTAGGGTTTCTCCTCAGATTGAACTATAATTTCCATTTGATCTTCCATTAAAGGGAACTATTAATAGTAATGACTTCATAGCTCTTGTTAAACAGTGTATTTAAAACAGATGAAATCATGATTACAGGGATAAAGTGAATGTGTCCAATATTTTATTTGACTCATTATTTAGTGAGAGAACCATTAAGATAATTCAAAAACTTTTAAAGGAGTCAAAAAGGAGAGGTGTTTATAGATTAAGAATACTGAAATGAATTGGTGTGTCTCTTGAATCTCCCGCATTGTCAGGGAGACTCTTTACCACTATACCACTTGGGAAGCCCACGAAATGAATTGGCAAATGGTTGCAAAACTGGTGTATCTACAAATGATTTGGGGAGAGATTTTGTCCTAATAAAGTTTGGGACATATTCTACAGACAAGGTTATTTACATTATGATCGGGTATCTAAAACTTCTATTTTCAATAGCTGCTTGACAATAACTGTTGTCGAATAGTTCCAAAGACAATGAAAGGGCAGGTTCTTCTTAGAATCAGAATTAGATTCAGAATGAGGACCAGAACGGGATGGTCTTGTTTTCCATTAAACACAATTTTCCTGCAGTGGGCTCTGAGGATAAAGAGTTCCTTCTCCGTGGGCACATATGACTTTGTAAGCTAAGAGAAATGAAGTTAAAGTCCCTGAGGTGTGTCTGACTCTTTGCGACCCCATGGAATATACAGTCCCTTGAATTTTCCAGGCCAGAATACTGGAGTGTGTAGCCTTTTCCTTCTCCAGGCGATCTTCCCAACCCAGGGATCGAACCCAGGTCTCCCACATTACAGATGGATTCTTTACCAGCTGAGTCACCAGGGAAGCCCAAGCTAAGAGAAGCATTGATCAAAAGAGCTGGTATCCTTGGAGAGAAGGGGAGACTTGTGGAGGTGGATTGTCCAGGTGCTGGAGGCAGAAGGTCAAAGAAGCATGTTACTAGGGTTTTAGGTCAGTAAGAATAGTGATGGCTAACATGGTGAACACTTAGCAAAGGTCTGACTATGTTGTAAACTATTCAAATTACTTCCATTTAATCTTCCTATTCACCATTATGAGGAAGAAGTCATACCATTTTGCTGATTAGAAAACTGACCTCCTGGGATGGGGGCTTGGGTGGAGATGCAACACGGTAGGGGTGAGGTGTCCTCAAAGTAGTTCGGAATGGCTCCTCGCCGATGGGGTCAATGAGTGAAGTTTGGGAACAGACAGTGATGTCCAAGGCCTGTACGGGAGGGATCGATAAGAGCGAGGTAGTAGGGCCAGGCTTAAGGCATGGATGTTATGTAGTTGTCAAGAGCATCCGAGAAGCGCTGGGAAAGGAGCGCCCTGTCGGTGCCCAGAAACTGCTATGTAGGCAGGAGGGCAGGCTGACGGCAGCCCACTTGGTGTAATCAGCAAGGATGCAAGTCACAATCTAGTCCCTCTAGGGGAAGAGGCCAGGACCCTCAGACGTCGACCTCAGGGACTGGGGATCCAGGGAGGAGCAAGTTAGAGCGTCCTGGGAGAGTTTTGAGCTGAGAGACAGAGAGCGAGAAGCAGGGAAAAACTGGGTTCTTGCAGCATCACCGACGAACAGGGAGTTGGGGGCAGCGTCAAAGGGCACGCGAGATGGGACCGACCGCAGAGACAGGGCGGTGATCCCAGCGAGAGGAGAGCAGGGCTTGGGACCTGGAATCCTCCCCTCCGGGCTCCCAGGCGCCCTCAGGAAGGACGCTTCTGCTGCGGCCAGAGTCCGAGCGCAGGGCGTCCTTCACTAAGGCCCCTGCCGCCTGGGAAGTCGGGCGGGGGTTGGGGTCGGAGGGAGATCCCGCAGACCGTGGAGGGCTGCCTGCAGCTCACTTGGTGGGGGGTCCCCCGAGGCCCGGAGCTCAGCGGGGAGCGTGTCAAGGTCTCGGCCGGGCTGGATGCTGGGGTCGGAGCGGCACGTGGGCCGCGACCCCTGGTAGCAGGGTTTCTGGGCCGAGAAGGAGAGTCGGTCACAGCGGAGAGGAGCGGCCCAGGCTTTTAGGTCGAGGGACCCAAAGGACAGGGATGTGGGGCGGGGGATCAGCGTCACATCAGTCCCTCGACGTGTGACAGCCGTGGAGGGCAGCGTCTTGGCGATTTGGGCCAGGTAGTGGCAAGGACAGGGACGCGGGACGGGGACGCGGGAATCCGAGGCTGAATAGAGAAGACCCCCTAGCGCACCTCACCGCCCAGACCCGCCCCGCGCCCCCGCCCCAGCTTGCTGGGAAGTGGGTCCTCGGGGGCGGGTGCTCTACGAAGCCGAAAACAAGGAGTCCTTGGTAGGGAGCTGGGCAGAATCCTGGCGAGGCTTAGAGAAGCGGCAGGATAGGCTCTTGGGGCCGAGAGAGAAGGAGATTCAGGGAACTGCGAATCGCAAAAGTCCTTCACTGTGGGACGTGGCGCGCCCTCTCGTGGCCATTTGGATGAGCGCAGAAACATTTCCAGTACTTCACATTAAAGGCCAAACCAGTGGAACTTCCGGATGTTCAACCTGGTTTTAGAAAGGCAGAGGAACCAGAGATCAAATTGCCAACATCTGCTGGATCATCGAAAAAGCAAGAGAGTTCCAGAAAATAAATAAAAAAATACAAGAGAATTCCAGAAATAAATCTATTTCTGCTTTATTGACTGTGCCAAAGCCTTTGACTGTGTGGATCACAACAAACTGGAAAATTCTGAAAGAGATGGGAACACCAGACCATCTAACCTGTTTCTTGAGAAACCTGTATGCAGGTCAGGAAGCAACTGTTAGAACTGGACATGGAACAACAGACGGGTTCCAAATAGGAAAAGGAGTACGTCAAGGCTGTATATTGTCACCCTGCTTACTTAACTTACATGCAGAGTACATCATGAGAAACCCTGGGCTGGAAGAAGCACAAGCTGGAATCAAGATTGCTGGGAGAAATATCAATAACCTCAGGTATGCAGATGACATTACCCTTATGACAGAAAGTGAAGAGGAACTAAAAAGCCTCTTGGTGAAAGTGAAACAGGAGAGGGAAAAATGTTGGCTTAAAGCTCAACATTTAGAAAACTAAGATCATGGCATCTGGTCCCATCACTTCATGGGAAATAGATGGGGAAACAGTGGAAACAGGGTCAGACTTTATTTTTCTGGGCTCCAAAATCACTGCAGATGGTGAATGCAGCCATGAAGTTAAAAGACTCTTACTCCTTTGAAGGAAAGTTATGACCAAACTAGATAGCATATTACAAAGCAGAGACATTACTTTGTCAACAAAGATCCATCTATTCAAAGCTATGGTTTTCCAGTGGTCATGTATGGATGTGAGAGTTGGACAGTGAAGAAAGGTGCGCACTGAAGAATTGATGCTTTTGAACTGTGGTGTTGGAGAAGACTCTTGAGAGTCCCTTGGACTGCAAGGAGATCCAACCAGGCCATCCTAAAGGAGATCAGCCCTGGGTGTTCATTGGAAGGACTGATGTTGAAGCTGAAACTCCAATACTTTGGCCACCTCATACAAAGAGTTGACTCACTGGAAAGACCCTGATGCTTGGACAGATTGAAGGCAGGAGGAAAAGGAGACGACAGAGGATGAGATGGTTGGATGGCATCACCGACTCAATGGACATGGGTTTGGATAGACTCCGGCAGTTGGTGATGGACAGGGAGGCCTGGCATGCTGCGACTCATGCACAAGTTGGACATGACTGAGTGACTGAACTGAACTGAACTGAAAGGCAAAAGCAATTTTAAAAAGAGAAAGATGAAGGGGGGACAGAGAAAAGGGTAAGTAGGATTGGGAGTAAGGAAGGAGAAGTGATAAAAGAAGTCTGAGAGGTAAGTAAAAACTTAAATAGCAAGAGAGAGCAATTGTCAAGCAGTATCTGGAGGGGATCAGCCTTCCTTCCTCCAAGGCTGACAGGCTGGGGGCCCTGCTGGAAGTATCAGAGGTTGGAGATCAGCAGTCCCCACATAACAAGGCCCCACCCCTACCCGCAGGACTGAAAGGACATGATCTGATGTGTTGTTCACAGTTGTAACTATTACACAGAATAGACTATTGGATAAAAATGAGTTAGACATTTAAGAAAGAAAGCAAAGTACTTATTCTGAAAAATAACCAAATGCTTAGAAAGAGTTGAAAAGCCTACTCCATTTCCAAGACCTCAAAGGACACCCAACATGTAGTAGCAGTAAAACAAATCAGTGGGGATTTAAAATTTTCTGTTTCAAGTGTCATTTTAACTAAATTATTGATATTAACCAACAGGTTTTCATTTACTCAAATAACTTTTGGCTGAATACAGTCCCGGGCATTCTCTCTCTAGCATAGTTTGAGAAAGAAGTTTCTCCCTGGGCCATGGTTTGCAAAGAGAACAGTGTCCTGAGATGAGGAGGCAACATGCATGTGGAACTCGGCCCCTGGGGAGGAGGACCCAGGCCTGCTGAGTGATCTCCTGCTTTGTGGTGCTGATCCAATAATCATTTCTCTTTGTGTCTCAGTGGTGAGGAGCACTAGGCTGTTCCTCCTGGCAGCTATTTGGGAGCCATGTGAAAATGGCTTGAGTTCCTAGCATCACTACCTGCCCCTACTATTTACCCCTGGGCCCTTCAGATACATGGGGTAGGTTTTAAAACTCTGTATCACAAAAGAAAAAAACTGAGGATTGTGGACTAATAGCTTTCTTAAGGAGACAAAAATGATAAGTGATGTTCTATGGACTAGATCCCTAATTGTTTTGAATTTTAGTCCATGGCCTTTACTATTCACCGCCCTACAGAACCTGAAAGCTCAGAAGCAGAGGTTCCCTCTGCAGAGGTGAAGCAGTGTTGTGCTGGGCCATCTAACCATCTCAGTCTCTCTCTCTCTTACTGTTTCTGTAAATTTAGGATAAATGGCAACTATTCACAGATTTAGTGTCAGCTTAACATCCTAGCCCTTGACATTTTAATTCTTTCAACTGGGATCACTTTACTAACTTTTTAAAATATTGAGGCTCTGTGAATTGGGGGCTAAGGTCAGAAAACTAGTCAGGGAGATGGATGTGTAAACTAATTGCAGTAAGTAAGCTGTGACACATGAATGAGCACAAAAATGTACAAATAGTCAGGTGTCCAGGAGGGGCACCTAATTTGTCTTGGAAGTATGACTTGAACCTGAAGACACAGTGACACTTTTAATTGGATTTTGAGGAATGAATAAAACAAATAAAAAGAGGATAAAGGTTTGATGCTGGGCATTTCCCAGGGATGTATTTCACTAAAGCTAGAACCTGGAAAGTGAGATAAGGGTTGGAAGATAATATGGAAAAGATGCAGTGGCTGGGTTTTGATTTTGTTCTGTAAGGCAGGGGAAACCAATAGTTTTTTGGAGGACATAATAAGTTATGCTTTATTATTTCTTTTATAAAATGTTAGGGCATTGTGAAGAATGTATTTAGGGGTGACGTGGAGAAGGGAATGGAAGTTTGGAGATCACTTGGAGTGCTGTTTCAATAGTTTAGGTAAAGACTGAAAACTTTAGCAAGTGGAAGACAGTATCATTCAGTAACTAAGAGAGTGGTTTTGGTGTCAGATAAACCCTGGTTGAAATTTGAGTTCTGTGTGATTTGGGGCAACTTGTTTAATTTCTTTTATCCTTGATTTTCTGTTTTATAATGACAACTTGTAGGATTCAACTGGATAAAGTGTATAAAGTGGTCAGTGTGGTGCTTCAGTTCAGTTCAGTCACTCAACGATGTCCAACTCTTTGCAACCCCATGGACTGCAGCATGCCAAGCTTCCCTGTCCATCACCAACTCCTAGAGCTTCCTCAAACTCATATCCGCTAAGTCAATGATGCCATCCAACCATCTCATCCTCTGTTGTCCCATTCTCCTGCCTTCAATCTTTCCCAGCATCAGGGTCTTTTCCAATGAGTCAACTCTTTGCATGAGGTGGCCAAAGTATTGGAGTTTCAGCTTCAGCATCAGTCCTTCCAATTAAATATTCAGGACTGATTTACTTTAGGCCTGACTGATTTGATCTTCTTTCAGTCCAAGGGACTTTCAAGAGTCTTTTCCAACACCACAGTTCAAAAGCATCAATTTTTTTTTTTGGCATTCAGCTTTCTTTATGATTCAAATCTCCCATCCATAAAGGGCTACTGGAAAATCCATAGCTAGTGTGGTGCTTAGCACACGGTAAAAGCCTTCACTGCTAGAATGTAGAGTTTTGAAAAGGGCTTTAAGAGTAGGTGTAGGAAACTTAGTATCTGTTCTGGTACTGTCACTTGTTTCACTTGGTAGTTTCTTGGTGATTAGGAGGCTGATTCAAGAGACAGATTAGATAAAGTATGTCTAGAAAAGGGGAGGGCTTCCCTCATAATTCAGTTGGTAAAGAATCTGCCTGCAGGGCTGGAGACCTGGGTTTGATCCCTGGTTTGGGAAGATCCCCTGGAGGAGGAAATGACAACACACTCCAGTATTCTTGCCTGGGAAATCCCATGGACAGAGGAGCCTGGTGGGCTAAAGTCCATGGGGTTGCAAAGAACTGAGCATAACTGAGAAGCAGAGATTAAGGGAGAAGAGAAACAGAGAGAGGTTGCTGGCTTAAGATTGATGGTGGTTGATGATGGCTTCATTAGTCAAATGGAGAATTCTGGAGAAAGAGACACTGAGGGGAGAGGGAAGATTTTGCTTTGAGGGGAGTGTTGCTTTTAACTTGGAGACTCAGTTTCATAACAAATATCCACATAGGTTTGCTTCAGAGGTAGATGATCAGGGCTGGAAATGCATATTTTTGGAGTTAGCAGCCTGAAAATGAGGCCATGGGGCAGTATTTATTTGGAAAAGACAAGAGGCTGAGGATAGACCACTGAGGACACAAATACAGTTAAAGAATGAGTTCAGTAAAAAGGGCAAGAGGAGTCTGTTTATTAGCTGTTTATGAACTCTTTGGTAAATATAAAGGGAATAACCAGAGAGATCATGGAAGTGAGAGGAGTTTCTCATAGGATTCTGCTTACTGTACCAAAAGTCAGGACAGGACAATGTACCCTGGGTCCTTTAGGCCCTTTTAAGATTGCATTCAGAAAATTTAGAAGTAAATTTGAGACAATTAAGAGTAAGCATATGGAATAGGTTGCTTTTTCAAGAAGCTCAGTTTTGAAGAGAAGAAGGATGCATCTCTAAGTTCAAATTAGGTTGGCTTGAAGGTCAGTTTGTTTGCTTCTTTTTAACTTTACCTTTTCCTGATAATTCAGTTGGTAAAGAATCCACCTGCAATGCAGGAGACCCCGGTTTGATCCCTGGGTCAGAAAGACCAACTGGAGAAGGCAGAGGCTTACTCCTTGGAAAGAAAGTTATGACCAACCTAGACAACATATTAAAAAGCAGAGATATTACTTTGTCAACAAAGGTCTGTCTAGTCAAGGTTATGGTTTTTCCAGTAGTCATGTATGGATGTGAGAGCTGGACAGTGAAGAAAGCTGAGTACTGAAGAATTGATGCTTTTGAACTGTGGTGTTGGAGAAGACTCTTGAGAGTCCCTTGGACTGCAAGGAGATCCAACCAGTCCATCCTAAAGGAGATCAGCCCTGGGTGTATATTGGAAGGACTGATGTTGAAGCTGAAACTCCAATACTTTGGCCACCTCCTGAAAAGAGCTGACTCATTTGAAAAGACCCTGATGCTGGGAAAGATTGAAGGCAGGAGGAGAAGGGGACAACAGAGGATGATATGGTTGGATGGCCTCACCGACTCAGTGGACATGAGTTTGGGTAAACTCCTGGAGTTGGCGATGGACAGGGAGGCCTGGCATGCTGCGGTTCATGGGGTCACAAAGAGACAGACAAGACTGAGTGACTGAAATGAACTGACCATCTCCAGTATTCTTTGGCTTCCCTTTTGGCTCAGTGGGTAAATAAACTGCCTGCAATGTGGGAGACCTGGGTTCAATCCCTGTGTTATAAAGATACCCTGGAAAAGGGAAAGGCTACCCACTTCAGTATTCTGACCTGGAGGATTCCATGGATTGTGTGCACAACTGAGTGACTTTCACTTCCCAAACTTTTTGAGGTACATGTGACAGATAAAAATTGTATGTTTTTCAGATGTGCAATGTGATGTTTTGATGTATGTATACACTGCTTTGAAATGATTACTACAGTCAACCTTATTAATATATTCATCACCTTATACAGCTATGATTTTTATTTGTGTGTTGAAAATAATATCCACTCCATTATCAAAGTTCCAATTGTTGTTGTTTAGTCACTAAGTTGTGTTCAACTCTTTTGTGACCCCATGGATTGTAGCCTACCAGGCTCCTCTGTCCATAGAGTTCCCAGGCAAGAATACTGGAGTGGGTTGCCATTTCCATCTCTCATACAATACAGTGAGGGCTTCCTTGGTGGCTCAGATGGTAAAGAATCCACCTGCAATGTGGGAGACCTGGGTTTGATACAGTACTATTAGCTATTATTCTCCATCCCATATATTAGATCTCGACAATGTATTCCTCCTGCATAACTAAGACTTTGTACCTTTTGACCAACAACTCCTTCTTCCCCATCCCTCAGCCTCTAGCAGTCACTGGCTTACTCTCTGTTTTTATGAATTTGACTTCTTTAGATCCACATATAAGTGAGATCATGCAATATTTGTCTTTCCATGTTTCTTATTTTACTTAGCATAATACCGTCAAGAACCATACATGCTTTTGCAAATGGCAAGATTTCCTTCTTTCTGTTTTAAGATTGATTAATATTCCAGTGCGTGTGCATGTGTGGGTCTCAAACCCTGGAGTGGTAGGGATGAATTAGATGGTAGCTTCATTTTTAATCTTTGAGGACCCTCCATACTCTTTTCCATAATGGTTATACTAATTTATAGTCCCACTGATAGTTCAAAAATGTTCCCTTTTCTCCAAATCTTAGTCAATCCTTGTTATCTTATGGATAACAAAAGATTTTATTTTTGTTATAAAATAAAATATATATTATATTTGGTCAGTCTCTTGTCTTTTGGATAATAGTGATTCTGATTTGATTGATAATGGAGTTGATATTGCTTTCACCACACAAAAATCATAGCTGTATAACGGGATGGATATATTAATAAGGTTGACTCTAGTAATCATTTCCCTGATGATTAGTGATGTTTCATATAGCTGTTGGATTTTTTCCTGTCTTCTTTTGAGAAATATCTAATCAAACCCTTTCTCCATTTTTAACTGAATATTTTATTTTTTATTAGTTGTTTGAGTCTCATATATTTTAACCCCTTTTAAGATATGTGGTTTGCAAATATTAATATTTCTTCCCATTCTGTGGGTTGCCTTTTCACTCTGTTACTTGTTTTGTTTGATGTGCAGAAGTTTTTCAGTTTGATTCCATCCATTTGTCTATTTTTGCTTTCATTGCCTGTATTTTGGGGGTCATATCCTAAGTCATTGCACAGACCAATGTCAAGGAAAATTTTCACTGTGCTTTTGTCTAGTTGTTTTATACTTTCTGCTTTTATACTTGTCTTCAATTCATTTTAGGTTGTATTTTATATATAGGGTGAGATAAGGGTCCAGTTTCATTCTTCTGCATTTGAATATCTCGTGTTCCCAACATCATTTATTGAAGAAATTATACTTTCCCCATCATATGTTCTTGGCACCCTGGTCAAATATCATTTTGTCATAGATGTGGGGATTTATTTCTGGGCTCTATTCTGTTTCATTGGTATATACGTCTGATTTTACAATAGTACCATACTATTTTGATGACAGTTACCTTGAAATTTAAAAATACAATGCCTCCAGCTCTATTTTTTCCAACATTGTTTTGGTTATTTGGTGTGTTTATGAATTTCATAATAATTTTAGGATGATTTTCTGATTCTGTAAAGAATACCATTGGGGTTTGGGGAAGAACTGCATTGAATCTATAGATAATTTTGTAGTATTGAGATTTTAACAATATTAAGTCCCCAGTCCAAGAAGTCTTCCATTTATTTGTCCTTTTTAGTTCCTTTTCAGTGTTTTATAATTTCAGTGTGTAAATCTTTCATCTCTTTGGTTGACTTTATTCCTTTGTTATCTTATTCTTTGTTATCATTTGTGAGAAGAATTATTTTCTGTTTCCTTTTCAGATAGGTTGTCTGTGACTAAAAACACAGTTGTTTTTGGTATGTTTATTTTGCATCCTATAACTTTTCTGAATTTGATTATTAGTTCTGTGTGCAGGCTCAGTTGCTTCAGTCTTGTCCAATTCTTTGTGACCCCAGAGACTATAACCCACCAGCCTCCTCTGTCTGTGGCATTATCCCATCCAGAATACTAGAGTGAGTTGCCATTTTCTCCTCCAGGGAATCTTGCCAACCCAGGGATCGATCCAGAGACTCCTGTGGGCTCCTGCATTGGCAGAAGGATTCTTTACCTCTGGCCACCTTGAAAGCCCAATTATTAGTTCTAATAGGTTTTTCTTGTTGTTGAGTTTACAGTTTAAGTTTAGGGTTTGAGTTGTCTTTAGGGTTTTCTAAATATATGAGTATGTCATCTGCAAATAGATATGATTTTATATTTTTCTTTTTGCTTTGGATTCCTTTTATTTCTTTTTCTTGTCCAACTACTCTGGCTAGGATTTCCTGTATTGTGTTGAATAGAAGTGATGACAGTGGGCATCTTTTCCTTGTACTGTATCTTAGAATAAAAACTTTCAGCTTTTCCCCATTGAGAGCTGTAGGGTTTGTAGGGTTTTTATACATGGCCTTTACTGTATTGAGGTGTGTGTGTGGTAAGCTGCTTCAGTCATGCCTGACTCTGTGACCCTATGAACTGTAGTCCAATAGGCTCCTTTGTCCATGGGGTTCTCCAGGCAAGAATACTTGTGTGAGTTGCTGTGCCCTCCTCCAGGTGTTGAGGTAGCTTCCTTCAGTTCTTATTTTGTAGCAAGATTTAATCACAACTGGATATTGAACTTTGTCAAATGTTTTTTCCATGTCTATTGAGATGATTGTGTCTTATCTTTTCTTTCTAATTTGGTCACACTGATTCTAAAACCAGTGAAAGAAACACAAGAAAAGAAAACTATAGGCCAATATCCTTGATGAACATAGATGCAAATATATTTAGTAAAAAACTAGCAAATCAATTTTACAATGCATTAAAAGGATCATACACTATAACAAAGTGGGATTTGTCCTTGGGATGCTAGAATGGTCCAACATATCCAAATCAATCAATGTGACACACCATTAACAAGATGATGACTTTAACTTTTATATTTAAGGACTGGCCTCTTCTAGGGACCAAGATCTTGGGCTCTGTTTGACTGTAAGTAGTTATAAGAATGTTTGAACCATTGCTTAGCAAATTAGCCACAAGTCAGCTTGACTATTGTTTACTCTGCAGGACTAGAAGCCAAAATTACTTTGACAGCTTTCTATTTATTTTAAAGTTAATTTAGAAATAGATTGGTTTATTTCTTTGGATAGAATATTAGAATTTACATGAAAATTAGAATGTTAAAGAAGTTAGAGTTCTTGGACCATATGGCTGGAAACCAAAGTTTGGCATACTCCACGAGTTTCTAATGCATATTTCATTTTATACACTTTGTCAGATTTATGCACTGTATATACATCTAGCTAGATGAGATTAGAAAGAAAAGGGCAGCCACTTTGTGGATTGGAGAATTTCTGGAATATTTGTAAGTTAAGTTTTTGACAGCAATATCTTGCAAGTGTAACCAGTGATTACTAAAATGAAAATCATCCTCTAGTTTCCTTGTCCATGTCACTGTTGACATGTGGACAGTGGAGGAAAGCATGCAGAAAATTCATGATGTAAAATGATTAAATATCAAGGAACAGTGAATTCTTATTTTGGCAACCTGGAGTAACATGTAACTGGAAACCTTTAGAAATATTGTAGAAAGTTTAGAATGAACTAATTTATATATATGTAGAGAGAGAGAGTATATCCAAATATTTTATGACAGGGAGGACTCAGTACTACAACACCAATTATTTGATAGATATTTTAGATATTACTTGAAAAATTCCCTATTTGCCACCTTGTTGATAATAGAAGGAATTAGAGACGAGTAATGAGTAAGTTAAAATTGAAAACCAAAATCTCAGAAGCGATATCTACAGTATGTAGTTCATTAGATTCTTTAAAGCTATGTTATCAAAGCTTCATGGGTAGAAAAATCAGTCTGTTTTTTGTAATGAGAATTTAAAAGCATTGAATAAGACAGTAACCATCAGAAGTAGTAAGGGCTATATGACACTTTGGAAAATGTTATATGACACATACTGGGTGTGTGTGTTTATATGGGATTGTGATGTAAAATTAATATCCTATTGTAGCTTTCAAATGTTTGAGAAATGATTTAGAGTATATTAGAGAAAGGACACTTGGAAATAGTAGGAAAATATAAAGTACATGTAGAATTGAATTATTAGAAAATCTTAACCAATGACTAAATTGATCAACCTCTGCAAAACAGATTATTATGATGATTGAGAAGTTTCAAGAACAGAGAAATGCACATGGAGGAATTGGGATAGACATCCAAGTTTGGCCTTTCTTCTCAGAAAATGAGGTGAAGTTTAGCATTATTTTTAGACTGAATGAAATCATAAGAACTACATTTCTTCTGACCTCAGGGGGCTGGAAGCCAAAACCAAGACTCTGAAGCTATAGCAAGATTTAGGGCAAAGCATAAAAATTCCATGGGATAGCAAAAGAGTCGGACATAATTGAGCAACTAAACAACAACAACAACAATATGAGTAGTGTGGGCCACTCTCACCCAGTTGAAAAAGTGATATCAAGTTGTATCATAATTTTATTTTAATCCTTTTTGTTGGGATCAGCTGATGGTCCAATTGGTGGGATGATAATGAATAAATTATGAGACTTGAGTGATGCACCCTTGTCAGGATCCCCACCTCCTCTCCTCTGTGTGTGACTCTTTCATGAAAGTTAGGATACAGTTTGAGAAATTTTTTGATATGCTGTCTGCATTCTCTTTTAGAACATGTGCTCTTTTAGGGAAATAATTAGCTATGTTTGTCTTTGAGCAGACGCACTTTGACTGTTGCTGACTTTCTCACAGTGGGAAAGCCATCCACGTTTAATACCGTAAACAGTTTAATCTGAAAACAGCAATAAAAACTACCAGCAAAATCGAATATAGTCAATTAACATAATCATGAGTCCCAAAGACTTAAAATTTATCAAGTATGTACATTAATTAAAAACAAATAAAACAATGACTCTATTCTCTGATTACTTGGCTATATTTTTCATGCCTTTGAATGTCTGGTATTTTAAGTGAATACATGACTTAGGAAAATTAGTATCTGATAAATGGCATGTTTGATCTGTTCCTTGGTGAGGTAATATTGCCTAGCTCTTTTGAGAACAGGCTTTATGCTTCCAGAGACTACCTACACTTAGATCCTAGTAGCCAGATTTCTGCAATGTATAGGACCACTATTGTCAAACCAGCTTGTGAAATAAAGGGAATGTATTAGATAGCATATCTAAAAAGAGGTATGTTGAAGGGTTTTGAGGTAGTTTATTTAAGGTTCCAGTTCCTTTTTTCTGTGATGCTCTCATCTTTGCCACATCTATACTATCCCTTGGCTCTGCCTCCACTATGATTCAAAATTTTGCAGCAGTTCCAAATCTTACTATGTTCATAATGAAATATCCAGGTGAACAGAATATGCCACTGACATATTTCCCAGCAGAAGTACCCAAGTTCTTTGGCTGTATTTGTTTAGAACCCTTAAATTTCATAATCACATGAACCACTCACAAGAACTAGAGGAAATGAATTGGGGTAGGGAGGAGGGGGGGTGGAATTGTCTTAGCCAAAGTGGAAAACTCTATCCTGGCAGTTGAGAATGGAATCAAATTCCTTGAAATGACATGAATCAGGCAGGGAAGACGGGCAATAGCCTTTCTCTCTTTTTTTTTTTTTTATTACTTTCCATGCATACATTGGAGAAATAATGCCATTTGTCCTGTGTAACATTTTAGACATGGCTGATTATATCCCCAGGTGTCATTTACCTTCCTCTTCAATTCCCTGACTCATGCTGAGTTGGGGGTGAGGAGAATGAAGAGAGAGCATATCATGGCTCAAGTGACACAAACTCTGTTTTCACTAAGGTTTAGTAATTTTGTCAAACAAGTATTTATTATTTGCTATAGGCTCTTAAAATACTTCTCAGGAACTTTAAATGTCTTCTTTTTATTTTAAATAAACTTCACTTTTTATGGCTGCTTTACTACAGAAAATAACTCCTCATGCCACTTTTGTGAAAATAGAACTCTGTATTATGAGGGGTAAATTTGGACTTGTTTTCTGTCATTATTTTAAGATGTATATTTGTCTAATTCTTTTTATATATTTTTAAAAATTTTGAATTTAAAAACTGTTTCTTGCTTGATTTTTTTTCTCTCAGTTTTTTTAAGAATTTATATAGTGTATTTGGGTAGTTATCCTTGAAAGGTTACTTTAAAAAGTATAAAACTAAATGAGTAATTCTCAACTGGAGGTAATTCCTCTCTCTCCCCTCAAAGGATATTTTGCAATGTCTGGAAACATTTTTGTGCTAAAAAGGGGTGGCCATGTGCTACTTGCATTTATGGATAGAGAACAGAGGTGGTGTTAAAAATCAACACAAGGATAGCCTTTCAAAACAAAGGATTATCCACTTTGACCCTCATCATTTTTATCACTCTGGCCTTTGTTTACTCTTACTAGGTTTGAGACTTCACCTTTTGTGAAAGGGATGCTACAAATACTCTATCCTTTCTAGGCTTTAGTTATGCTGTAGTGAAAGGGTTATTTGGAATCCCTAGTCAGCCCTAGCACCAGGGTGGAAGCCTCCCTGAATCTCTGCCAGAAGGCTGTGAGAAAGAATACTTGATAATTGACAGTCTGTTGCTTCCATCAGACAAGAAGTTCACATAACAGGTTAAAGAAGGGGTGGATACACTGTTGTCATTTTGCAAATTGAACATTTGCAGCAAAGCCTTTATTGGCTAATGATCAGTGTCATGACATTCTGGAGGGTTTCATGGTATGATAGATGCTGGTGTTTCATGATAAAAGTCAGGTTGGTGAAATGGACTTATTTTACTAGGTTGCCTACATGGTATGTGTGACTTTGCAGCCAAATTTGAGTTCAGATTCTTTGAGGTAAAACTGCCTCCAATTTTTCTAGACACAGATGGATCAACTTTATAAAATGCCAGTGTATAATAGTGAGAACAGATGCTTGATCCTTCCTTATTACAGGCTCCTCTTGCCGAGGGACTGGTAGTCAGTGCTGTCACTAGATGCTGTGCAGAGCTGTCAGGTGTAATAGCTCATCTTTGACTTCCTTTGTTTTGGGAAGCCATTGCTGTCAGAGCTGGAATAAGTAATTTGAACACTTTAGTTACAGCCAGCAGAATTGGAATCAATATATGCCAAGATTAACTTCAGTGATTAATCCCAGAATCAATGAACCAAATGATTATCATTTCTGTCAGGGGAAGATTCTGGGATGCAGAATTGTGATTAAAGAGGTGGGTTAATGTTCACCGGCTGGCGTCTGCAGCAGGCATAGCTGAAGCCACTCTTTTCTGCTTCCCTTGCCTTACAGTTGCTCCAGTGATGTCTTCATGCTGTAGCCAGTTCCTGTGTCACACAGCAGGATGCTCAGAAGCCAGATTTGACAATGATGAGATGCAAAGTCGACTTAGTCTGGGCTGCTAAATCTCCAAGGATAATGCCAAGCTAGTGAAACTTCTAACTTTTAAATCAGAGTGATTATTCTGACTCTGTGTTATGTGTGGGCAGGTGTCATTTGCTGTTTTTCAAAAGAGCAGAGGAGACTGGAGGAAGGGCTGAGAATATGATTGCCTAACTGAAGTTTGTGTGTATCATTTGCACAGGGGATTGGAATCATTAGAGTTGTGGTGCTTCCTGGTGCAAACCCAAGGCAGAGTACCCTACCCCTACTAGTGGGATTAAAGACTTACCATGTGCCAGGGACAGTGCTCAAGGATCTCAGTATCTTAGTTAAAGGTTGTAGCTCTTTGTGATCTTTGTGGCAGATGGTTTTAATATCTTCCCTTTACAGATAAAGAAACCTACATAACTTTCCCCGGGACACATACCTAATTTGAATCCGGGTCTACCTGATTCTGGATGCTCAGGGCTCGGTAGCTCAGTTATTCTCATCTAGATGTAGTTAATTTTTTAAAAATTTATTTTAATTGGGGGATAATTACAATACTGTGGTTGTTTTTTTTTTTTTTATCATACATCAGTAGGAATTGGCCATAGGTATGCTTGTGTTGCCCCCATCCTGAATCCCCCTCCATGTCCTTCCCCACCCTATCCCTCCAGGTTGTCACAGAACAATGCCTTTGGGAGCCCAGCTTCATACATCAAACTCACACTGATTGTCTGTTTTATGTATGGTAATGCATAAGTTTCAATGCTATTTTCTCAAATCATCCCACTCTTATTATGGGTTGAATTGTATCTATCTCCCCAAATAGATATATCTGGCTTCCCAGGTAGCACTAGAGGTAAAGAACCTGCCTGCCAATGTAGAAGACTGAAGAGACGTGGGCTCGATCCCTGGGTCAGGAAAGGCCCCTGGAGAAGGGCATGGCAACCCACTCCAGTATTGTTTCCTGGAAAATCCCTTGGATAGGGAGCCTGAAGGGCTGTAATCCATAGGTGCAGAAAGAGTCGGATACAACTGAAGCGACTTAGCAGGCACACATGCAAGTGTTCCAGTCCTAACCCCCAGTACCTCAGAATATAAACTTATTTGGAAATAAGGTCATTGCAGGGGTAATTAGCTAGTTAATATGAGGTAATAATGAAGTGGGAGTTTCCCAGTGGCTCAGTGATAAGGAATCTGTCTGCCAATGCAGGAGATGTGGGTTCAATCCCTGGGTCGGGAGGATACCCTGGAGAAGGAAATGGCAGCCCACTCCAATATTCTGGCCAGGAGAATCCCATGGACAGAAGAGCCTGGTAGGTTATAGTCCATGGGGTTGTAAAGAGTCACACATGACTGAGCAACTGAGCATACACACGCTGGAATAGAATGGATCGTGAATCCAGTAGAGGTGATGTCCTTACAAGATGTCCATATGAAAACGGACACCAGGAGAACACCAGGATGGACTATTGGAATGATGTACCATAGAGCCTAGATGGCCCACAAACCACTAAGCTTCAGAGAGCACATGGCTCTTTCAACACCATGATCGTAAACTTTGAACCTTCAGAGCTGTGAAACAATACATTTCTATTGTTTTCAGCCACCCAGTTTGTGGCACTTTGTAATAGTCAACCTAGGAAACTCTTGTGTTAAGTGCTTATGTATATGTTTTGGAATATCTATTAAAACAAGGCACACATAGTCCCTAAAGGCTACTCTGTACGGAACACATCATCAAGAGTGATGGGAAGAGATCTCTGACATACAGTCTATGTGCCTGGCTAGCATTATACTCATAATTTTCTTCTCATTTCCTATTTGCCAGGCACTCCCTGGGTGAGGCCTTCATGTTACTGAAATGAGCTCTACTTCTGCGGTCAGATCAGCTTTCTTGTGAAGCCTTTTCCTTCACAAGAAGATATGTGCTTCTTGATCTTAGGGAAATGATTTAGTCTGTCCTCTGTCTTTGTTTCTTATCTCTAATAGTGATGATGATAATAAAGTGGTTGTTAGCATTGGTTAAACTAGTTTGTGCAAGGTTTTTAGCACAGTGCTTAGCACGCACGTGTCCCATTGATGGGATGTGTTCTTATGTTATCTTTCTGCCTCAGATAACTGTACAAGGTGGATACCATTATTCCTCTTTTATACATGGGCTAAGTGACTTCCCTGGGACTGTGGAGACTGTTAGTTGGCAGAAAGGAGTACCTGCAAATGAAAGTGAAAGTTATTCAGTCATGTCCAACTCTTTGCAACCTCATAGACTAAATAGCCCATGGAATTCTCCAGGCCAGAATACTGGAGTGGGTAGCCTTTCCCTTCTCCAGCGGATCTTCCCTACTCAGGGATCAAACTGGGGTCTCCTTCATTGTAGGCTGGTTCTTTACCAGCTGAGCTATCAGTGAAGCCGAAAGCAGTGCCTACCTTACCGGTGTGCAGTTCTTCAAAATCTGGGGTTTTGTTTCTTCCACTGCATGGCTGCCCAGACTACAGAGCTTGCGGCCTGGTCTGATAACTAAGAGGAGATGGGTACAAGGCAGTGCAAAGGAAATGAGCCCAGTGAATGGGCTGACTTCCTCTGAGCATATTCTCCTCTCACTGGGACATTCAGAGGAGGCTCTGCTATGGAGGAAGTGGGGTCTCAGCACTGCTGGTTTCCTCTTCATGTGTCTCACGAGCATCTATCAATCTACCATTTTTATGTCTCAGTTACTTTGGAGAAAACTGCATTTTGAAAGAGAGGAGAAGGGCACACCAAGGAGAGGGTGAGTTACAGGTGGGTACATTCACTTCTTGCACCATTAGGCTTATGAAGACAGGAGATCTGAGACCGGACATCAATATTTTTAAAAGGCTTGTTGGCTGAAAATGTCAAGAAGTCCTTTTTTTCTTCTTGTTACACAAAAGAGCAAAAAATAGAGCCAAACATAATACTTTAATGGACCCTTTGATTATGAAAATGAAAAGCCAAATTCTAGCTTCAGAATGGAGAAATTCAAGGCAATATGAAACTAAATAATTTGCCTATATAAAATCTAAATGTTTATACTAATAACATGGGCCAAATTTCAAAGTGGAAAGGGAAGATGACCACTATGAAATATTATTCACTAGGGTAGATACACATGCTGAGTAACTGGGCAGAGAGCGTAGAACCAGTTAAAGGTCCCAGGCTCAAACAACCCTGTCTGTGGTGGAGAAACACAAAAGCCATTTCAAACAAAATGCTCCTGAACTCTTAGCCTCAAACCACTTTCCTGATAAAATTACAGAGCTTGTTCCATTTATATGTGTATTAACTTTTAACCTCTGCACTATTCCAATAGTAGAAGATTAATCACAGAGCCTAATAGTGTAAATTAATGAGGGCAAATCTGAATTACTGATAGTACCAAATGCCAGAAGTGTTTAACAAGGATACCGTTTTATTGCCTCTTGTTGTGTACGTAAGTATAAATAAATTCCAAATAAAAGAAAGCTCTTTTACCAGTATCACATGGCATAAAGTACTGAAAACACTCCTCCATGTTAAAAGATGCCTAGTACACATAAATGAATTGAAATTGTTGTTGAAGGAGTTCTCAAATGTCCTTGGCTTCTGATTTTAGTCACAGGTGTGTAACCTTGAATACCCACAGAGTAATAATGTTGAATTTTTCACTCAATAAAGCTCCCAAGATTTGATCGTACATTTTCTGGGTTAATAGGTTAGAGTCTATTGAGACTTGCAGATACGTCTGAGTAGGCTGTCTGGGAAAGTCTCCATCACGTTCCTTGATGTAAAAGGAGCAAAGAGCCAGCAGGTGGCAGTGTGGCCCAACTGTGAGCGAGCTTCCCTTTTCAGGAAAAGCCCCCATTCAGGCTGCAAACAAGTAGCAGGAAAAGGTTTCTTTGCTCTGTGAAGGTTGGAAATCCGTCGACCATGTTCTTCTTTTTTTTTTTTTTTTTTGACACAGCTGCAGAGGGCTGGTGAAGCACCTACAAGCAGAGTCCTTGGCTTTGAGGCGGGATGGAGCCTGCTGGCTCCTGTGTCCTCTGGGAACGCTGGTGCCCTTGGCCTCTCCCAGGGTCGATTTTAGAAAGTCCTGTCTGAGACCACAATCTGACATCTGAGTCAGAGCCATCCCAGTCAGAAATGTGTAAGCTCCAAACTCTCTCTAGGCAATGAAAGCTGATGGGGGAGCACAAGGCTTCGGGCAGTGCCGCCCATCTTTCTTCTTGCTTTTGATAAGACCTCTCCTGGGTTTTGCTCAGCAAACCGATGTCATGAATTGCTGAGTTGGAAGGAATCTTAGAGTTCACGGCCAATGAGTGCCCTTGATTCACAGAGAAAGCAACTGAGGCAAACTTGATTATCCACCTTGGACCGCATTGTAGGTTATATGATCTTCCTCCCACTCAGCTATTCTTTTCCCTTAACATTTGCAATGCTTTGGAAGTAGGTGAAAAGGCAAAAGGAAAGAACATGATTTTTGGTTTGTTTCGTTTTCGGACTGGCTTCTATGTTCCACGTACTATACTTGTTTCTTTTGTACACATCCAGCCCTTTAATCCCCAGAACAAGCTGCTAGCTGATGTTATCCTCAATTTATAAATCCATCACCCAAAGCTGAGGGGCTAAATGACTTGTCCAAGGTCACTCACTAGTAGGTGGTGGTGGATTTGTGTCTGGTACCTACAAATAGAAGCAAGAGTTGGCTTTTAGAAGTTGTTAAATGCTGAGCAGAGAAAGATGAGTAGAGAATCCGTGGCCAAATTGACTCATCCTTTGTCTTTGCAAATATCCCTCTGCCTTTCCTGGAATGCTCGCACCTGTCCTCCTTTTACACTCAAATCCTCCCACTCTCTGAAAACTCCAACTCAAAGTGCTTAATTCCCTGAACAAATATTTTATTTATGGTTGGTGTCCATTACCAGGAACATATCATTTATTGCTTCTAAGAACCAGGTAGCTCTTTATCCATTAAAAATATTTTCTTCCAGTTTGACAATAAATATTTACTAAATATTTTGGTGGACTAATGAAATATTAAAGTAGTCAGTTGAAGTTTACAAAAATAGAACACATCCTTCAAGGGAACATGAACACTACTCTCTTTGATTCAATATTTTTTAGTTCTGTGAGTTCAGAATTTCTTAGAACAGGGATCCTTGCTGCCAGGACTCTGAAAGCATTGAACTAAATGCTAGTGAACTGGTCTGGCTAGCCTTGACTGTTGAGGCCACGTGAGTCCTTAGGAGAAATGAAGCAGTTATCAGTTTTCCAAGGCTCTAGTTGCTGTAAGTTAAGCAATGTGTTTTGTGCATAAGGTGAATTCTGGGATAACAAGGCTAGGGTAACTTAGACTGTGGAGGCAGCCATATGTGGCCTGAGGTTAGAGAGTCCAGTCACTTATGGCTTAGAGCTAATATATTCTAAAATGAATTGCATGTTGAATAGTAGTCGTCATCATGCCCAACCGAAACAATTTTTAGGAATGTGTTTGCCTGGCAAACAAAGAAAATGGGTCACTGAGGTTCATTTTAGTATGCTGAGTGAGCCTGAAAGGTTTTCCAGTTCCCAACTTGGATTGATAGTGGAAAAAGGTGGCCTGCTGGTGAGATGACATTTGTATGCCATACCACATTTCCAGGTATCCTATTATAATTCTGCATCACTAGTAGTTATCTCTTTCTCTCTCTCTCCCTTGAAATTCTGAGACTGAGTCACATAGCTAGACGTTTTATTTGCTGAACCAATAAACTCAGAAAAGGTAGAATGGAAACAAGAAGAAAAAAGTACATTTAATTCTGTCATACATTAATTTTTGAGCTTGTGTATTTTTTCAAATCTATTTTTTTCTTTGCCTGTGAACAAAGTGAGAATAACACTTTCTTCAAAGCGATCTAAAAAGTAATGTTCATAAAGCATCTAGAAAAATAGATGCTGTTTAACAGCTGCATAATATAAAACAATGACAGTTATATCAACTAGTGGGGCAAGGAACACTTGAAAATGCTTTGGCCATTGAGAACAGAAGGACAAAGTCTTGTTACTAAACACAAGCCACTTGCTCAGTTACTCACTCACAGTAAGTAGTGGACTGGACCTGAACTAGATACTGTTAGTGAATTGGGATATGGTGATTTTTTCTACTTTTAAGTAAACTTTATTGAGATATAATTTTATACAGTAAAATAAACATATTTTAGAAATAATAAAGACTAGAGCCAAGATAAATAAAGAATAGAGAAGTAATAGCGAAAATCAAAGACACCAAGAGTGGTTCTTTGAAAAGATCAACAATATCAACTATTTTAGCTAGAATGACTAGAAAACAGAGGAAAGTCTCAAGCAACTAAAATAAAAAAAAATAAAGACAGACATTACTATCAATTTAATAGGATTAAAATAAAACATTGTAAGACAGTACTATAAACAAACTGTACACCAACAAATTGGACAACCTAGAAGAAATGGACACATTTCTAGAAAAATGCAACCGAGACTGAATATGAAGAAACAGAAAATCTGATTATAAGTAGCAAGGAAATGGAATCAGTAATCAAAAAAAGCCTCCCAACAAAGAAGTGGCTTTACTGGTGAGTTCTACTGAATATTTAAAGAAGAATTGCATCAATCTTTCTCTTTTTCGCAGGAACAGAAGATGAGGAAATACTTCCTAACTTATTCTGTTAGATTATTAGTACTATGATACCAATATGAGACTGAGACACTCTAAGAAAAGGAAACTGCAGACAAATATGTCTCATGAATACTGATGCCAAGATCTTCAACAAAATACTAGCAAGCTGAGTTCAATAGCATATTAAGAGGATTACATATCACAGCCAAGTGGGATATATTCTGAAGTGCAAATATATGGTTCAATATACAAAAATCAGTATAATATGAATACTAAATTAATGAAAAAAGATGCAGGAAAAAAAACTTATGATCATCTCAAATGATATAAAAAAATTGGCAAAATTCATCACACTTTCATGATAAAAGTTCTCAAAAATCTAGAAATAGAATGTGAGTATCCCAACATAATAAAACCATGTAAAGAAAACTAGGAGCTAATGTCATACTCAATGGTGAAAAACTGAAAGCTTTTCTTCTAATATTAGATACAACACAAAGATGCTAGATTTTGGTACGACTATTCCATACAGTAATAGAAGTCTTAGTTAGAGCAATTAGAAAAGAAAAAGAAATAAAAGGCATAAAAATGGGAAAGGAGGAAGTAAAATTATCTCCATTCACAGATGACATGCTCTTATGTGTAAAAAGTCTAATCACTTTACATAAAACTGTTATTAAATAGAAATCATGAATAAATAAATAGATTTAATATCATTGTTGTTGTTTAGTTGCTCAGTCATGTCTGGCTCTTTGTGACTCCATGGACTGCAGCATGCCAGGCTCCTCTGTCCTCCACTAACCCCTAGAACTTACTCTAATTCATGTGCATTGTGTCAATGACACTATCAATTTTTCATCTTTATCAACCCCTCTCCTTTTGCCTTCAATCTTTCCCAACATCAGGATCTTTTCCAGTGAGTCGGCTTTTCTCATAAGGTAGTCAAAGTATTCAAGTTTCAACTTCAGTAACAGTCATTCTAATGAATATTCAAAGTTGATTTTCTTTAAGATTGACTGGTTTGATCTCCTTGCAGTCCAAAAGACTCAAGAGTCTTCTCCAGCACCACAGTTTGAAAGCATTAGTTCTTCTGTACTCAGCATTCTTTATGGATCATCTCTCACATCCATATGTGACTACTGGAAAACCATAGCTTTGACTATGTGGACCTTTCTAAGCACAGTGATGTCTCTGCCTTTTAATATGCTGTCTAGTTTTGCAATAGCTTTCCTTCCAAGAAGCAAGCATCTTAATTTCATGGCTTCAGTCACCATCTGCAGTGATTTTGGAGCTCAAGAAAATAAAATCTGTCACTGCTTCCACATTTCCCCCCTTTTGTTCGCCATGAAGGGATGGGACCAAATGCCATGATCTTAGTTTTTTGACTGTTGAACTTTTCCCTCTCCTCTTTCACTCTCATCAAGAGGCTCTTTAGTTCCTCTTCACTTTCTGCCATTAGAATGGGGTCATCTACATATCTGGGGCTGTTGATATTTCTCATGACAATGATTGCAGCTTGTGATTCATCCGGCCTAGCATGTCACATGATGTACTCTGCATAGAAGTTAAATAAGCAGGAGGACACTATACAGCCTTGACATACTCCTTTCCCAATTTGGAATCAGCCCATTGTTCCATGTCCAGTTCCAACTGTTGCTTCTTGACGTGCATTCAAGTTTCTCAGGAAACTGATAAGGTGGTCTGACATTCCTATCTCTTTAAGAATTTTCCATTGTTTCTTGTGATCCACACAGTCAAAGACTTTAGTGTAGTCAATGAAGCAGAAGTAGCAGCTTTTCTGGAAACCCATGCTTTCTCTATGATCCAACCAGTTTTGGCACTTTGATCTGTTTCTTCTGCCTCTTTGAAGCCTAGCTTGTATATGTGGAAATTCTCAGTTCATGCTGCAGAAGCCTAACCTGAAGGATTTTGAACATTATTTTGCTAGCAAGTGAAATGAGTGTAATTGTATGGTAGCTTGAACATTCTTTGATATTGTCTTTCTTTGGGTTTGGAATGAATACTGATCTCTTCCAGTCCTGTGACCACTGCTGAGTCTTCCAAATTTGCTGATGTATTGACTGCAGCACTTTAACAGTGTCATCTTTTAAGATTTTAAATAGCTCAGCTGGAATTCAGTCGCCTCCGCTAGCTTTGTTCATAGTAATGCTTCTTAAGGCCCACTTGACTTTATACTCTAAGATGTCTGGCTCTAGGTGAGTGATTACGCCATTGTGGTTGTGACCTGATGAAAAATCAACACACAAAAAATCAGTTGTCCTCCCCTCAAAAAGTCAGTTGTTTCTGTACATTAATAATGAACAATCCGAAATAACAAGGAAATAAAACAGTTCCAACCACAAAAGCACCAAATGAATACATTTAAAACAAAAAGAAATAAAATACTCAGGAATAAACCTAACTAAAAAGGAAAATGACTTGCACACTACAAAGTACAAAACCTTGCTGGAAGCAACTAAAGAAGAAACTCATAAATGGAAAGACATTGTGTGTTCGTGAATTGGAAAAATTAATACAACAGTTGCTAGTGGGGAATTTTAGACAAAGTAGTAATTAACAGCTTATGTAACCTCTGGTGTGCTTTGGACTCAGGCTTCACTTTTCTTTCCTTCAATTTTGTGGCCTCCATTCTTTACAAATTTTACTTTGATAGTGTTCATTCCTATATATACCTTATGAAAGCACTCCCTAATATCATTCTCTGCTCTATATCTTCAAACTTACTCTTCCACTGTATATGTGAGCATCTGAGACTACCTACTTGGGTCTCATTAAAAATATATATGTATATATTTAGGATAAGTATTTTTTCTGTCCAGTACTGAATAAAAGGTACCAGAAATCCCATGTTGTCATGTGGACAAGACCAAGGAAGTTTAGTGAGATAAGAGATAACAGAACAAACAATGAACTGATATAGTGAAAGATATACGGTAGTTATTTGGCAGCAGGAGAATTGATGGTAGGGGAAGATGGCCATTCAGCAGTGGTGTGGCGGCCCTGAGAAAGAACAATACTAGCAAATGCAAATGGAATACTTGAGAATCCAAGAAGTGAGTGCATTCATAGGCCAGATGGATCAGGGCATTAACTTACAGCAGAACACCTCAGAAGTTCATAGTGCCCTCTCTTGTCACCTCTTTTCAACATTAGTACTAAAAGTATTAGCTAATTTAATAAAAGAAGAGGAAATAAATGGCATATTGATTGGGAAGAAAGAAATGAAACTCTTTGTTCTCAGATGACGTGATGATCTCTGTCAAAAAATCCAAAAGAATAAACCAAACACACTTGGAACTAATGAGTAATTATAGCAAAGTACAAGACATTAGATAAATATACAAAACAAACATTACTTTCCAAATAACAGTAATGATTAAATGGAATTTGAAATTGAACACACAACACCATTTACATTAGCATATAAAAAATGAAATGTTTAGCTATAAACCTAACAAAATATATACACCATTTGAGAAAAAGTATGAAACTCTGATGAATGAACTCAAATGAGAACTAAATAAATGGAGAGCTATTCTATATTTATGGGTAGAAATACTCAATGTTTTTGAGATATCAGTTTTCTAAAACTTGATCTATACATTTATTGTAATTCCAGTCAACATCCCAGCACTTTATTTTATGGCTATTGACAAACTGATTATAGAGTTTAGTTGGAGAGGCAAAAGACCCAGAATAGCACACACAACACTGAAGAAGAACAAAGTTGAAGGACTGACCTATGCAACTTTAAGATTCATGATGAAGCTACAATATTCAAGAAAGTCTGGCATTAGCCAAAGAATAAAGAAAGTAATCAATGGAACAGACAGAGAACCTCAGAAATAAACCCATATATATATATTTGATTTTTGACAAAGCAAAAAATTCAATGCAATGAAACAAAGATAGTCTTTTCAAAACACTGTGCTCAAATAACTGGACATCCACATGCCCCCCTCCACCAAAAAAATAAATAAATAAATAAATAAAATCTAAACACAGGCCTTACATCCTCCACAAAAATTCAAAGCTTAACTCAAAATAGATCATCAAGCTAAATGTAAAATGCAAAACTATAAAACTCCTAGATGATAGAATTGAAGAAAATTTATATAAACTTAGATTTGGTGATGACTTTTTAGATATGACACCAAAGATGTGATCCATGAAAGAAGAAATCAATAAGCTAGGCCTCATTAACTTAAAACCATCTATTATCTATGAATAATGATGTCATGAGAATGAAAATACAAGCCACAGACAAGGAGAAATATTTGCAAAGGATACATCTGATATAGCTCCCTACCCAAAATATACAAACAACATTTAAAATTAAGGATGACCCAGAGAGAGGGAATCAGGAGGGAGGAGGGAAGGGGGTTCTGGAAGGGGAACATATGTATACCCATGGCAGATTCATGTCAATGTATGGCAAAACCAACACAATAGAGTAAAGAAAATTAAATAAATAAACAAATAAAATTCAACAATAAAAAATCGGAAAAATCCAATTAAAAATGAACCAAATACCTTAACATGCATACATCTCATCAAATAAGGTTACAAATGTGGCAAATAAGCACGTGAAGAGATATTTTACATTATATGACAGCAGGTAAACTAAAATTTAAAAAAATAAGATATCACTATACATTTACTAGGCTTCCCAGGTAGCACTAGTGGTAAAGAACCCACCTGCCAATGTAGGAAACATAAGAGACATGGGTTTGATCCTTGGTCAGGAAGATCCCCTGCAGGAAATCATGGCAATCCACTCTGGTATTCTTGCCTGGAGAATCCCCAAGTACAGAGAAGCCTGGCAGGTTACAGTCTATGGAGTCACAAAAAGTTGAACATAACTGAAGGGACTTAGCACACACACATTTATATCTATGAGAGTGGCCAGAATCCAGAATATTAACTGCTCCAAAAGCTGACAAGGAATTGAGACAACAGGAACTCTCATTCATTGCTGGTAGGAATGAAAAATAGTGCAGCCACTTTGGAGGACAATTTGATGGTCTCTTATAAAAAGGAACAAATCCTAACCGTATGATCCAGCACTTGTGCTCCTTGGTATTTACACAAGGGACTAGAAAACTTAAGTCCACACAAAAATCTGCACATGGGTGTTCATAGACATCTTATTTATAATTGAGAAAATTTGAACACAGCCAAGGTAGTCTTTAGTAGGTGAACAGATAAGCTCACCATGGTATATCCAGAAAATGGAAATTTATTTTACACTGAAAAGAGCCATCTAATCCTGAAAGGACATGGGAAAACATTAACTAAGTGAAAAAGGCAAAACTGTGCAAACAGAAAACAATAAGTGGTTGCCAGAGGTTATCAGAGAGGAGATGAATAGTCAAAGGACAGAGGATTTTTAGGACAGGGAAAATACCCTGTGATTTTGATTATTCAGTCAGTTGTGTCTGACTCTTTGTGACCTCATGGACTGTAGGATCCTCTGTCCATGGGATTCTCTAGGCAAGACTACTGGAGTCTGTTGTCATTCTGTTCTCCAGGGGATCTTCTCAACCCAGGGGTTGAACACAGATTGCTTGCATTGCAGGTGGATTCCTTACCGTCTGAGCCATGTGCTGCATACTAAGTCTTCAGTCGTGTCTGACTTCTTATGATCTTATGTACTGTAGCCCACCAGGCTTTTCTGTCCATGGGATTCTCCAGGCAAGAGTACTGGAGTGGGTTGTCTTTTTTTCCTCCAGAGGATCTTCCCAACCCCGGGATCGAACCCGTGATTCTTATGTCTCCTGTATCAGGGAAGCCTTAAAATACTCTGTGTGAAATCTTTATGACAGCTTTCTCTCACATATTTGTCCAAGCCCATAGAATACATGGTACCAAGAGTAAACCAACTGTAAACTATGGACTTAGGGTGTTTGTGATATATCAATGTAGGTTCATCAGTTGTAACAAATATACTTTCTGGTGGGAGATGTTGATAATGATGGAGGCTGTGCATATGAGGAGGCAAAGAGTATATGGAGAGCTCTAAACTTTCCCCTTGATTTTGCTATAAACGTAAAAATGCTCTAAAATAAAATCTAAATTAAAAAAAAAACTTCATGTTTGGTGAAAGGGACTAATTCAGAATTGGAAGGGATGTGATGAACTTTGCATGGCAGTACTAAAGTCATAGATTATGGATAGGAATGGTAAACTGGAATAGCAAAGGATGGAGCATTCTCAGTGTTCTATATCTCTAATGGGGATGTAGGGATGTGGATCTTAACTTAACCCAGCTCAGGACAAGGGACTACATCAAGACAGGGAGTCTGGTACTATTTACAATTCAAATAGAGTACCAAAATAACATATTGTAAGAGAAGACTAGTGAAAAGGATGACAGAAGATCCTCTTAAAAACCACAAACTCCCTAGTTTGGTTCAGTTTAGTCACTCAGTCATGTCTGACTCTTTGTGACCTCATGAACTGCAGCACACCAGGCCTCCCTGTCCATCACCAACTCCCAGAGTCTGCCCAAACCCATGTCCATTGAGTCGGTGATGCCATCCAACTATCTCATCCTCTGCTGTCCCCTTCTCCTCCTGCCCTCAATCTTTCCCAGCATCAGGGTCTTTTCAAATGAGTCAACTCTTTGCATGAGGTGGCCAAAGTATTGGAGTTTCACCTTCAACATCAGTCCTTCCAATGAACACAAAGGGCTGATCTCCTTTAGGATGGACTGGTTGAATCTCCTTGCAGTCCAAGGGACTCTCTAAAGTCTTCTCCAACACCACAGTTCAAAAGCATCAATTCTTCAGTGCTCAGATTTATTTACAGTCCAACTCTCACATCCATACATGACTGCTGGAAAAACCACAGCCTTGACTAGATGGACCTTTGTTGGCAAAGTAATGTCTCTGCTTTTTAATATGCTGTCTAGATTGGTCATAACTTTCCATCTAAGGTGTAAGCGTCTTTTAATTTCATGGCTGCCATCACCATCTGCAGTGATTTTGGAGCCCACAAAAATAAAGTCAGTCACTATTTCCACTGTTTCCCCATCTATTTGCCATGAAGTGATGGGACCAGATGCCATGATTTTAGTTTTCTGAAAGTTGAGCTTTAAGCCAACTTTTTCACTCTCCTCTTTCACTTTCATCAAGAGGCTCTTTACTTCTTCACTTTCTGCCCTAAGGGTGGTGTCATCTGCATATCTGAGGTTATTGATATTTCTCCAGGCAATCTTGATTCCAGCTTGTGCTTCTTCAAGCCCAGCGTTTCTCATGATGTACTCTGCATATAAGTTAAATAAACTCCTTAGTAGCTTCATTTAATATCTTTACTTCTCTTACTGAATGCTATTTTATCCAGATATAACTTCTAAATGTTCCATTGAGGCATTTCTCACTCTATATAAAAATACTAACGTTTTTAGTTCCCAGATTATCATTCTTTCAGAGTTATTTTGCCTCTAAGCAAACATAAGTATCCAATCAGCGGCTTTGAATGCCTATTCAGTGTTGAAAGGCTTTGTAACAGTGTGTGAATTCACTGCTGAAAACAGTAAATTCCAAATGATCATCTCTGGTTATCTCGATTACATCACTAGCCCTGGTGTCATTTTGGGACTCAGTGCCAACACTTCTCTTTGCAAAAGAGAATCCCTGACAGTCAGGCTAGAAATAAGTTCAAGGTCTGAAACAGAGTTCACTCTTTGAAATTGAAAACTGAAGAAAGAAATTCCTTGACTTGGCCAAAGACCCAGTGCACATCAATGTTTGATCTGTATGAGAACCAAAGCCTTCAGATTCTACAATACTTTAATTATATGGATCCGTTTCTGCAAGAGGTGGCTCGTAAGCCAAATTCCTGATTTAACACATAATTTTCTTTGAGAAAGATTTAAATCCGTTTGGCCAGATGCATGGATAAAAGCTCAATAGTCAGTTTATTAAGGTAAGCCAGGGACATTACAGAGGCATATAAATCTTTCAAGGTCAAGAGAGATTTCTGTTTGGAATATCGAAGTTATTTTGGCTGTCTTGCTGTTGAATTAATTGTTAATCCCGAGCTTGCATTTTGTGGCTGTTATTCAAGAGGCACAGTTGTGTTGTAGAGCCCAGCTCTTGGACAGGCTCAGCTGCAGGAGAGCCTGGAGCAGCCTCCGAGAAGGACCTTGGCCCAGCTTTCCCCACAGTGGCTGTGCTCACCTTCTCTTTGCCATGGTGTCAGTTTTCATTACCTTGACATTTCTCACGCTTTGATGTGTGATATAAAATGGTAGCCTTTGGCAATAGATGAGGAAATGAGGCTTCAAGGGGACATGGAGCACTTGCCAAAGGAGAAGTGTGGAGAATGGATGTGACAAGGTTATTCAGTTTGCTTTCTTAAGGAGTTGCAGCTCCGCTGTATGGGATGTTGCTACCAGTTTCTATTTCAGCTTGTTTATTACAGAGGGAGCTGTGTATCCCTTTGTGAATTTGTCATGGACGCTTTTGTCATCATGTCTAGCAGGGGCAAGCACTGCCTGGTAGGGAAAACAAAATCACCAGTTACCTAGGAAAGCTTCAGGAACAACATTCATTTCCATTTCAATTGCTCAGACCTCAGAAGCTTAATGGTGACCTTTTGTTTCCATATTGCTATTGCTGCCTCTCCTTTCACAGGTTTTATTTTGCTATTGTTTAGTGAGAGTCTTTATATCATAACTGAATTTAAAAACTCCCTTAGCCTTTCTTTTGTTTATAGTAAAATAACAGCACAACAGAAATAAAGATATTCAGACAACACTGCTATTTTTTTTTCTCTTAAGATACTGTAATAAGAACCTGGGACTGGTACTCAGAGAGTTGAGCCAGAAATTCAAAACAAACTTCCAAAAGGGCATGTGAATCCAGGCATGATCTGCGGTAAGACTGCTATCTAATGGGATCCTGTCGGCTGGCTGGGTTTTAGTGGTAGGCTGTTTTAGGCAGGTGGACAATGACAGCACAATTGCAAATGATGGATCCGTTTGGTGTCAGGATTCTGTTCTGCCAGTGACTGGAAGAACAGTGTGGGTGTGTGGGTGTTTGCCTGAAGTCTGGCTTCTGTTCCTGTGTTAGTGTTCCATCACTGCATAACGAATTACCACAAACTTCGGAATTTAAAACCACATGCATTTAGTATCTCTTAGTTTCCACCGGTCAGGAATTTGGGGCAAGAGTTAGCTGGATCTTTTGTTCAGGGTTTCATCAGGCTGAAATCAAGATATTGTCCAGAGCTGTTGTCTCATCTGAGTTATTTTTTTAAAGCTTTATCTATTTATTTAATTTATTTTTTGGCCGTACTGGGTCTTTGTTGCTGCATGAGGGCTTTCTCTAGTTGTGGCACACAGGGCCTACTTTTTGTTGTAGTGCCCTGGCTTTTCATTGTGGTGGCTTCTTGTTGTGAAGCGCAGGCTCTAGGCTCCCGTAGTTACCTCGAGTGGGCTCAATAGTTGCGGCCCGTGGGCTCTAGAGCGCTGGCTTAGTAGTTGTGGCAGTCAGGTTTAGTTGTTCCATGGCATGTGGGATCTTCCCCAACCAGGGATTAAACCAGTGTCCCTTGCTTTGCAAGGTGAATTCTTAACCACTGTGGACCACCAGGGAAGCCCTCATCTGAAGTTTTCAAGCTCATGTTTGTTGGCAAAATTTCATTTCCTCAGGTTGTAGTACTGAGACCCTCAGTTCCTAGAGGGCACCCCTCTTCATAAGCAGTTTGCAATGTGGCAGTTTTGCTTCTTTCTCCAGGCCAGCAAGCATCAGTTTCTCTGATGCTTTTTTCTCTTTTAAAGGCTTCACCTAACTAGGTCAGGCCCATTCAGAATAACTTTGTGGATTAACTCAGATCCTACTGATTAAGACCTTAATTACATCTGCAAAGTCTCTCCACCTTTGCCACATTCTACTGGTGAGAAGCAAATTATAGGTTCTAACTAGCAACCAAGATTATAAAGCACAGAATGAAGATCCCCGTCACTGTCACCCTTCTAGTTGCCAAGTCCACCGGCCTCAGTTTTCACCTTTTCAGTTCTTACCCACTCTGTGGCACGAAGCACTGCTAGATACTTTTGATCCTTCTTAGGGTTTTCCGATATCACTCTTTCCCAATTTTCCTACCAGAGAGCCAAAGTAGGATCAAAGACAGTGTATAATGTTTGCAGTCAAGCAGAACCAAGTCTCAATCCTAGCTCTGTCTCTTATCAGGACTAATCCATAAGTAGCTTGTGTCTGCTGCTTCCATTATGTGGCCAGAAACTGGAATGAAAATGAGCTCTTCCTCCTCTACTTCCCCTTTTCAATCTCCATTCAGAAGCTTCTGGTCAGTAGCTCATTTGAAAAGACCCTGATGTTGGGAAAGACTGAAGGCCAGAGGCAAAGGGGTCGACAGAAGATGAGATGGTTGAATGGCATCACTGACTCAATGGACTTAGGTTTGAGTAAACTCAGGCAGATAGTGAAGGACAGGGAAGCCTGGTATTCTGCAGTTCATGGGGTCGAAAAGAGTCACAAAGAATCAGAAGCTACTAAACAAAAATAACAGTAGCTTTCATTAACAGACCCTAACAGAAACCAGTAGTTTATGGCAAGGAAATTTGAGAAATATAGATTGCAGCCTCGAGTCTTAGCATCCCAGAGCATCATAGAAGGTGGTCTCAAAGCTGAGTCAATAGATAAATAATGGGTAGAGTTACCTACCCAATGTAAATAGCCACTGTAATCAACAGGAACACAGTTGAGCAAATATACCCAAGTCCCTTGGTAACTCTAATCCATAATAAATATCCCCTTTGGGTACAACTCAGCTCCTGTCTCAGTGAATGTTCTTCTCCTCTGAACCATCTCTCTCTACTTCTCAGACCTGTTTAGCTGCTTAAGTGGCTTTCCATCTGCCTTGGTTCAGCACACAGACTGGGGTTTCCTGTACTCCCCATTAGAGTTTCATCCCCTGAATCATTTCAATCCTTTACTGAACTCTACTTCTGAAAATTCTACCTTCCACGACTCCATGGTGCTGTTGCCTTCTCTCCTATTTCTGCTTGCCTGAATCACAGCAGGCTTCACAGTAGGGATTTCCATAGAAGCAAAATCATTTCTGACACCACTGCCATGGGTGAGACTGCTCATGATACTGCTCCCTCCATGCAGAGTCAAATAATAGTCTGACCCACTGCAAACCTTCATCTGACAAGACTGGAAAAGACCAGGCTCCTAAGGGTTAATCTACTCAGACATTAATCTGCTCCTTTTCATTGTGCCTTTTATTGCTCTGGGTTATTGTAAAGGTGCAGAGATTAATTAGCAGATTTAAAACCTTGAAAGCTTCATTACATAATTTTAGTCATCAGCAAACCTTGGGAAAACTTAAAAAATGAAGGCACTAAATCATTTTAATTGGAAATTTAACTGGGTATCTTTATAGAATATTTTATTGCGTGTCTTCTGAACAGACAGCTGCCTTAATATGTCCTCAGACACTGGAGTTCAGAGCTGGAAAGCTCCTTGGGAGAGCTTGTTTTTGTCTTGGTTTGAGAAAGTGGGATTTGCCTGTAGCAACTGCATTGCTAACTACAGGCAGACCCTGTCTTAAGAAATTCTATCGTATGAAAGGTAGAATGTGCAATTTAACCATTGTGTTATAACAAGAATCTCCTTTTTAATGAAATGATGAGATTCTAAAATAGTGCACATATTTCTGTTTCCATAGATTAATCTAATTTGTAAGAATTTGTTTTTCTCTCAGTTATTCTAAGGACATGCTCAATGGACTCCATAAATCCTGTCACACCTGGGTAATGCCATCCTCATGGGACTGTGGATTATGAGCAGAAAAACAAATTCTGCTCTCCCAGAGATTGAATTTTCTCATCGCTGCATGGGCACACCGCCATCAGTCAGTACTAGGCTGACCTTCTCCCCTTCCCCCAACCCGATCTTGCTCTGCACGTTATCAAAAGTTCAACAGGGGAAGGATAACCTCTGAGCTTCCACTGCTTGCTCAAAAGGAGATAATGCAGGTCCCTTGATAACAAAGAAGTAAAAACAGAAAGAGAAGTAAAATAATTTATAAGAAAAAATTTTAAAAGTAAATACCTATCCAAAAAAGTAACACAGACTCAAGGATTTTGTGTTTCCTTTGATGTTTATGCTTTTCCAAAAGTGCATTGAATTGAAACAACCAAATATTCCCAAATCCATTGAGGAGAAACAGGCATCTGGGAGGTGAGTTTGGCCACTGAGAGGTAGCCTGAGACACCTCCTCCCTCCTCCAATGGCCTTCAACCTGGATTCATGATGCTTCATTCAAATTCCTAACAATTAGAGGGAAGGGACTGTTGGAGTCTCTACAGTGTCCTGTGCCTATTGTTCTGAACTGCTTTGTCTGCAAACCTTTTTTTTTTTCTCCTGCCGTCTGTCCCTGAGATTGCTTGTTTGGGCTCTGTGGAGAGGCCATGGGAGCAAGGGCACACACACCAGGGCAAAAGCCCAATTGCTATCTTTAGCCGTGTCTGTGCCGCTCCCCATTTCTTAGGAGTTCTGGGCTTGGTTTTCTTTCCATTTCAGTCTCTGACTCTGTGTGTGGGTGCATGTGCTTTTGAGCTTCTGTTTCTCTCTATTAATACATGGTTTAATCATATGAGATGATTCACTTTACAATTTTTTTTTTAATAATAGACACTCAGAGTCAAATATAGACCTCAGAGTTGCACTTCATTGTTTGTTTTATTTTATGTATGAACTGTTTTATTCCTAAGAAAATCATTTGAATTATATCCTTTGAGGAAAAGTCACATTAAATTTTTAAAAAGAACTGTGATTGTAATAACACTGATAGGAATTTCAGAGTTTGGAGAGTTCCCTCTCTGTACAAGTTTTTCGATCATGTCCGTAACATTAATTATTTCAGTGCCAATCATCCAAAAATATTTCTTATTCCTTTTGAAAGTTTGAAAGACACATAAAAGTATTTAAGACACAAATGCTCAGGGAAAGCCATTGACCACTAATTATGAGTTCCTATGCTTCCTTAGTCCATCCCCCAATATCACTCCCAACCCTTTTCTCCTTGGGATTGTGCTTGGATCTGGGAATGAGTTTGGGTTTGCATCTAATTTGTCATTAATCTGCACCAATATCCACTGATGTGTCCCTATTCCCATTTGATGTTCAGATGTATTTTCAATGACACAGGCCATCGCTATCTTCCCTGGAATCTCAATCCTAAAGCAGCTTCCATTTTGCCACTCTCTTTGTCACCTAACAAAGTAACTTGCTGTCCATTATATGTTGGGAGTAGATGAGGTGTTCACTCTGAGGCTATCTCAGGCATGTCTGCTGGCCACTGAATGCAAACATTTCTTCTATCCATTCTCTTAGAACAGCATCTAAGTCTTATTTCAACCATCACCCTTCAATATCTTTGCCTTAAAATTTGACTAATCTCTTAGAGATTACTGTTTTTATTTAGAAGAGGCCATGTTATTGACTGTGTGAATACCAAGAAACTGTAAAATTCTTAAAGAGATGGGAATACCAGGCCACCTGACCTGCTCCTGAGAAATATCTATGCAGATCAAGAATCTACAGTTAGAATTGGGCATGAAACAATAGACTGGTTCCAAATCAGGAAAGGAGTATGTCAAGGCTATATATTGTAACCCTGCTTATTTAATTTATATGCGGAGTACATCATGAGAAATGCTGGGCTGGGTGAAGCACAAGCTGGAATCAAGATTGCTGGGAGAAATATCAATAACCTCAAATGTGCAGATGACACCACCCTTATGGCACAAAGTGAGGAGGAACTAAAGAGCCTCTTGATGAAAGTGAATGAAGAGAGGGAAAAAGTTGGCTTAAAATTTAAAACTTCATTCAGAAAACTAAGATCATGGCATCTGGTCCCATCACTTCATGGCAAATAGATGGGGAAACAATGGAAATAGTGTCAGACTTTTATATTTTGGGGCTCCAAATCACTGCAGATGGTGACTGCAGCCATGAAATTAAAAGATACTTACTCCTTGAAAGAAAAGCTATGATCTACCTAGACAGCATGTAAAAAAGTAGAGACATTACTTGGCCAGCAAAAGTCCATCTAGTCAAAGCTATGTTTTTTCCAGTAGTCATGAAAGGATGTGAGAGTGGACTATAAAGAAAACTGAGTCCCAAAGAATTGATGCTTTTGAACTGTGGTGTTGGAGAAGAATCTTGAGAGTCCCTTGGACTGCAAGGAAATCTAATCAGTCCATCCTAAAGGATATGGGTCTTGAATATTCATTGGAAGGACTTATGCTTAAGCTAAAACTCCAATAGTTTGGCCACCTGAAGCAAAGAATTGACTCCTTAGAAAAGACTCTGATGCTGGGAAAGACTGAAGGCGGGAGAAGAAGGGGATGACAGAGGATGAGATAGTTGGATGGCATCACCAACTCAATGGACATGAGTTTGAGCAAGCTTTGGGAGTTGGTTTTGGACAGGGAAACCTGGCATGCTGCAGTTCATGGGGTTGCAAAAAGTCAGGTATGACTGAGCGACTCAACTGATGACTTCTCATGTCTCCTTAGGATTAAGTGATTTTCCCAAAATTTTACTTAATTATAAAAAGCTCAAGCATATGGATAGTTGAAAGTGTTGTACAGAAAATACATATATACCTACCATATAGATTTCATAATTGGTAGTATTCTGTTGTATAAGTTTTATCTCTTGTCTATCAATATATTTACTCATCTACCCATCTATCAGCTTGTTTTTTTCTAAGTGCTTTTAACATGGGTTGTAGACATCACTACCCTTCTGACAGATAGCCTCTGAGATGATATTACATCTTGATATTTTCACCCTTGTGAAGTCCCACTTATCAGTTAGTCTATGTGACTGGTAGACTAGGATATATCAAAAGTAGTTGTATATGACTTCTAATTTCAGTTCAAACACTCAGTCATGTCTGACTCTTTGAGACCCATGTGCATCAAAACAGGCTTTCCTGTCCATCACCAACTCCTGGAACTTGCTCAAACTAATGTCCATAGAGTCGGTGACACCATCCAACCATCTCATCCTCTGTTGTCCCCTTCTATTCCCACCTTCAGTCTTTCTCAACATCAGGGTCTTTTCCAGTGAATCAGTTCTTTGCATCAGTAGGCCAAAATATTCGAGTTTAAGATTCAGCATCAGTTCTTCTAATGAGTATTCAGGACTGGTTTCCTTTAGGGTGAACTGATTGGATCTGCTTACAGTCCCTGGTACTCTCAAGAGTCTTCTCCAACACCACAGTTCAAAAACATCAATTCTTCGGCACTCAGCTTTCTTTATAGTCCACCTCTTAGCTCCTTTCATGACTACTGGAAAAACCGTAGCTTTGACTAGATGGACTTTATTGGCAAAAAATTGTCTCTGCTTTTAAATAAACTGTCTAGATTGGTCTCAACTTTTCTTCTAAGGAGTAAGCATATTTTAATTTCATGGCTGCAATCATCATCTGCAGTGATTTTGGAGCCCAAGAAAATAAAATCTCTCACTGTTTCCATTGTTTCCCTTTCTATTTGCCATGAAGTTATGGGAGCAGATGCCATGATCTTTGTTTTTTGAATGTTGACTTCTAAGCCAGCTTTTTCCTTCTCCTGTTTCACTTTCATCAAGAGGCTCTTTAGTCCTTCCTTACTTTCTGCCACAAGGTGGTGTTATCTGCATATCTGAGGTTATTGATATTTCTCCAGGCAATCTTGATTCCAGCTTGTGCTTCATCCAGCCCAGCATTTCCCAAAATGTACTCTGCATACAGATTAAATTAACAGGGTGACAATATACAGCCTTGACATACTCCTTTCCCACTGTGGAACCAGTCTGTTGTTTCATGTCCAGTTCTAACTGTTGCTTCTTGACCTTCATACAGATTTCTCAGGAGGCAGGTAAGGCAGTCTGATATGCCTGTCTCTTGAAGAATTTTCCATAGTTTGTTGTGATCTACACAGTGAAAAGCTTTGGTGCAATCAATAAAGCTAAAGTAGATGTTTTTCTGTAATTCTCTTGCTTTTTCTATGATCCAACAGATGTTGGAGACGTGAACTCTGGTTCCTCTGCTTTTTCTAAATCCATCTTGAACATCTCGAAGCTTACAGTTTGAACATTACTTTGCTAGCATGTGAGGTGAGTGCAATTGTACAGTGGTTTGAACATTCTTTGACATTGCCTTTCTTTGGGGTTGGAATGAAAACTGGTCTTTTCCAGTCCTGTGGACACTTCTGAGTTTTCCAAATTTGCTGGTATGTTGAGTGCAGTACTTTCCCAGCATCATCTTTCAGGATTTGAAATAGCTCAACTGGAATTCCATCACCTCCACTAGGTTTGTTCATAGTGATGCTTCCTAAGGTCCACTTGACTTCTCATTCCAGGATGTCTGGCTCCAGGTGGTGATCACACCATCGTGGTTATCTGAGTCATGATGATCGTTTTTGTACAGTTCTTCTGTGTATTCTTGACACCTCTTCTTCATATCTTCTGTTTCTGTTAGGTCCATACCATTTCTGTCTTTTAATGAGCCCATCTTCGCATGAAATGTTCCTTGTATATCTCTAATTTTCTTGAAGAGATCTTTAGTCTTTCCCATTCTATTGTTTTCCTCTATTTCTTTGCATTGATCACTGAGGAAGATTTTTTTAATCTCTCCTTGCTATTCTTTGGAACTCTGCATTCAAATGGATATATCTTTCCTTTTCTCCTTTGCCTTTAGCTTCTCTTCTTTTCTCAGCTATTTGTAAGGCCTCTTCAGACAACCATTTTGCCTTTGTTCCTTTCTTTTTTGTGGGGATGGTCTTGATCACTGCCTCCTGTACAATGTCATGAATCTTCATCCATAGTTCTTCAGGCACTCTGACTATCAGATCTAATCCCTTGAATCTGTTTGTCTGCAGAACAGTTATAAAAAAGGAATTCTCACACTGTTAAGGACGTTCTAGAACCTACAACAGATTTCCCAACCTGCGGATCTGGCATAGGGACTGAGAACTCCCAGAGAATTTGACTTTGGAGGCCAGTGGGATTGGATTACAGAACTTACACTGGACTGGGGAAACAGATTCTTATGTGCACCAGGACCCAGGAGAAAGAAATAGTGACCCCACAAGAGACTGATCCAGACTTGCCCTTTGAGTGTTCAGGAGTTTCTGGCTGAGGCATGGGTCTCTGTTGGCCTCCTGCAGGGTTGGGGCCACTGAGTATGGCAGAATGTGCATGGGGCCTTTTGAAGGAAGCCATCATTATCTTCACTACCTCCACCATAGTTTGGTCTCAGATCAAACAACAGGGAGGGAACACAGCCTTGCCTATCAACATAAAATTGGGTAAAGATTTACTGACCATGCCCCTGCCCATCAGAACAAGACCCAGTCAGTCTTTCCCATAAGCTTCCATAAGCCTCTTATCCTTATCCCTCAGAGGGATAACAACAATGAAAACCACAATCACAAAGAAATGAAATACCTGGATGCAATCTCAAAAATGACAGAAAGATCTCTGTTAGTTTCCAAGGCAAACCATTCAATATCATGGTAATTCAAGCCTATGCCCTGACCAATAATGCTGAAGAAGTTGAAGCTGAACAGTTCTATGAAGACCTACAAGACCTTTTAGAAGTAATACCCAAAAAACATGTCCTTTTCATTATAGAGAACTGGAATGCAAAAGTAGGAAGTCAAGAAACACCTGGAGTAATGGGCAAATTTGGCCTTGGAGTACAGAATGAAGCAGGGCAAAGGCTAATAGAGTTCTGCCAAGATAATTCACTGATCATAGTGAACACCTTCTTCCAACAACACAAGAGAAGACTCTATACATGGACATCACCACATAGTTAACACCGAAATCAGATTGATTATATTCTTTGCAGTGAAAGATGGAGAAGCTCTATACAGTCAGCAAAAACAAGACGAGCTGACTGTGGGTCAGATCATGAACTCCTTATTGTTAAATTCAGACTGAAATTGAAGAAAGTGGAGAAAACCACTAGACTATTCAGGTATGACCTAAATCAAATCCCTTATGACTCTACAGTGGAAGTGAGAAATAGATTTAAGAGGCTCTATCTGATAAACAGAGTGCCTGATGAACTGTGGACAGAGATTCATAACATTGTACAGGAGACAGGAATCAAGACCATCCCCAAAAACTGAAATGCAAAAAAGCAAAATGGCTGTCTGAAGAGGCCTTACAAATAGCTGTGAAAAGAAGGGAAGCGAAAAGCAAAGGAGAAAAGGAAAGATATCCCCATTTGAATTTAGAGTTCCAAAGAATAACAAGGAGAGATAAGAAGGCCTTCCTCGTGATCAATGCAAAGAAATAGAGGAAAACAACAGAATGGGAAAAACTAGAGATCTCTTCAAGAAAATTAGAGATTCCAAGGGAACATTTCATGCAAAGATGGACTCAATAAAGGACAGAAATGGTATGGACTTAACAGAAGCAGAAGATATGAAGAAGAGGTGTCAAGAATACACAGAAGAACTGTACAGAAAAGGTCTTCATGATCCAGATAATCCCGATGGTGTGATCACTCACCTAGAGCTAGTCATTCTGGAATGTGAAGTCAAGTGGGCCTTAGCATCACGACAAACAAAGCTAGTGGAGGTGACGGAATTGCAGCTGAGCTATTTCAAATCCTGAAAGATAATGCTGTGAAAGATTACCAGGAGAAATGTCAATAACTTCAGATATGCAGATAACACCACCCTTATGGCAGAAAGTGAAGAAGAACTAAAGAGCCTCTTAATGAAAGTGAAAGAGGAGAGTGAAAACAGTTGGCTTTAAGCTCAGCATTCAGAAAACTTAAGTCATGGCATCCAGTCCCATCACTTCATAGCAAATAGATGGGGAAACAGTGGAAATCACTCTTTCCACTAACTTTTATTTTTGGGCTTCAATATCACTGCAGATGGTTATTGCAGCCACAAAATTAAAAGATGCTTACTCCTTAGACGGAAAGTTATAATGAACCTAGACAGCATATTAAAAAGCAGAGACTTTACTTTGTTAACAAAGATCCATCTAGTCAAGGCTATGGTTTTTCCAGTAGTCATGTATGGATGTGAGAGTTGAACTATAAAGGAAGCTGAATGTTGAAGAATTGATGCTTTTGAACTGTAGTGTTGGAGAAGACTCTTGAGAATCTCTTGGACTGCAAGGATATCCAGTCAGTCCATTCTAAAGGAGATCAGTCCTGGGTGTTCATTGGAGAGACTGATGTTTAAGCTGAAACTCCAATATTTTGGCCAGCTCATGCAAAGAGTTGACTCGTTTAAAAAGACTCTGATGCTGGGAAAGATTGAGGGCAGGAGAAGGGTATGATAGGGGATGAGATGGTTGGATAGCATCACCAACTCAATGGACATGAGTTGGCTGGACTCCAGCAGTTGGTGATGGACATGGAGGCCTGGCATGCTGAGGTCCATGGGAACGCAGAGTTGGACATGACTGAGTGACTGAACTGAACTGAACTGAACCGAAGCGATCACATTGGACCACCATCTTGTTTAGCTCAATGAAACTATCAGCTACACTGGGAAGGGCCCCCTAAGATGGACGGGTTATGGTGGAGAATTCTGACAAAATGTGGTTCACTGGAGAAGGGATTGGAAAGCCACTTCAATAGTCTTGCCTTGAGAACAGTATGAAAAGGCAAAAATATATGACTTCTAAGCCTAGATCACAAAAGGCACCAAGTCTTCCTCTTTGCAATCTTTCTTGGGCTATTCACTCTAAGTGAAGTCAGCTATCTTATCAAGAGAAGCCCTATAGAGCAAATGACATGATGAGCAGCTGAGCCTCCTACCAACAGCCATGAGTGTGAGGTCATAGTAGAAGTCCCCAATATCTGTCAAGCTTTCAGATGCCTATAGCTTCTTATATTATCTTGATTGTAGCTTCCTGAGAGATCCTGAGTCAGAACAACCTATCTAAGCAGCTCTCAAATTATTCACCCATAAAAAAAAACTATGATATAATAAAATATTTGTTTTTCTAAGGCACTACATTTTGGGATAATATTTTACAGAGTAATAGATCGCTAATATAGTACTTTACCTTTAAACACTTCAACATGAATAGAACTAATTAGAAAAGTAAACAGATTTGACCTTTGTTTCCCTTTTGTGAAGTTAACCATACATCTAATGAAATGAGAAAATCTTAAGTAAACCATTCATTGAGTTTTGACTCATACATGCAACCCAAATCCTTATCTATCATCATCCTAAAAAATTTCCTCTTAATGGTTTTTGTCAGCTTATGACCCATCCCAGTGTGTCCAATCACTTCAGTCATGTCTGACTCTTTGCAACCCCATGGACTATAGCCCACCAGGCTTCTCTGTCCATGGAATTTTCCTGGCAAGAATACTAGTGCATGTGTGCTAAGTCACTTCAGTCATATTCGACTTTTTGCACCCCTATGGACTGTAGCCCACCAGGCTCCTCAGTCCATGGGATTCTCCAGGTAAGAATATTGGAGTGAGTTGCCATCTCCTTCTCCAGGAGACCTTCCCAACCCATGGTTCAAACCTGTATCTCCCTCATCTCCTGCATTGCAGGCAGATTCCTTACCAATTGAGCCACTGTCCCAACCCTGAAACAAACTTTTATCCCAGTTTTTTATATCACCAATTCATTTTGTCTGTTAGAAAAATTAATACAAATTGAACGATACCGTATGTGCTATTTTTGTAAGGCTTTCATTCAGTGCAGTTTGTGATATTCATCCACCAGTCATGTTCATTACCAGTTTATTCCTTTCTGTTGCTGAGTAGTTTCCTATACTATGACTGTGATCAGTCTATTCATATTAACCTATTCATAAATGTTTGGGTTGCTTCCAGTTTTTTGGCATTATGTGCAAAACTGCACAAGCTATCTAGTGCCAGTCTTTTTGCTGAAACATGTACTCATTTCTCTGGATTAAAGATGTAGGAGTGGAATTGCTGAGTCACAAGGTACTTATATGTTTAAAATGATAAGACAGTACCAGACCTTTGTCAAAGTGGCTATACCATTTTCCACTCCCTTAATAATGGGTGAGTGTTCTATGGTTGTCACATCCTGGTATTGCCAGTCTTTGTAATTTCAGTAGGTAATGTATCTCACTGCAGTGGTTTTCTTCTCGTATGAAACTTATTCAGAGGTAATATTTTCTTTTTTTCTTAGATTATGTTTCATTCCTCTGATTCTCATTTTTTAAATTATTCACTTGTAGGTTTGTTTATTTTTTTAGACTTCTCATATGGTCATCTTGAATGCAGAAATGATATTTTCAGTTCTTACTTTTGCTTGTTTTTAGCATGGGAGGCTTTTTTTTTTCCACAAGGTTTCAAACAAAATCTCAGAAAGTAACTATGTTTTTAAAACAAGCCCCTCTATTACCTCCTTTTCCTTGGACAGAAAGTCAAATTGCCACATTATACAGGTAAACACCAGGTATCTCCAAGATTATGCATGGATGCATGTAGAATCCCCTCTAGAGGTCTAGCCTGGAGGTCATTGGGCACAGCCTTTAGCTCAAGTTCCACTGATTTGAAGAAACACATTTAGCATGCTCATTCCTGATGGAAGAAGACTTTCTTTGCCTTTTTCTCTTTCCCTCACTTTTATTAATATGAGCTTTGGAAATCTCCAGAGCCCAGTGTATACATCCACCATAATACTTCCTATTTCTCTTCTTTCCTCCATTGACATTACTCAGATGACAATTTTCTGTATTCTCCTTTTCCCTTCCTTCTGGATTTATTCTGTGAAGATTTGCTCTTCCTTCTATCTTACATTTGGTGTATATTCATATTTGTCCCAGCTTTTGATATTGCCTTTTTTCCCCTCTAGATTATGTGGATCTTGGTGGTGAGGGCTATGTCTTATCCCTATTATTTCAACTTAGATTTCCTAATACATGGAAGACCATAAAATATGTTACATTTGGTTGTACTGAAATGAATTCCATTATCTAAATTTTATGGATGATGAAATTTCTTTTGAAAATCATGTATAGTTGATTCTTCACCCATTACCTTTCCTGGACTCACTGGCATTTCCAGTTGTGATGAGTGTATGTCCAGAGTGAAGCCACACCCTCCAAAGCTCAGCTGTGTGTCTCCTGCAGTGGATTGTCCAGTATTCTGCAAGCTGTAGCATATGATTTGTCATCAAAAACTCTGAACTTGGTTGCTGTATAGAAGCTGTAGTTCATAGAAATGAGGGCAGAGAGTGGGGATGGGAAGTATGTGAGAGTGGGGACAAGAGTGCAAGTGGAGGGTAAGCTTGGATGTGACAGCAAGGAAAAAATAAGAGCAAGATTCTATAGGGACAAATCTGAGCTCATTAGCTCCTTTCTGGCAACAGCTGATATTTTTCTGCAGTAATCAATCATAATGTTTGTTTTAGCAGGAAGAAATTTAAATAAAGTTCTGATGGAGCTCTACTACCTATAGCTCCTGGACTTGGAGCTATAGGTAGTATACTGAACCTTTGTATGAATAGAACAAGGTATGACCTCTGATAAGATACATCCCTGGGCCCTGATGATTTGGTCATCAGGCACTCCTTTGCATGATAAGAAAAAACATCTTCTTCTAGGTGACTTTAGCCTGGTCCAAAGCCTAGGATGAACTTTAGACTTCACTTCTCTCCATGCCTGAATGCCTTTTTTCCAGTGAACAACCTATACAACTCTCTGTGGAGGAGCTGGCCAATTTCTGTCCAAACCAGATGCAGTTATATCTCTGGAGGTGGCATCTGGGAAACTGCAGCTAAAAAAACAATCCCCTCAAATGTTGCTGAAGGAACTGAGGATTAAAAGCTTTGACATAGACATCAGGCATAGGAAACTGCAGTACCTCATTCATTTTTCATTTATTCACTTACCAGACATTTATTGAGCAACCTATGTACTTTTGAGAAATATTTGAAGTTGATACAGTTTTTTGCAGTGGTGGGACTTCTTTTGAAGGTTTATGTACAGATGTATGTCTACTCATTTCATAGACAGACGGTGCTGCACCTTCTCTGAGAAATAAAGTAACTTCTCCTTATACACTGAGCTGTGCAGTACTGTTTTCTAGTGAACACTACCCAATGGCTGTCTGTAGGGCATTTCCTTTCAAGGTCACCCTGAAGCAGTAGCTATAAAGAGACTGACATAATGAAGGACATAGGCCTAAAGAAAAACATTCTATCCCCTGCCTCCGTCCAGCTTTAAGAAGTTAGTACTGAAATTGCCTGACTATCAGCAAAAGAATTAAACTTCACAGTGACAGACTTAGAGAGAGAGAGAGAGGAAGAGAAATTCTTTGGGTCTCAGAGTTCCTTGGAGAATTTCTGCTATTCTAAAATAGGTACCAGTATTCTGGGGAGTGGATACTTTAATTTATTCTCTTACAGAAAAGATCCCCCATTACCACTTCAGTAAAGTGCCTGCATTATAGTGAGAATAAATAATAGATTGAAAACAAGGGTTGAATCATTTTATGGTGATTAAAGTAATATCATTTCAAAAATATGATATTTCAAATATTTCAAAAATAAAAATGCACTCCCAAAATCTGGAGAGAGAAAAATTATTATATATTTTCTTATTAAATTGATATATTAGACAATACATGCATTTTTAAATTCTCTATTTAGACTATATCATGAATGGTCTAACTCCTTAAGTGGACTTTGAGAACATAGCTTTAATTTTTTAAATGATGCAAAGTTGTTAAAGTTTTTAATATACATATTTCCAAATTAATACTCTCAAGTTTTAAATTCCCATAAGCAGCATAGGAATGCCTCTTCCCACTACCATTAGCACTCTGGGAACTTTAAGTTTTATAAACTTTGAGGTGGTAATGTATTTTTAATTTATAACTTTGATCTTTTTATTACTAGTACAGTAAATATTCCTGATATGTTTATTAATTATTTTTATCCTTCATTGCATTTTGGATGACATACATTTCCTGCTTTTATTTATTAGGTTTTGGATAATTTTATTACTGATCTATAAGAGCTTTTAATTATAGAAATTATTTGTTTCTTTCATATATTGTAATTTTTCTGGTTTGTTTTTTAATCTCATTTATGTGTCTTTCTAAGTAGAAGAAACATTTAATGTTTTCAAATCTATTATTGAAACCTTTTCATCCATTATTTAAATATTTGAGTTTTTGAGATTTATTCCCCACTATAATACGTGGTTCATCTGAATTTTTTGCTAATTTCCTTATCTTTTACTTTTTTTTTCCTTTTTAATATTTTAATTTTTATTGCAGTATAGTTGAGTTACAGTGTTGTGTTAGTTTCAAGTGTACAGCAAAGGAATTCAGTTATACATATACATGTATTTATTGTTTTTAGATTCTTTTCTTACATAGGTTATCACAAAATATTTGGTAGAGTTCCCTGTGCTATACAAGAAGTCCTTGGTGGTAATTTATCTTTTATATAGTAGTACATGTGTGTTCATTTCAATTAAATTTTAACTATATAATTCATTCTGGTAGTTATTTTGGTTAGTGGTATGAGATATGGCATGGGTTTTCCTGGTGGTGGTAAAGAACCTGCCTGCCAATACAGGAGACATGGATTTGATTCCTGCATTGGAAAGATGACCTGGAGAAGGAAATGGCAACCCACCCCAGTATTCCTGCCTAGAAAACCCCATGGACAAAGAAACCTGGTGGGCTATAGTCCATAGGGTCACAAAAGAGTCAAATACGACTTAGCGACTAAACAACAATGAGGTAGGACAACAGTGGTTTTATTATTGTTAACTATTAAGTGTCACTTAAGTCCATTTATATATGACATATTTTCTTTGTCCTACATTAAATTATTGCCTAACTAGGAACTGTTTCTATGCTTTCTGTCCTATTTCATTGATCTTTATATTCTTATGTCAGATTTTAGTATTTTAGGGGTAAACTCTTATTTCTGTTTTCCTCTTCAATATTTCTTTGTATATCATTTTTTCACATATATTTTCAGATAATTTTGATAAATCTTTTCCCAGCACTACCCAGTAACTTAACAGCGTGTTGATTCATGGAGAACTTGTGTTCCTCTAATATTGATTCTCATTGTTTTAAAACATTAAAAATGTAAGTTTTCAAGTTTATTTAATGATATTAACATGAACATAAGTAGCAAGAGGTTAATAATCCAATTACAGTCCTAAATGGAGATCTAAGATTCTTTAAGGAAAAGATAAAATGGATTATACAGAACCTCTGCTTCAGGATTAAAATGACAAGAGTTATATTTTCTCTCTTGGTTGAGACAAGTAAAAAGATGGACAAAATGTATGAAAAATATATCCAGAAAGGTAGAGGACAGATTGAGTATATTTAGTTGATTCACAGAGGATATAAAAGAAGCCCAAACTAAACTTTCACAGATGAAAATTATAATGTCTGTGCTTAGCAGCAGATTGTATACTTCTGAAATATTGATAAATGAACTTGAAGATGTTCAATATGAAGCTGCCCATAATAAAATGCATTGAGAGAAATATTAAAAAAAATGAACAGAACATCAGCTGGCTGCTAGGCAACTTAAGATAACCTCATATATGTGTAATTGAAGTCCCTGAAGGAAAGAAGAGGGGGCAGAAGACAAACTTGAAAAACTAATAGCTGAAAAGTTTCAAATTTGCTAGAAAATAGCTGGAAACCTACAAACCCAAGAAACTTAATAAACTCAAAGAGTCATAAACAAAGCTACAATGTCACATTGTAATCAGATTGTTTAAAAGAACGGATAAAGAGAAAAGTCTTAAAAGCAGAGGAAAAAATTGAGTGCACATTGTTAAGTTTCTCTCTTCTCAAGGAAATTAATAAATTATATTTAGAAAATTTATTAGCTAAGTTTATCAGGACGAATGAAAATAGTCATTCCATCCTCACCTATATACATATATATATATATATATATATATACATATATATATATAATTAAAAAATCAGCATCTATTTTTCATAAAATGCTTAGTAAAAATTAAGAGATAAATAATTCTTGAGGGTGATAAGAATCACCAAGTCCATGATAACTTATTTAGCAATGTGATATAGAATGTGAATTTGAAGATGTCAGTTCTCTACTTAATATACATGTTTAATAAGAATGATATCATAATCCTAAAATAGGAGGGAAGAGGGCAGGACAAAACCATTTAAAGAATGACACAACCCAAGGACACAACATAAGCTGATTAGAACCAAATATGTTCAAGATGATTTCCACTAGGACTTGAGCCTCAGTATGTCCTTATTTAACACATCAATAAGCTAAATGACACACCCACAGGTGCAATGGACATTCCAAGCGCATGTGTGCACTAAGTTGCTTCAGTCCTGTCCAACTCTTTGTGGCTATATGGACTGTCGCCTGCCAGGCTCCTCTGTCTATGGGATTCTCCAGGAAAGAACACTGGAGTGGGTTGCCATGTCCTCCTCCAGGGGGTCTTCCTGACTCAGGGACCTGAACCTGTGTCTCTTACGTCCCCTGCATTGGGAGGTGGGTTCTTTACTGCTAGTGCCACTATAGTTCTAAAGCCTACTATCAAAGACCAAAATCTGAGTGACTGCCCAATTTCTAGAAATCTCTGCCCTTTCCCCTAAATAGTTTGAATAATTCTCCCACTCATTAGCCTGTGAAATTACCCAGCCCATAAAAGCTGACCACTCCACAATTTGAGGCTTTGCTCACCTTTTCGGATGACCCATCCTCTGCCTGTTGGACTATAAAGAAACCTGAGCACTGAAGAATTGATGCTTTTGAACTGTGGTGTTAGAGAAGACTCTTGAGAGTCACTTGGACTGCAAGGAGATCCAACCAGTGAATCATAGAGGAAATCAGTCCTAAATATTCATTGGAAGGACTGATGCTGAGGCTGAAACTCCAACACATGGGCCACATGATGAGAAGAACTGACTCATTGGAAAAGACCCTGATCCTGGGAAAGATTGAAGGCAAAAGGAGAAGTGCATGACAGAGGATGAGATGGTTGGATGGCATCACCTACTCAATGGATATGAGTTTGAGCAAGCTCTGGGAGTTGGCTTTGGTCAGGGAATCCTGGTGTGCTGCAGTCCATGAGGTCACAAAGAGTTGGACACAACTGAGCGACTAAAATGAACTGATACTCTGTCTGTAGACTGTTTCTCTCTAATTAAATCTACTTCTTATCTATAACTTTATCTATCACTGAATTCTTTCTGCCAGGCAATATCAAGAACCTGAGCCTCATTAGGTCCTGAAACCAGGCATGTGATCTCAGTTGGAAGACTGGCTTTTGTCTAGGTAAAAGTCCCAGTTATGTGGGTTAGAATCCCAAGCTGAGTTTAGGCTGGGTTTGAATCCCAGCACATGGGTTCAGGTCCCAGTCTGGGATGAACGATTTCAGCCCCTAAGGAGTTCTTGTTTGTTTGCTTTGAATTAATGAGTTGAAATGAAAGTCACTCAATTGTGTTCAACTGTTTGTGACCCCATAGACTATACAGTCCATTGACTTCTCTAGGCCAGAATACTGGAGAGGGTAGCCTATCCCTTCTCCAGAGGATCTTCCTGACCCAGAAATTGAACCAGATCTCCTGCATTACATGTGGATTCTTTACCAACCGAGCTCTCAGGGAAGACCTGGGCTATCAGTGAAGCCCTATTTGAATCAATAGCCTTATTAAAATCTATTCTCAGATCTGAATCTGAAAATTGAATTCAGTTTTACACTGAAACTACTAGGGTTTTGGGGTAGAAAATGATGTCATATGTGAATAATATACTTATATTTTTTCTTCTAATAAAGTATATTTTAGATTATACCTTCATAGTTGTATTGATTGGAATATTCAGAACAAAATGAATAGCAAAAACAAATGTGTAGTAAAGAATGAGGCTTTTCCTAAAGAGAAATCTGACTTATGTTTATGACTCCTGGGAAGTAACTTACAAATTCTTGAATTTTCCTGAGTGATAAGAGTCTCTACTGTTCATGATGAGCACCTTAGCTACAACTGAAGGCTTATGCTAATGCGGTGACTCATGGTTGGCCCCTTGATTCATTCAATAACTGCTTGATCTTTGGGGTATGGGGGGAGTAAATATTGAGCTCAATAATAAGGTCAATCAGTCACTCATGCTTAGATAATGAAATTCTGATAAAATCTCTGGACACAAAGCTTAGATGAATTTAAGAAGTTGGCAATAATCCACGTGTGATAGCACACATCAATAAAGATAGGGTAACATATCCTAAGGATAACAGAAACTTTCCATTTAGAACCCTCACATTCTGGTCTATGAATATCTTCCTTTGTCTAATTTTAATTTTCTTACTTCCCCTGTAATTAACCAAAACTATGCGTTAAGTAGTTTTTGGTGAGTTCTGTAAATTTGTTTAGCAAATTATAGAAACTGAGAGTGGTTTTAGGAACCTGCTGAACTTGGGGTAGTCAAAAGTAAGGGGGATCATGTGTAGGCTCTTTCCAAAATCTTTGGTGTTGGACCCAAATTATTTGCAGTTGGTCTTGGACAGGCTTAGCAATCCAAAGACTATGCCTTAAACCTTGCAATTTGGCTAGCTCTTGAGTAAAAGGATTACTTTGTTTTATTATTGAGTGTATCAGGAATTTCTTCTTTGTTTTGCTGTAATTATAGTGGTTTGAGATAAACACAGTTTTAATCATGTTCTGATACTATTTTTTTATTCCTAGTTTCTTTAAAAAATCAAGAGTGGATGTTAAATTTTATCAAATGTCTTTTAACATTTTCTATCTATAGTCAAACCTATGGTTTTTTCAGTAGTCATGTACAGATGTGAGAGTTGGACTATAAAGAATGCTGAGCACCAAACAATTTATGCTTTTGAATTGTGGTACTGGAGGACTCTTGAGAGTCCCTTGGACTGGAAGGAGATCAAACCAGTCAGTCCTTAAGGAATTCAACCCTGAGCATTCATTGGAAGAACTGATGCTGAAGCTGAAACTCCAATAGTTTGGCCACCTGATAGGAAGAGCTGACTCACTAGAAAAGACCCTGAGGCTAGGAAAGATTGAAGGTGGGAGGAGAAGGGGATGACAGAGGATGAGATGGTTGGATGGCATCACTGATTCAATGGTCATGAGTTTAAGCAAACTTCAAGAGATAATGAAGGACAGGAAAGCCGTCCATGGGGTCACAAAGAGTCGGACACACTTGGTGAATGAACAACAACAATAACAATGTCCAATACTAATATTTAATTACTGAAGACTTTCCAGACATTGTGGTAGGTGCATTATACACATTATCTCATTTAATCCTCACAACAGACAGACCTATGAGGCCGATGATACTTTATCCCCATTTTGTCTGTGAGAAAGCAGAGGCACAGAATGATTAGGTAATTTGCTCACAATCACAAAGTCATTAATTGGTGGAGCTAGTAATGGAAGTCCATCTTCTAAGATCTGAAATCACACTGACTGTGAATTATATCAACATATTTTTGTGCTAAAATATTCTTTAAAAAATATGTTGCACGTCATAATGTTTATTTTTCCATTATTATTCTTCTGGATTTGATTTATTGGTTTATTAAATAAAACTCCTTCATTGGGATATAGGCTTGATATAAGGTTTTCTTTTACTGTGATTTGCAACAAATTTATTACACTTACTTGAGTAAATGAATTGAAAAGCTTAACTTCTTTTTGTGCTTTGGTTAAATTTAGTATATGTGCTGCCAAAGCAAGCACTGTGCTTTGGTTAAATTTATATATAATGGGAATTAGTTTGTCCATGACTATTTAAAAGCAATTACTCATTAAATTATGTGCACCTTCAACTCTTCCAAAAGTAGATTTCTTACATATTTTTAAAATGATATTATTTTCTCCCATTCTGAAGGCTGTCTTTTCACCTTGCTTATAGTTTCCTTTGTTGTGCCGAAGCTTTTAATTTTAATTAGGTCCCATTTGTTTATTCGTGCTTTTATTTCCAATATTCTGGGAGGTGGGTCATGGAGGATCCCGCTTTGGTTTATGTCGGAGAGTGTTTTGCCTATGTTATCCTCTAGGAGTTTTATAGTTTCTGGTCTTATGCTTAGATCTTTGATCCATTTTGAGTTTATCTTTGTGTATGGTGTTAGAAAGTGTTCTAGTTTCATTCTTTTACAAGTGGCTGTCCAGTTTTCCCAGCACCACTTGTTAAAGAGGTTGTCTTTTCTCCATTGTATATTCTTGCCTCCTTTGTCAAAGATAAGGTGTCCATAGATGCGTGGATTTATCTCTGGGCTTTCTATTTTGTTCCATTGATCTATATTTCTGTCTTTGTGCCCATACCATACTGTCTTAATGACTGTGGATTTGTAGTATAGCTTAAAGTCAGGTAGGTTGATTCCTCCAGTTCCATTCTTCTTTCTCAAGATTGCTTTGGCTATACGAGGTTTTTTGTATTTCCATACAAATTGTGAAATTATTTGTTCTAATACTCTGAAAAAGACCTCTGGTAGCTTGATAGGAATTGCATTGAATCTATAGATTGCTCTGGGTAGTATACTCATTTTCACTATATTGATTCTTCCAGTCCATGAACATGGCACATTTCTCCATCTGTTTGTGTCCTCTTTGATTTCTTTCATGATATATTTTTTTTCAATATAATCCCAGACAACTGGGTAATTCAAAATATTTACTTCTTTTAAGTCTATTTTAATACTTTTTCTATGTAAAATGCCATCTAAATTGCTATTGCATTGTAGTATGCTTTGAAATCAGGAAGTATGATGGCTCTGACTTTTTTTTTAAGGTCTTCTTGTCTATTTTGGCTCCTTTAAGAGTCCATGCAAGTTTTGGGATTTTTTTTTTCTATTTGTGCAAAAAATGCCACTAAGATTTTGATAGATATCACATTGAATCTGTAGATCACTTTGGATAGTATGGATATTTAAACAATATTATATCTTCTTATCCATAATCATGGGATTTCTTTCTATTTGTTTGTGTCTTCTTTGATTTCTTTTAGCAATGTTTTATGATTTTCAGTGTGTAAGTCTTTTTCCTTCTTCAATAAATTTATTTCTAAGTGTTTTTCATGCCATAATAAATGGTATTGTTTCAACTTCCTTTTTAATTTAGTCATTTTAGTGTATAGTAGCAGAACTGATTTTTGTGTATTAATTTTGCTTCTGCAATTTTGCTTACATGTGTTTGTGTGTATGTGTGTGTAATCTCTAGGGTTTTCTACTTTTAAGATCATATCATCTGTGAATAGAGATTATTTATTCAGTTTGGACACCTACTGACCTGGGGACTCATCTTCCAGTTTCATATCTTTTAGCCTTTTCATACTGTCATGGGGTTCTCAAGGCAAGAATACTGAAGTGGTTTGCCATTCCCTTCTCTAGTGGACCATATTTTATCAGAATTCTCCACCATAATCTGTCTGTCTTGCGTGACCCTGCATGTTTTGGCTGATAGTTTCATTGAACTACAAAAGGCTGTGATTCATGTGACCATTTTGGTTAGTTTTCTGTGAGGCCATGGGATTGAGTTCTACTGTTGGCTCTCTGATAGATGAAGATAAGAGGCTTGTGCAAGCTTCCGGATGGGAGGAACTGGCTGTAGGGAAAAAAAACAAAAACTGGGTTTTGCTCTGGTTTTCAGGGCCATGCTCAGGAAATCTTTAATTCAGTTTTCTGCTAATAAATGGGACTGTGCTCTCTCCTTGTAGTTAGGCCTGAGGTGGCCCAGTCCTGGAGTCTGCAATATCTATGGTAGGGCTATAGGCTCTACGGTAGGGTTAACTGGTGACCTCCTACAAGAGGACTTATGCCAACACACTGCTCCTCTCAGGACTGATGCTGCCAGTACCCCTGACCCTGAGGCAGGCCACTGTCCTGGTGCACACAAGGTTTTGTTTGTGGCTTCCAAGAGTCTCTGTTTCCTCAGTCCTATGGAAGTTCAGTAATAAAATCCCACTAACCTCCAAACCTGGGAATTTCCAGTCCCTTTTCCAAATGCCCAGATTGGAAGTCTGATGTGGAACCTAGAACCTTCACAACAGTGTGAGAACTTCTTTGGCATAATTGTTCTCCTGTTTGTGGGTCACCTACCAGGTGGCTCTATGGTAGGGCTAAATGGTGACCTCCTCCAAGATGACTTATGGCAGCATAATGTACCTCCTAAGACTGCTGCTGTCAGAGCCCGTGTACCCAGAGCAAGCTACTGCTGACCCACACTTCCACAGGGGACCCTGAGACACTTACACGTAGGCCTTTTCATGCAAAAATGGGCAAAATAAAGGACAGAAAAGATAAGGACCTAACAGAAGCAGAAGTGATTAAGAAGAAGTGGCAAGAATACACAGAATAACCATACAAAGAAGGCCTTAATGACCTGATAACCACGATGGTGTGATCACTCACCTAGAGACAGACATCCTGGAATGTGAAGTCAAGTGGGCCTTAGGAAGCATCACTACAAACAAAGCTAGTGGAAGTGATGAAATTCCAGCTGAGCTATTTCAAATCCTAAAGTATTAAAGTGCTGTTAAAGTGTTAAAGTGCTGCACTCAATATGCCAGCAAATTGGGAAAGCTCAACAGTGACAACAGGATTGGAAAGGACAGTCTTCACTCCAATCCCAAAGAAGAGCAATGCCAAAGAATGTTCAAACTACCATATAACTGCACTCATTTGAAGAGCTAGCAAGGTAATGCTCAAAATCCTTCAACCTAGGCTTTAACAGTACTTGAACCAAGAAATTCCAAGATGTACAAGCTGGATTTAGAAAAGGTAGAGAAACCAGAGATGAAATTGCAGACATCCGTCAGATCATAGAAAAAACAAGAGAATTCCCAAAAGAAAACATCTACTTCTGCTTCGTTGACTATGCTAAAGCCTTTGACTGTGTGGATCACAGCAAACTGTGGAAAATTCTTAAAAAGATGGGAATACCAGACAACCTTACATGCCTTCTAAGAAACCTGTATGCAGGTCAAGAAGTAACAGTTAGATCTGGACATGGAACAATGGACTGGTTCAAAATTGGGAAAATAGTATGTTAAGGCTCTATACTGTCACCCTGCAGAGCACACCATGCAAAATTCTGGTTGGATGACTCAGAAGCAGGAATCAAAATTGCCAAGAGAAATATTGACAACCTCAGGTATGCAGATGATACCACCCTAATGGTAGAAAGTGACCTAATGGCAGAAAGTGAATAGGAACTAAAGATCCTCTTGATAAAGGTGAAACAAGGAAATGAAAAAGGTGGTTTAAAACTTGACATTGAAAAAACTAATATCATGGCATTCGGTCTCATTAGTTCTTGGCAAATAGGTGGGGAAACAATGGAAATAGTGACAGACTTCATTTTCTTGGGTGTCAAAATCACTGTGGATGGTGACTGCAGCCATGATGTTAAAAGGTCCTTGCTCCTTGGAAGATAACCTGTGACAAACCTAGACAATGTATTAAAGAACAGAGACTTCACCTTTCTGACAAAGGTCCTTATAGTCAAAACTATGTTTTTTTTTTTATTTCCAGTATTCATGCACGGATGAAAGAGTTAGACCATAAAGAATGCTGAGTGCCAAGGAATTAGTGTTTTTAAACTATGGTGCTGGAGAGGACTTTTGAGAGTCCTTTGGACTCTCAAGGAGATCAAATCAGCCAATTCTAAATATTCACTGAAATAACTCTGAATTTTTCTGGAAGGACTGATGCTGAAGCTCCAATAACTTGGCCACCTGATACGAAGAGCTGATTCATTGGAAAAGACCCTGATGCTGGGAAAACCTGGGGGCAAGAGGAAAAGGGGATGACAGTGGATGTGATTGCTGGATGGCATCACTCACTCAAAGGACATGAGTTTGAGCAAACTCTGGGAAATGGTGAAGGACAGGAAAGCCTGGCATGCAGCAGTCCATGGAGTTACAAAGGGTGGACATGACTCAGTGACTGAACAACAACATTTAGTTTGGATGCCTTTGTTTTTTTTTTAATTCTTCTGACTTATACCTCTACTGCTATGTTGAATAAAAGTGATAAGTGAGCATCCTTGTACCATTTTGCATTCCCATCAGCAATGAATTAGAGTTCTTGTTCCATATCCTTGCTAGCATTTTGAGTAGTCAATGTTCTGGATTTTGGTTTTTTAATATATGTGTACTGCTGATGCTGCTGCTAATTCGCTTCAGTCGTGTCCGACTCTATGTGACCCAATAGACGTTAGCACACGAGGCTCCTCCATACCTGGGATTCTCCAGGCAAAAACACTGGAGTGGGTTGCCATTTCCTTCTCCAGTGCATGAAAGTGAAAAGTGAAAGTGAAGTCTCTCAGTCGTGTCCAACTCTTTGCGACCCCATGGACCGCAGCCCACCAGGCACCTCTGTCCATGCAATTCTCCAGGCAAGAGTACTCGAGTGGGTTGCCATTGTCCCCTCCTTAATATACATGTAGTGGTACCTTATTGTTATTTTGATCTGCATTTTCCTAATATCATATAATATGGAGTATCTTTTCACATGTATGTTTCACGTTTATATTTTTAAAAATTTTTTGAATTGAAGTACAGTTGCTATACAATATTATCTGTCTATCTATATATTACAAATGTAAACATAGTGATTCACAATTTTTAAAGGTTATATTCCACTTATAGTTATTATAAAACTTCGAGTATATTCCCTGTGTTGTACAATATTTTCTCATAGTTTGTTTATTTCATACATAATAGTTTGTATCTGTTAATCACCTTACCTATCTTGCCTCTTTTACCTGCTTGGTCCATGGGTTGCCCTGGTTTGTTTTTCATATCCATGAGTCTGTTTCTTTTTTGTTATTTTTACTAGCTTGTCTAATCTTTATATCTTCTTAGTGAAATGTCTGTCTTTTCCTCATTTTCTCATCAGGCTGTTTTTTCTTATTGTTGAATTTTAAGAATTCTTACTGTATTTTGGATAACAGTGTTTTATCAGATATGTGTTTTGTAAGTAATTTTCTTAGTATTTAGTTTGTCCTCTCATTCTATTGACATAGTATTTCACAGAGAAATTTTTAATTTTGATGAAGCTCAGTTCAGCAATTATTTGTGTCATGGATAAAGACTTTGGTATTGTATCTAAAAAGTTACTGTCATAGCCTAGGTCATATGGCCTTCTTTTACTTTATGTTTTATGAGTGTTATAGTTTTGTGTTTTAAATTTGGGTCTATAATACTTTTTGAGTTAACTTTTGTGAAATGTACAAAGTCTGTATTTAGATTTATTTATTTATTTACGTGGGGTATATTTCTGAGCTCTCTATTTATGTTCCACTATTTTCGTTATGTAATCTACTTCCTCACTAATGCCATGCTGTTTTTATTGCATGCATACATGCTCAGTTGCTCAGTCATGTCTGACTCTTGGAGAACCTATGGAGTAGAGCCCATCAGGCTCTTTTGCTCATGAGATTTTCCAGGCAGGAATGTTGGAGTGGGTTGCCATATCCTCTTCCCAGGGATGGAAACTCCAACTGCTGCATTGGCAGGTGACTTCTTTACCACTGAGCCGTACTGCACTTAATAGTAGATTTTGTACAGTACTGTCCATCATTCAACTTTGTTCTTCCCAGTCAATATTGTGTTAGATATTCTGGATATTTTGCCTCTCCAGATTTGCTCTAGGACCAGTTTGTCAATACCTATGAATTAACTTCATGGGATTTTTATTGGCCTTGTATTCAATCTATAGATCAAGTTGGCAAGAATCAGCATCTTGAAAATCTTGAGACTTTTCATCCACGGACATGAAATAATTCTTTTTTACGTAGTATTGTGTTTTCTCCTGCAGAGTTTTATTTTCTTCCAATGTATTTCATATGTATTTTGTTAAATTCAACAACAGAATTGGTCTATTTCATCAAATTTGTGAGCATAGAGTGCTCATATTTGTTTATTATTCTCTTAATTTTCACTAGTTCTGTAATGATATCCCTTCTTTTACTTCTGATAGTAGTAATATGTGTCCTCTCTCTCCTTTTTTCTTAGCTTGGCTAGAGGCTAGTTGATTTTATTTATCTTTTCATTCAACCAGCTTTGTTTTCATTGATTTTTACTATTCACTCCCTGTTTTCTATTTCATTGACTTCTGCTTTGATTTTTTATTATTTATTTTCTTTTCCCTACTTTGAATTTAATTTGCACTTCTTAACTGAATTTACTAAGAGTTCCATCTAGATGACTGATTTTAGATTCTTCCTCTTTTTCAATATTTGTATTCTTTATTTGCCATGTAGTTTGGAATTTTCCAGCTTATCTTTCTGTTTCTAGTTTAATTTCATTGTGGTCTGAGTAGAGACATTATATGATTTCTTCTTTTTTAACTTGTTGAGGTTTATTTTATGACCCAGTATGTGGCCTATTTTAGTGAATGTTCCATGTGAGTTTGAGAAGAATACATATTCTTCTGTCATTGCATAAAATAGCCCTCAGATGTCAGTTATATGTAATAAATGCAATTATTGTGTTATGTTAAAATATTTCTTGTTTCTTTCTTCTCCTTCTGGTACATTCATTATGAGTGCATTCCATCTTTTGTAGCTATTCCACAGGACTTGGATATTTTTTTCTTTGTTTTTCAGTCTTTACTATCTTTGATTTTCAGATTTGGAGGCTTCATTGAGATTTACTCAAGCTCAGGATTCTTAACTCAGCCATATGCCCAGTTTACAAATAAGTCCATAAAATATGTTTCTTTATTTCTGTTACAGAAATAAAGCTTTGAGCTCTAACATTTCTTCTCAGAAGCTTACTATAAGTCAAAACTTACAAACAATTAGGTTATAACCTGCACTTTCTTAGTCTTATCCAACTTTCTCCTAGTTGCAAATTACCATTTATGCTATGTCATGATTGTTTGCTGTCCCAGTTACTAGAAGGCAGAAGGAACAACAGGCTAGAATGATAAGTAAAGCTTTACTTGCTTATGTGTACTCAGGGACTATGTGTCCTAAGACAATAAGAGGTCGAAAGAACTCTTTCCTTCAAATAGCTCTGATTTTTCAAAGTTTGAAAAAGTTTTATGTTAGAATACAATTTCTTCTTTATAAAGTTTAGTATCAGACAGTCTGGGTTTCTCTTTTTTTTAAACCTACTCCAATACTTCCTAAGGACCTTGGTGAAAAGAAAATGTCTTATCACTGAAAAGCACCTTTTTGATGCATTTATTACTGCTTTGGGCATTTTAACAATTAAATTTTACTTCTGCCACGTTTTATTCTTGTCTTTGAACTTATAGCCTATTACATATTGGCTTGGAGTCCTTTTTTTTCTTTCCTGACCTCAGATAACACCTAACCAGATGATAGTTTTCTGAGATTGTCTGTTCAAGAGTTGTAGCTGGAAGTGAGTTGCATGAAGGAAACAAGGAAAGGAATCCTCTGCACAGGAATCATCTTCTTCTTTGGCAGTGAGTGGTCTAGAAACGGGAGGTGCGACTATGAAGTTATGGGAAGTCTGATGAGGTAGTCTGTAGGGATATTGACAAATCTTTCACTTCCCTTAAAATTAAGTGTGGCCAATGAAATGTGATCAGGGTTCATAGTAATCTGATTGTTCTAGGTGGATGTTTTAAAAGCCTGTGTATGAGCTTATACTTTTTATTATTCTTCTGAGAGAGTGTGGAACTCAAATTTAAGATGTAGCCTCTGCCTGCCTGGGTCCCTGACTAATAATGATGAGCAGCACGCTGCTGCATACTCATGTTGGAGATGTAGTGTCAATAGTAAATGAACTTTGAGTCTGTTGAACTGAGGTGGATGAGCTTGTTAACAGAGTAGAATAAGAAAGAGAAAATATCATGTATTAACACATACATACACGGAATCTTACAGGGCAGGAATAGTCACAGACTTAGAGAAGGAGAGGCTGGGATGAATTGAGAGGGTAGCACTGAAACATATACTTTACCATTTGTAAACAGATAGCTAGTGGGAAGCTGTATCACACAGGGGGTTCAGTCTGGTGCTCTGTGACCTAAAGGGGTCGGGTGGGAGTAGGGAGAAAAGGAGGCTCAGGAGGGAGGGCATATAGGTATACTTGTGGCTCATTCATGTTGTATGGCAGAAACCAATGCACCCTTGTAAAGCAAAATTATCTTCAGACTAAAATAAATTTTAAACATTGGAAGAAAAAATAATAAATGAACCTTTGCTTTGTTAAATGATATTTTGCAGTTAGTTGATTGTTATCACAGCTTTTCCTAGCCTAGCCTAATTGAAGTATCTGCACTCATTTGAGAAAGTATATTTTAGTACATGTGACAGATCTCCAGAGCTTCTTCTGAGTAACAAGTTGCTTTACAATTTTATCTTATACATTATGACATTTATTTATTATAGTCTTAGCTGGATTATAAAACCAACCTGGTCTTATTTTACATGATAATGTAGTAATTAATAAGTATGAGTCCAAAAGCCAAGTTGCCTGGTTTCGCGTCCCAGATCTGCTACAACTGGCAAATTACAGAATCACTCTGTTCCTCCATTTTTTCTTCTGTAAAGTGGAGAGAACAATTTTACTTACCTCATGGCATAAATAAAATTAGTTAATATATGGACTACTTAAAATACTGGGTCTCACAGAGGAAGTCACCAAATGTTTGCTTTTGTTTCACGTTTTTTATCATCCACAATCCTTAACTGAGTTTCTTGTATAGTTTTGGTCCAATTTTTTGATTTAGCAAATGACTTACCTCTAAATTTAGGTGAATTGACTGATGACTTATGTTTAAGATAGAGTCTTGAAATTTCCCTGAGTCTAATGGTTGGAGAGGATTTTCTGGACATTGTAGGGAGGCAGAAGGGATAGGAAGAGTGGATGGAATCTGTGTTGAGACTCTCAGATTCTTTAGCCTCTTACTTGGTGCCTGAGAATCAACCTTTGCAGGTGCCACCTGGTCAGTGTTCTTGCTTCAAATTTCAAACATTCCCCAGTTTAACTGCTTCCACTCTTGATTTGTTTCTCTAAATCTTGATCTGAATGTTCTGTGGTGGAATTTCTATTTGGATTTCTCTTACACTTCTATTTGTATATCTTATTTCAAGAGTATCTTAACACAGTGTATTTAATTTTGAAAATTTCCTTGTCAAACCTACTGTGACCTAATTTTCCCCATCTTACTCACCAGCATCTGCATTGTCTAAATTCTTCATGCCTTCCCTTTCTCTGACTCCATATCCACAATTTAGTACCTGTTCTGATCAAATTAACCTCCAAATACTTCTCAAGTCTGTTTTTTTTTCATCTCTATTGCTAACACATAAGAGTTTTTAGGTGGCCATTACCTCTCTTGTACAACACTATAGCCTTCTACTTTGCCTGCCTGCCTCTGCTTATGCATCCCTCTGTAATACTCCTCATCTCTAGTGGAATGATGATATTAAATCAATGCCTCAGTGATCTTATCACAACCTTTCTTACCATCTGCAAAGGCTTCCCATTACTCTCAAGGTGAAGAATAAAATCTTTCATGTTGACCTCAGGGAACTGTATGGGCTTGCCGCTGCCTAATCAAGGGTGTCATTTTATGACTGTCTCTCAAACTCCCAGCATTTTTTAAGTTGTGGAATTTGTCTTCCTTAAACCATGTCTAATTTGTGCAAAATGGCACTTTGCACCACTTGTCTAATGAAATCTCATCTTTCAGATCTCAGCTGAAATACTCTTTTCTCAAGAGAACCTCCCTGACTTTTCTGCCTATTCTCTACTAATTTTGGTCCTGCTATTTGCTTTCTGATTAGGTATTTGATGTCTTCATGTATGTTTGCAATATTTGATCCCAAACCAGGAAAAATATTGTATTATATCATGGAAACCAGAGGGACTGCTAACTGTGTTGCCTACACTTTAGCCGAGTAGCTCTCTGCATTCCATTCCAAGATCTCCCTTCCTTTGCTTCCATCTTATCAAAATGTCATCTTTTATACACCCCTGCTCTGCTCTGTGCTCCTGTCACCAGGGAGATAAGGCAGCAGCAGCTCCTTGGTTTTGTTGTGGGAGGAGGTGCTGGTTCTTCTAGATTTTTCAGAGAGAACTATTTGCAGCAGAAACAATGTTTCTCTCGCTAATATTGGCCACTATTTATGCCATGTCTTTCTCGCTATGTTCTTTCTCTATCTTATCAAATCTAGTTTCTCACAGACAGAAATGACTGAGTAGGGGAGCAATGGAGATGGAAATGTGGAAAAAAAAAAAGGAGTCAGGTGAGCAAGAAAAATTTTCATCCTGTTGCTATACACCCATCACAGACTTCAATTTGTGTATTTGAAACAATCTGCTTTCCTCACTGCAGTAGAAGATGAGGACCCTCTCTATTCTTCTCACCATCACATATCCAGTATTTAGCACAGCGCCTGATAATAAAAATAAGACTCTGTTGAGTGCCTTAGTAAATTTGGAATGAATTTTCTGTGCAAGTGTTGACTATTATCCACTGAACATCTAATAGCTTGCTTTTCTTTTAAAAGCACTTTCTTTAAAACAGGTAATTAAAACTGATAAAGAAGTACATATCCCATGTTTAAATAAATTTCAGTTTATGTTTTGTAGCAGTCAGGAGACACTGAGAACAGCATTATTTATTTGTATCAATTTACATTTTAATACCCATATGTTTACCATCAGTGAAGCAAAAGTTTTATTTCCCTAGTTGTATGCATTTCTTTGATATATTTAGCCATATATTGAAAAATTAGATAATATTTTACTATAATACCTAGAGACTGATATTTGGGGCACATTCTGTGCTGTGATTTGGAGGAATAATGAATTAGGAAACAAAATGTACAGCTTCATCCTTCTTGATACTTGGTGTATTGTGACTGACAGTTTAATAGGAAATTCTGACAGGGCTTGCCCTAGATAGTGGGACATTTGTCACCTGCTTGCCTCAAACATCTAATATAATACTACAAAATGTATATATTTACTTGAACACATATCAATAGGCAAAGCTCTACAGTTCCTTTTTTAAAATTAAATTTAATTAAATTTAGTTTATTTTAATTTTACTTTTTGTCCCTGGTTTAACTTGACACTTCTTATTCTTACACGATGGCACAAATGTCTCCATATGTAACTCCAAGCTTTTCAGTTTAATCTCTGGAGTCACCTGACCTGAGAATAATGTAATTGAATGTTTGCAGTTATGTTTCCTGCTTTAGAATTTTTTGAATTCTCTATCTGACTTGGTTAAGATCTTGCTAGAATAAAACAAAAAATAGGAAGAATAAAGAAAAAATTATGAAAAGCAATATTAATAATGCAAATTTTCTTGGCTAGGCAAGACTGATATATAGGACATATGCTTTATTGTTTGCCTTCTTCTGTTTTGCTTTTGCATGTTTGATAATGGCAAAAGCACCTGCTTATCAGTATTGACAAAACCAATAAAATATTTTGTGCTATGAATAGCTGTTTTTTAAAAAACAAGAGGAAGTAAAAATGATGCTGTCATTCTATTCTCAGTGTTTCCACTGGGATTGTCTTTTGTGTTTTAATTAAATAGTAAAAGATATATATTTTTATAGAGCAGTAGTACAATTAGATTTTTGTAAGCCTTTGCATGAATATGATTGACAAGTTAGAATTCTATGTTATCAGTTTTTCTTTCAACTATTTCATCCATTGAATAAAAGTGATAAGATATAGGAACTATACTTAAATAAATCAACATTAATTTTTAATGTTTATAAAAGCCAAGTTTATACATCAGATTGTATGGAACTCAACTTGCATAGCTTTAAGAAATTTTACAGTTATAAGGGAATTTAAAATCACATAAATAATCATGTATTGTTCTTTAATAGAAAGTAAATATTATCCATACTCTCACACCCAGAAATAACTACTGTTAATATCTTGGTGTGCATTCTTCAAAACATTCACCATTCACAGATAAGCATACACACACATTGAAAATATTCACACATTCACAGGTACACACACTCACACACACTCACACAGCCATACAAACAGGATTTCATACTGTATAAACTGTACTTATACTTAAATCTGTATGATTGACAACATATCTGCCTAATATCGATGTGGAAAAATTCTATTATGTGGATATACCATAATAATTAATTTCACTAATTTCGATTCTTTGAAGTTTAGAACATTTTTGATGTTCTGCTATTGAAAATAATGGATCAGGTATCTTGGTTATATTTCAATCTTCTATTTTTAATAAAAGACTTGCTCTGCTCTAATGTTTAGAAAGTTCTGGGCATTTTTAATGGAAGAAGAGAGTGCTATCAGAGTAAACTAAAATCTCTTTGAAGAAAATGTATCCCAAGAAAAAAGGGAGTGAAGCAGGGTGGTTTGGTCCAGGTGAGAACAAATGTTTCTGATAAGTGTCAAGGAAAATCAGTAAATTCATTTCTTTGAATTCAAATAGTCCCCCTGATGCACCCCACTGATTCTGAGTAGAACTCTAGGGAGGGAGTGTTAGCACAAGATGCAGATGTTATTTGCACTAAAACTCACTGGACAAAGCAACACTATTGATATCCCGAAGGGCAGAGCATAGGTACATACAGAGGGCTGAGTTTTGTACAGGGCACACCATTGCAATGGGCAAGAAAGACGCCAGAGTCCAGAGGGTAGCTTTTGTATTTATTCACCTCAGCAATGCCAGGGAAATAGCAAAGATGTCCACAGACAGGCAGGTTAATGAAGCATCTGGAATCATGGCAAGGCTTCTTGTCAATTATGTTTCCATAGAGCTGAGCACTCAGGAAAAAATGTAACCCAAGAGGAAGTATCAGGGAAGGAAGATTGCAATCTGTTACAAGTAGTGGTGGATACAATTTTAGAACAGTTTTCTGAAAATTTAAAATGTATTGAACAAATAAAAGACGTTTAAATATGTCTTTGTTATTTTAAAACTAATTCCAAAGTGACTGCCTAGTATTGATTATTCAGATTAAGATCCAGAACATTATTTGCATCTACATCTCCTTCCATCTCCTGGAGTTTTTACAACAATTCTGGATTTTGTGTTAAGTATTTTCACACTCCTTTTTACAGGCTTTAACACTTATATAGGCTCTCTAAACAACACATTGTTTGATTTTGCTTTTTAAAAAATCTCTTACTATATGTATCAGAGGCTTTTTTTCTCAATGTTCTTTAAAATTTATGCGTGAAGATCTTTTTAAGGTTAAACCAGGTTGATGCACGCACTAGCAATTAATTTTTTTCCATTGAATAAATACTTAAGCTAATTATTTACTTCCTCAGTAATCAGTGCAAAGAAATAGAGGAAAACAATAGAATAGGAAAGACTAGAGACCTCTTCAAGAAAATTAGATATACCAATAGAACATTTCATGCAAAGATGGGCTCAATAAAGGACAGAAATGGCATGGACCTAACAGTAGCAGAAGATAGTAAGAAGAGGTGGCAAGAATACACAAAAGAACTATACAAAAAATATTTTCATGACCCAGATAATCACGATGATGTGATCATTCACCTAGAGCCAGACATGCTGAAAGGTGAAGTCAAGTGGGCCTTAGGGAGTAGCACTATGAACAAAGCCAGGGGATGTGATGGAATTCCAGTTGAGCTATTTCAAATTCTGAAAGATGATGCTGCACTCAAAATGTCATCAAATTTGGAAAACTCAGCAGTGGCCACAGGACTGGAAAAGGTCAGTTTTCATTCCAATCCCAAAGAAAGGCAATGCCAAAGAATGCTCAAACTACCGCACAATTGCACTCATCTCACACACTAGTAAAGTAATGCTCAAAATTCTCCAAGCCAGGCTTCAACAATCCACAAACCGTGAACTTCCAGATGTTCAATCTGGTTTTAGAAAAGGCAGAGGAACCAGAGATCAAATTGCCAACATCCACTAGGTCATCAAAAAAAGCAAGAGAATTTGAGAAAACCATCTATTTCTGCTTTATTGACTATGCGACTATGTGGATCACAAGAAACTCTGGAAAATTCTAAAAGAGATGGGAATGCCAGACCACTTGACCTGCCTCTTGAGAAACCTGTATGCAGGTCAGGAAACAACAGTTAGAATTGGACATGGAACAATAGACTAGTTTCAAAGAGGAAAAGGAGTGCGTTAAGGCTGTATATTGTCACCCTGCTTATTTAACTTATATGCAGAGTATATCATGAGAAACACTGGGCTGGAAGAAGCACAAGCTGGAATCAAGATTGCCAGGAGAAATATTGATAACCTCAGATATGCAGATGACACCACCCTTATGGCAGAAAGTGAAGAAGAACTAAAAAGCCTCTTGATGAAAGTGAAAGAGGAGAGTGAAAAAGTTGGCTTAAAACTCAACATTCAGAAAACTAAGATCATGGCATCTGGTCCCATCACTTCATGGGAAATAGATGGGTTAACAGTGGAAACAGTGGCTGACTTTATTTTTTGGGCTCCAAACTCACTGCAGATGATGATTGCAGCCATGAAATTAAAAGATGCTTACTCCTTGGAAGGATAGTTATGACTAACCTAGACACCATATTACAAAGCAGAGACATTACTTTGTTAACAAAGGTTCAACTAGTCAAGGCTATGGTGTTTCCAGTAGTCATATAGATGTGAGAGTTGGACTATAAAGAAATCTGAGCACTGAAGAATTGATGCTTTTGAACTGTGGTGTTGGAGAAGACTCTTGAGAGTCCCTTGGACTGCTAGGAGATCCAACCAGTCCATCCTAAAAGAAATCAGTGTTCATTGGAAGGACTGATGTTGAAGCTGAAACTCCAATATTTTGGCCAGCAGATGTGAAGAGCTGACTCATTTGAAAAGACCCTGATCCTGGGAAAGATTGAGGGCAGGAGGAGAAGGGGACGTCAGAGGATGAGATGGTTACATGGCATCACTGACTCAATGAACTTGAGTTTGGGTGGACTCTGGGTGTTGGTAATGGACATGGAGGCCTGGAGTGCTGCTGTTCATGGGGTCACAAAGAGTTGGACATGACTGAGCGACTGAACTGAGCTGAACTGATTATTTACTATTGGTGGTCATTTTAATCATTCTGAATTTTTGTTTTTAATGAACACTGCTGATAGGGATATTCTTAAATATGTCACTTGATTTGCATATGCAAAATTTTTTCCTAAGGTATATGTGTATTAGATGCAGTATTTTTTCCTAAGGAATATATGTGAGTAGAATTACTGGCTTTTATAGCACGAATATACTTACCTTCAGTGAGTAATGTCAAATATTTTCTGAAATACTGATTGTTATTTGTATGCTTATCAGTAATTGTGTATTTCCTCATTTCTCCACATCTTTGCCAGCAGTTGGAGTATTGATTTTGTAATTTTTTTGTTGGTTTGGTGGGTTTAAATTGAATCTTATTGTGGTGTGTTTGCTATGAATGACAATCCCACTTTGATTGAAGTATGCACAAATAATTTACAGTATTATATTACTGAAGTATTTTGTTAGTTTTAGACATGCAACATAGTTATTCAATGGTATAAAAGTTAATATAATGTCATATTAAAATATATTATATATTAATATTAGCTGTATAATAATATATAATTAGTTTTATAATAATATATAATAACACATAATAATTTACATATTATAAAGTTAATATAAAATATTGGTTATATGCCATGTGCTGTATAATATAGCATTGTAATTTATTTATTTTATACACAGAAATTTGTGCCTCTTATTCCCCTACCTCCATCTTGCTCTCTCCCCATTAGTTACCAAAGTGTTTTCTATAACTCTGTGCCTTTTTTTTTTTATCTTTTCATTTAATTAAGAAAATGCTCTTCTACCCAATTTTTAGAAATTTTGTCATGTCTGGATGTTGAATTATATATAAAGTTTCTTTATTTCACACAATCGAATGTTATCACATGTTTATTATCATTTAATGTATTAATATGTTGAACTAGCTTCTTCAACTTTCTGATGTTAAATCATTCCTGGATTTCTAAAATTAATCCAAAATGCTAATGATGTATTACCTTCAATATTTTTCAAAAGAATTTTGCAACTTTGCTCATGAGTTACAGTGGCCTATAATTTCCCTTGTTCTGTTCTTGTTAGGATTTTGTATAAAAGTTATTTTAACCTTGTACAGTGAACAGAGGAGCATTTCCTCTATTCATATCACCTGGAAAAATGTGAGAGCTATATATTCTTTAAATGTTTAGTGCTGACAACATTTATACACATGTATCCTTTCTTATTCTTCAGTTTAGTTCAGTTCAGTGGCTCAGTCCTGTCTGACTCTTTGCAACCCCATGGACTGCAGCACACTAGGCCTCCCTGTCCATCACCAACTCCCAGAGTTTACTCAAACTCATGTCCATTGAGTCGATGATGCCATCCAACCATCTCATCCTCCATCATCCCCTTCTTCTCCTGTCTTCAGTCTTTCCCAGCATCAGGATCTTTTCAAATGAGTTAGTACTTTGCATCAGGTGGCCAAAGTATTGGGGTTTCAGCTTCATCATCAGTCCTTCTAATGGATATTCAGGACTGATTTCCTTTAGGATGGACTGGTTGTATTTCTTTGCAGTACAAGGGACTCTCAAGAGTCTTCTTCAACACCACAGTTCAAAAGCATCAGTTCTTTGGTGCTCAGCTTACTTTACAATTCAACTATCACATTCATATATGACTATTGGAAAAACCATAGCTTTGACTAGACAGAATTTTGTTGGCAAAGTAATGTCTCTGCTTTTTAATATGCTGTCTATGTTGGTCATACTTTTTCTTCCAAGGAGCAAGCATCTTTTAATTTCATGGCTGCAATCACTATCTGCAGTGATTTTGGAGTCCCCCTATTTTGGGGACTGTCTGTCACTGTTTCCATTGTTTCCTCATCTATTTGCCACGAAGGGATGGGACTAGATGTCATGACCTTAGTTTTCTGAATGCTCAGTTTTAAGCCAGCTTTTTCACTCTCCTCTTCCTCTTTCATCAAGAGGCTCTTCAGTTCTTCGAGTTCTGCCGTAAGGGTGGTGTCATCTGCATCTGAGGTTATCAATATTTCTCCTGGCAATCTTGATTCCAGCTTGTGCTTCATCCAGCCTGGCATTTCTCATGATGTCTTCTACATGTGGATTAAGTAAGCAGGGTGACAGTATTCAGCCTTGACATACTCCTTTCCCAATTTGGATCCAGTCTGTTGTCCCATGTCCAGTTCTAACTGTTGCTTCCTGACCTATACACAGATTCTTATTCTTAGTGTTGTGCTTTCTCCTTGATCAACTTCAAGGATTTTTGCCAAGTTTATTATCTCTTAAAAAGAACATAGAAAATTAACTATACTCCAATAAAATTAATTTAAAAGAAAAAAAACTTACATTTACTGATTTACTAATCCTTTTAGTATATGTTTATATTTTTAGCTTTCAAAACACTTTATTTTTTGAAATTTATTTTTTAATTGGAGGAAAATTACTCTACAACATTGAGCTGGTTTCTGCCATACAGCAACTCAAATCAGCCATAATTATACATATATCTCTTCCCTCTTGAGATTCCCTCTTCTCCCTTCATCCCACCTCTCTAAGTCATCACGGACTTAGGCTGGACTCCCTGTGTTATTTAGCAACTTCTAATCTGCTCTCTATTTTACATACATGGTCATGTATATATTTCAATACTATTTTCTGAATTCACCCATCTTTCTTCCTTTTGCACAGAAGAGCTGTACAAGAAAGGTCATAATAACCCAGATAACCATGATGGCATAGTTACTCACCGAAAGCCAGACATACTGGAGTGTGAAGTCAAGGGGGCCTTCAGAAGCATTGCTGCCAATAAAGCCAGTGAAGGTGATGAAATTCCAGCTAAGCTGCTTAAAAATCCTAAAATATGATACTGTTACAGTGCTGCACTTAATATGTCAGCAAATTTGGAAAACCCAGCAGTGGACGCAGGACTGGAAAAGATCAGTTTTCATTTCAGTCCCAAAGAAGAGCAATGCCAAACGATGTTCAAACTACTGCACAATAGCGCTCATTTCATATGCTAGCAAGGTAATGCTTGAAATCCTCCAAGATAGACTTCAGCATTACATGGGCTGAGAACTTCCAGATGTTCAAGCTGGGTTTAGAAAAGGCAGAGGAACCAGAGATCAAATTGCTGACATTTGCTGGATCATGGAGAATGTAAGGGAGCTCCAGAAAAACATTTACTTTTGCTTCATTGATTATGCCACAAAACCTTTGACTGTGTGGACATAACTAACTATGGAAAACTCTTAAACAGATAGGAATACCAGACCATCTTATCTGACTTCTGAGAAACGTGTATTCAGGTTAAGAAGAAACACTTAGAGCCCTGTATGGAGCAACTGGTTCAGGATTGAAAATGGAATGCAACAAGACTGTTTATTGTCACCCTGTTTATTTAACTTATATGCAGAGCATATTGCATGAAATACAAGGCTCAGTGAATTACAAGCTGAAATCAAGATTTTCAGGAGAAATAACAACAACCTCAGATATGGGGAGGATACCACTCTAATGGCAGAAATCAAAGAGGAACTACAGAGCCTCTTGATGAAAGTGAAGGAGGAGAGTGAAAAAGAGTCCCTTGGACAGGTAGGAGATCAAACAAGTCAATCTTAAAGGAAACCAACCCTGAAAACTCTTTGGAAGGACTGATGTTGAAGCTGAAGCTCCAATACTTTGGCCACCTGATATGAACAGGTGACTCATTGGAAAAAACCCTGATCCTGGTAAAGATTAAAGGCAGGAGGTGAAGAGGGTGACAGAGGATGAGATGGTTGGCTGGCATCATTGACTCAAATGACATGAGTTTGAGTACACTCTAGGAGTTGGTGATGGACAGGGAGGCCTAGCGTGCTGCAGCCTGTGGGGTCACAAAGACTCAGGCATGCATGATTTGGTGACAGATCAACACATTTTATTGTAGTAAATAGTGCTACTGTGAACACTTTGGTGCATGTGCCTTTTCAATCTGTGGCTTTCTCTGGGTATATGCTAGTAATAGAAATGCTGGGTCATAAGGTAGATTTAAAGATTGAAGGCAGGAAGAGAAGGGGACAACAGAAGATGAGATGGTTGGATGGCCTCAGAAACTCAATGGACATGAGGTTGAGTAAGCTCCGGGAGTTGGTGATGGACAGGGAGGCCTGGCGTGTTGCAGTCCATGGGGTTGCAAAGAGTTGAACTCGACTGAGCAATTGAACTGAACTGAGCTGACCTGAAAGTAGATTTATTCCTAGTTTTTAAAGGCATCTCCGCACTGTTCTTCACTGTAGCTATATCAGTTTACTATCCCACCAACAGTATAGAAAGGTTCCCTTTTCTTTTTTTTTTTTTTAATTTTCTTTACTTTATTGTGTTGGTTTTGCCATACAATGACATGAAACCGCCATGGGATTACATATGCTCCCTCTCCAGAACCACCCTCCCTCCTCCCTCCTGATTCCCTCCCCCTTGGTCATCTCGGTGCACCAGCCCCGAGCATCAATCCTGGGCTGGCGATTGATTTCACATATGATAATTAACATGTTTCAATGCCATTCTCCCATATCATCCCACCCTTGCCCTCTTCCACTGAGTCCATGAGTCTGTTCTATACATCTGCGTTCCTTTTGCTGTCTTACATGCAGGGTTCTTGTTACCATCTTTCTAAATTCCATATATATGCGTTAGTATACTGTATTTTTGTTTTTCCTTCTGGCTTACTTCACTCTGGATAATAGGCTCCAGTTCCGTCCACCTGAGTAGAACTGATTCAAATGAATTTCTTTTTAATGCTGAGCAATATTCCATTGTGTATATGTACCACAGCTTTCTTATCCATTCATCAGTTGATGGGCATCTAGGTTGCTTCCATGTCCTGGCTATTGTTAACAATGCGGAGATGAACATAGGGGTACACGTGTCTCTTTCAATTCTGGTTTCTTCGGTGTGTATGCCCAGCAGTGGGATTGCTGGGTCATATGGCAGGTAAGGAATCTCCACACTGTTTTCCATAGTGGCTGTACTTCCCTTTTCTCCTCATCCTCTCCAGCATTTAATTTTTGTAGATTTTTTGACGATAGCCATTCTGACTTGTGTGAGGTAATATCTCATTGTAGCTTTGATTTGCGTTTCTCTCATAATTAGTGATGATGAGCATCTTTTCATGTGTTTATTGACCATCTATATGTCTTCTTTTCAGAAATATCTGCTTAGATCTTCTTCACATTTTTTGACTGGGCTGTTGGTTTTCTGATATTGAGCTGAAGGAGCTGCTTATATATTTTGGAAATTAATCCTTTGTCAATTATTTTGCTGCAATTATTGTCTTCCATTATGACCGTTGTCTTTTAATCATATTTATTGTTTTCCTTTTGTGCAAAAGCTTTTAAGTTTAATATGTCACATTTGTTTATTTTTGTTTTTATTTCCATTACTCTAAGAGGTGGGTCAAAGAGGATCTTGCTGCCATTTAGGCAGCAAGAGTACAAAGATTGTACTGCCTATGTTTTCCTCTGAGAGTTTTGTATTTTTGGCTTTGCATTTAATTTTTTAATTTATTTTGAGCTTATTTTTGAGTGTGGTGTTAGGAAGTGCTCTAATTACATTCTTTTGTACGTAGCTGTCTGGTTTTCCCAGCACTACTTATTGAAGAGGCTGTCTTTTCTCCATTTTATATTCTTGCCTTCTTTGTCAAAGATTTGGTGCCCATAGATGCATGGTTTTACCTCTGGACATTCTATCTTGTTCCATTGGTCTATATTTCTGCTTTTGTACCAGTACCATAATGTCTTAATGACTGTAGACTGGTAGTATATAGTCTGAAGATTGGTGCCTCCAGTTCTGTTTTTTTTTTCTTTTTCAAAGTTTCTCTGTCTATTCAGGTTCTTTTGGATTTTCATACAAATTTACTTCAGTGAAAAATATTGGAATGAGATAGGGATTGTGTTGAATATGTAGATTGCTTTGGGATAGTATAGTCATTTTCACAATATTGATTCTTCTAATCCAAGAATATGGTGTATCTCTCCATCTGTATTTTTTAATTTCATTAAATTGGTGTTTGATTTTTCTACTTTTATGGAATTATTTTGAAGTAGTTTTTAGAAATTTCAACACTAGTTTCTCAGTTCTTAAATTTTGAAACATTTTTGTTCTGTTATTTAAGGCCATATATTTTTCTCAAGTTTTGCTTTAATTGCATATCACTTTTTTGTGTAATATGATAATAAGTTAGATCATCTCACTCTAGTTTCTATGTCTCTAATTCTATTGTCTTCTCTTCACTCAGTTGCATTGTGAACATTTATTCATAGTTATTTTTTATTTCACTAATTCTCTATTCATCTAACCTGTTTAATGTGATTAATTTCTACAAAATCTATTCCATTATTTCTCCAATATACTTGTATATATATACATATATATATTATATTTTCAAGTTTTTATACTGTCTTTTAAATATATATGAAATATTATTATCTAATTTATATAAATGAGAATACTTATATCTGAAGTTTTATGCTTCTCTTTGCACAGGGAAGGCCCCTGATTCTCCCTAATTGTACTTTATTTCCTTGTATGCTTTTGTAGATTTTTTACTGAGTACTGCTTACTTTCCTCCCAGTGTTATCTAGTGCAACCCCTTAGTGCCTAGGTTCAAGTTCAGTTTCACTTAATAAGATTAGCACTTATCTGATTATCTTCTGACTGACTAACCTATCTTGATTACCTTAAACCAAGTTGTACACTTGAGATAGATTTGGGCCCCAAATCCACATGATACTGGCTTGCCTTTATAAACTGTCAGGGGCGATTATTTGTTTTCATTCTACTAACGGCTTAATTTGAGGTAAACAGTTTTCCTTATTGTATTCTCTTTTAATTGGCTGCTTATTTCTTATTTCTCCTTATATAGCAGATATAGCCAGCTATTTTCAAGGAAAATTATATTTCCCTATTTGACAAATCCCTAGAGATTTTTGTTTTTGTTTTTTCTTTGTGCCCCATTCAACAGTCAAAGCAAAGCTCAGCATTTCCAGAATATAAAGTAAATCCTCACAGTGTAATCCAACTTTAAAGCTAGGTTATCTCCTAGTTTTTTATTTTTACTTGGTTGTTTAGGCCTGTGGCTTCCTTTTTAAGGAAGCCTCTTTTAAGTAGCCGGTGGCTACTTTTTAATGTTCAGTAATACATTAAAATATAATTTTTACAATAATTTACTTAATAGACTATATCAGTTATCTATAACTGCATAACAGTGTAGTCACATACTTAGTGTATTAAAACAACACACAATTATCTCACAATTTCTGTAGGTCATGAGAAACTTAGCTAACTGGATTCTCCACAAGGCTGCAGTCAAGTTATCAATCAGGTTCTTAGCGAAGGCTCAGTTAGGGCAGGATCCACTTGTAGCATTCTGTGGTCATTAGCAGGACTCAGGTCCTTGAGTGATACTGAACTGAGGGCTTAATTTTCCTGATGGTTGTCAAGCAGAGGCTGCTCTCACTTAACTGGCTGTTGCCTAGAGACAGTCTTCAGTTCCTTACCTCATGACTCTCCTCTATATGGTTATTTACTTATAAAAGCCAGCAAGGGAAAGTGTCTCCTAGCAAAATGAATGTTACACTCTTTATGTAACATAGTTACAGAAGTGATTTTCGGTGGGAAGTAAATCACTGATTCTGTCCACACTAAAGAAAGGTAAGGGAATTACACAAGAGCATAAGTATCCAGAGAGGGCTTCCCTTGAGGCTCAGCAATGAAGAATCTACCTGCCAATGCAGGAGACATGGATTCAATCCTTGGGTTGGGAAGATCCCTTGGAGAAGGAAATGGCAACACACTCCAGTATTCTTTCCTGGGAAATCCCAGGAAAGCAGAGCCTGGCGGGCTACGGTCCATTGGATCACGTGAGTCTGACATCATTTACCTACTGAGCAACAACAACAGTGATAACATAATTATCCAGAAGCCAGAATCATGGGGGCCACCCTAGGACCTTTTTAGTTGTTTCCATCAGGAAAGCTGTGCAGTGTATCTGATGCAGTGTACTTCTAGAGAGGAGGTTGGTGTGAGGCACGTGGAATGAATCCACAGAATAGGCATAAGAAGCAGGATCTGAAAAAAGCTTCAGAAGTGAAATAAAGTCAGAAAAGCAATGCCAGTGAATCTTACTGATACCACATTTGAAACTTCAACTTTGATTTGACCTTGAGTATTATTCAAAATATGCTACTCTCTTTAAGGAGTTCTTGAGCCAACTTCCCTTTTCCCCATATTGAACTTGATCCACTGTTACAATCAAGTAAGCCATTTTTTTTTTTTTTTCAAATCGTCAGTTACATGTACAGAGAAAACACTTTAAAGCCTCAGTTGCTCATTTCTCCTGTCACTTTTACTCATGGGCAAAATTCTTTGTAATACCTTAGACCCCTGCCAACAATGGAAACTATATTTATACTGATAATTCAAGAAAAAACAGAAGCATGACTAATGGTTGTTTTTTTTTTTTTTTGGCCTCAAATGTGGGTGGCTTTAGCCAAGTAATTTATATTGGTCAAAATAACTAAAATCACCATTTATCTTTGATAATATTTACCACAGCTTGAAAACAAAACCACCAAACCTGAGAATTCGAATGTCAACGGTTGTCCTCCTAGAGGCAAGTTTTTGACTTAGATTTTCCCAGTGAGACATCCTTGGCAAAGTGAGAAAGACAGTGATATTTATTTTATATGCTCCTATTTTCCTTTTCAACATCTCTGTACCCCAATTTGCTTTACCTGTGAATCACTCATACATTCTCTCCCAGAAGTCTCAAGTCCTGGGACCCTTGTATTCAGTTACCATTAGCACTTTGGTTTTTGCTAAGGTTTGAGCTCAAAATAAGGTGGAGTATTATGGCTTCCAGTGATATTTTCACTGAACTAATACTGAAAAATTTAAAAAAAATTCAATGAGAAGATTTTAAACAATATGACTTCCTGGGAGGGAAAGGGATTACTTTTCTGAGCTCCTCAAATTATATCAACACATTTTTATAAAACCAGTATTAGTCATAATAGCTAATATTTTGAGGGTGCTTTCTATATGCTAGTTGTTAAATCAAACTCTGCATGGTTTATTTCAATAAATATGTTCAATAGAATGAAGTGAGCACTCTTATCCTTACTTTACAGGTTAGGAAATTTAAGCTTAGAGAGGTTAAATAACTACCTCAAAGTCACACAGAAAGTGAAAGACCAGATGAGTATGACTCCAAATACCAGACTCTTAAAACTTGTACTCTACTATTGATGGTAAGTATTGTTTTACTGTTGGCAATCACTTAGTGTTCTTATAACAGTACTCTGAAATCTGCATTCAGATTTGTTATTAATTAACTGTTTGAATTTAACCAAGTCGTTAATGCTTTCTTTTTTTTTTTTTGGTTATGAGATATTTTTATTTTCCTACAAACATTTTTTTTTAATTTTCTTTACTTTATTGTGTTGGTTTTGCCATACATTGACATGAATCCACCATGGGTATACATATGCTCCCCCTCAAGAACCCCCTCCGTCCTCCCTACTGACTCCCTCCCCCTGGGTCATCCTGGTGCACCAGCCCCAAGCATCAAACCTGGGCTGGCGATTGATTTCACATATGATAATTAACATGTTTCAATGCCATTCTCCCATATCATCCCACCCTTGCCCTCTTCCACAGAGTCCATGAGTCTGTTCTATACATCTGCGTTTCTTTTGCTGTCTTGCGTGCAGGGTTCTCATTACCATCTTTCTAAATTCCAGTTAGTATACTGTATTTTTGTTTTTCCTTCTGGCTTACTTCACTCTGGATAATGGGCTCCAGTTCTGTCCACCTGAGTAGAACTGATTTGAATGAATTTTTTTTCAATGCTGAGTAATATTCCATTGTGTATATGTACCACAGCTTTCTTATCCATTCATCAGTTGATGGGCATCTAGGTTGCTTCCATGTCCTGGCTATTATTAACAATGCGGCGATGAACATTGGGGTACACGTGGCTCTTTCAATTCTGTTTCCTCAGTGTGTATGCCCAGCAGTGGGATTGCTGGGTCATATGGCAGGTCTATTTGCAGTTTTTTAAGGAACCTCCACACTGTTCTCCATAGTGGTTGTACTAGTTTGCATTCCCACCAACAGTGTAAGAGGGTTCCCTTTTCTCCACATCCTCTCCAGCATTTATTGCTTGTAGACTTTTGGATGGCAGCCATTCTGACTGGTGTAAAGTGGTACCTCACTGTGGTTTTGATTTGTGTTTCTCTGATAATGAGTGATGTTGAGCATCTTTTCATGTGTTTGTTAGCCATTTTTATGTCTTCTTTGGAGAAATGTCTGTTTAGTTCTTTGGCCCACTTTTTGATTGGGTCGTTTATTTTTCTGGAATGGAGCTGCAGGAGTTGCTTGTATATTTTTGAGATTAACTGTTTGTCCGTTGCTTCACTGGCTATTATTTTCTCCCATTCTGAAGGCTGCCTTTCCACCTTGCTTATAGTTTCCTTTGTTGTGCAGAAGCTTTTAATTTTAATTAGGTCCCATTTGTTTATTCGTGCTTTTATTTCCCATATTCTGGGAGGTGGGTCATAGTTAATGCTTTCTTAGTTACAGTTTCCTCCTGTTAATAAAGGAGAGAACTCACCTAAATGAACCATGAGTTTCTTCCTTCACATGTAATTCTAGAATAGTCTGTTATAAATTACCTTTGATATAGCAGATATCAATTCTAAAATGTTGGGCTGTACTTTTTTCATTCATGCACAGAAATTGTAAAACAATCCCAAGCATATTGAATTGAGAGCAAGATTAAACTCCCTATCCTGGAGAGTTTTTCTTTGGCTTCTGTGAAACATGCCAATTGCTGTTATTGCCCATACATTTTGAATTGTTTGGTTTCTTAGCTGTTAACTGAAATGTAATTTCATTTGCATAAAATAAGACTAGTGTGGTGATTAGCACTCTTCTTACTAATTGCCAGCTAATTAACCTACTTTAGGTGTCTTGGTGTCAGTGCAGCATCTAAATATTATCTTTTCACCTTAGTTGATTCATGGGGATGCGATTACTTTTTATGGCTTATAAAATTTTAAATTAATTGCATTGCAGCTAGAGATGGGGCTCAACCTTATATCTCAAAAAAGGTCCATTAGGTAATTATTTGATCACTAATTAAGTTTTAGCTGCCTCACTAAATCAACTTAAAATGCCTCTCTTATAAAATAGATTTAAAGGATCACAAGAGACTTCCGAAAAATCCATCTCAGAGTCAAACTTACTATCCAGATTGTCTCTTTATGGTTTTTTAGGAACATCTATCTATCATGGTTAAATTCCTGTCCTAGGGTTAGAAACCTCTTATGTCCCATTTTAAAGGCAGAACTTTGACAAAGAGAAACTATTTTATATTGAACTGAAATTGATGACAGCTTCAATATCTGTTAACAACCTGGAGCTGTTTTATGATCTGCTCTGCGTTACTTGTTCCTACCTCCTACCTTTATCTCCTTTCTGTGCCCTCTCAACCCCTTCCTAAAGGCCTGAGACAAAAGAACCAAGACACAGATCCACACCTCCCAGGGCTGGATTTGATTTGCTGAATTGTAGATATTTTAAGATTTCATTGAGTGAATATAGTCACTGAGTCATTGAACCTAAGGAGTTATCAGCTACCTCAGGAAGTGCTGATAAATGTTATCAAAAGAAGAAATAATCCTTAATCCCTTGTATTAGAAAAAAATCACTTTAAAAGATGGGACTTTCATGAAATCAAACAAATTGTAACATGTTAAAATTCTAAAAGCTAAGGGTCAGAGATTACATACAGCACATCAAACTGAATATGTCATAAATATAACTTAATGCTCAGCTATTTTTCATCCTCTGAAGCCTTTATTCCTGCATTGCCTATTCATTTTTCTGTAGTAGGTAGACATTTGTGATATTTCATTTTCTCATGTACTTTACTTGTTTTGATTTCTAGAAATAATTCTATGGGCCATTGTGGATTCATTGATTAAACACATATTTATTTTGTACCATTATATTTTAAATATTGTACAAATTTTGAGGATATAGTGCTGAAAATGACATACTCCTTGAACTCGGGGGGGGTTTAGAGAAAATTAGGAAACATGGGCATTAAACAAAGGATGACCAGAATTTTGAATATAGAAGCATGATATGCTAATAAGCCAAAGAATGGAGGACTCTCTTAGGTCTCATGCTTCAGAGTTAGGGGGTGGTGCACTGAAAAAAAAATGATGTCTAAGCTGAGTATGAAAGTAGGAGTATCAAATTGGTACCTTGTTGGTGGTGCTGGCAGGTGCTCTATGATTGGCATGGGGTTGCAGGCATGAAATATTAAGTTTTAGTCCAAGAGAGATTGAGGCACAAATGAAGAACCTGGAGGAGCTCTATATGACTTCATAAAATGGGGAAGGGGAGAGAGGGGAGACTAATGTGGAAGGGTAACAAGGGCCACTTGACACAGGACCTTGAAGCCATATTTCGGCTTCCATTGTGGCTCATCAGTAAGGAATCTGCCTGCAATACGGAAGATGCAAGTTCCATCACTGGGTCAGGAAGATAGTCTGGAGGAGAGGATGGCAACCCACTCCAGTATTCCTGGTTGGAAAATCACATGGACAGAGGAGCCTGGTGGGCTACAGTCCATGACGTGACTGAAGCAATTGAACTCAGATACACACATCATAAATATTTGCTTTTACAATATGAAGAAGTCTATAGCATTATCAGTTCAGTTCAGTTGCTCAGTCTTGTCCAATTCTTTGTGACCCCATGGACTGCAGCATACCAAGCCTCCCTGTCCATCACCAACTCCTGGATTTTACTCAAACTCATGTCCATTGAGTTGGTGATGCCATCTGGCCATCTTATCCTCTGTTGTCTCCTTCTCTTCCTGCCTTCAATCTTTCCCAGCATCAGGGTCTTTTCAAATGAATCAGTTCTTCACATCAGGTGACCACAGTATTGGAGTTTCAGCTTCAGCATCAGTCCTTCCAATGAACACCCAGGACTGATCTTGAGAATGGACTGTTTGTATTTCCTTGCAGTCCAAGGGACTCTCAAGAGTCTTTTCCAGCACCACAGTTCAAAAACATCAATTCTTCAGTGCTCAGCTTTCTTTATAGCCCAACTTTCACATCCATACATGACCACTGGAAAACCATAGCTTTGACTAAACAGAACTTTGTTGGCAAAGTAATGTCTCTGGCTTTATAATATGCTATCTACATTGATTATAACTTTTCTTCCACAGAGCAAGCATCTTTTAATTTCATGGCTGCAGTCACCACTGAAGTTATTTTGGAGCCCCAAAAATAAAGTCAGCAACTGTTTCCTGAATCTATTTGCCATGAAGTGAGGGGACCAGATGCCATGATCTTAGTTTTCTGAACGTTGAGTTTTAAGCCACCTTTTCCACTCTCTTCTTTCACTTTCATCAAGAGGCTCTTTAGTTCTTCTTCACTTTCTGCTATAAGAGTGGTATCATCTGCATATCTGAGGTTATTGATATTTCTCCCAGCAATCTTGATTCCAGCTTGTGCTTCATTCAGTCCAGCACTCCTCATGATGTACTCTGCATATAAGTTAAATAAACAGGGTGATAATATTCAGCCTTGACATATTCCTTTTCATATTTGGAACAAGTCTGTTTTCCCATGTCCAATTCCAATCATTGCTTCTTCACCTTGGTACAAATTTCTCAAGATACAGGTCAGGTGGTCTGGTACTCCCATCTCTTTAAGAATTTTCCACAGTTTGTTGTGATCCACACAGTCAAAGGCTTTGGCATAATCAATAAAACAGAAATAGATATTTTTCTGGAACTCTCTTGCTTTTTCAATGATATAACAGATGTTGGCAATCCAATCTCTGATCTGCCTTTTCTAAATCCAGCTTGAACATCTGGAAGTACACGGTTCACGTACTGTTGAAGCCTGGCCTGGAGAATTTTGAGCATTACTTTACTTGCGTGTGAGATGATTGCAATTGTGTGGTAATTTGAGCATTCTTTGGCATTGCCTTTCTTCGGGATTAGAATGAAAACTGACCTTTTCCAGTCCTGTGGCCACTGCTGAGTTTTCCAAATTTGCTCGCATATTGAGTGCAGCACTTTCACAGCATCATCTTTGAGGATCTGATATAGCTTAACTGGAATTCCATCATCTATTAGCTTGGATTGCTAATAATCTATAAGTACAGTTGACCCTTGAACACCATGAATTTCAACTATGTGGGTCTACTTATATGCAGATTTTTTAAATTTTTTTCAGTAGTAAGTATGCAGCTCTATGTGACCCACAGATGTCTGAATCTGAAAATACAGAATGGTGTAAATGGAGGAACAGTGAGTACAGAAGGCTGAGTGTAAGTGACATGTGGATTTTAAACTGTGTGGAAGGCCTGTGCCCCTAACTCCTGCATTGTATAAGGGTCAAATGTAGTATCATACTTTGAGAAAATTTGATGGGAAAACAACAAAAGAGAAAGATGGATTCAGTCTAATACTAATAATAATCTCTCTTATTTGTGTAGTAATTCATAATTTTTAAAACACCTTCAAATATTTTATTGTATTTAATCATCTTAACCTTTTCAGATAGGCAGGCTAAATGTTACTATTCCTGTTTTATAGATAAATAAAGCTATCTTTTGCTTTCAGAAACTACCTCACCTATTCTAAACTATATGGTTTATGGAGGGATAACCCACTTTCCAGTCTCAGGAAAGAAGCCTGATATATAGAAGCCAATCAATATCTCTAATCCCTTGTCCACAGTGACTGGCTCAAGGATAGGCCTCAAATCTAGTGAGAACCAATGAGATGGAAAGATTCTTGAGATTTTTTTTTCCTTTAGAGGAAAACATTTTTTATTTATGGGGTGGATTTTTGCACAGGAGAGACTGTCATTCTCCAATGAGAAAAAGTGAAAATGTAAGGTATTGAACTACTTCAACCTTTCTCACCAGTTCATGAAGGCTTGCTGAAGCTGCAAAAGAATCACCATACAGGGAATTGAAAGTGAGGTTGAAGTCTTGGAGGGGAGCATGGTAGACAAACTGATCTCCAGTGACATTGTTTGAAATGTTGATTAAATTTTGCCTGAACAAAAACAATAAAAAAAAATTATCATTATCCAGCTGTCCTGCCTTCCCTGTTTGAAGTGGGACATACAGAATTCACCTTGAAAAGAAGAGCACCATCTTTAGGCACCACCCAAATCTTGCTATGAAAAATACAATAAGTCCTTTATACATGAACCTTTAAGTTGCAAACTTTTAAACTTCTCCAGTCAGTAACTCTTCTTGCCTGTTCACTTGTATGCCAGTTGTTGTACTGTACTATCGTAATTTTCATGTTATTATACTGTAAGATTTAAAATGTTTTATTTTTTATGTTTGTTTTTATAATTATTTGTCCAAAAAGTATTATAAACATATTAAAGTACAGTACTCTGTAGCTAATTGTGCTAGCTGAGTACCTAGGCAAACTCTATTAGACTAGCTGGCTATATAGGCTAACTCTGTTAAACAAATAAAAAAAAAAAATTTGCCTGAAGCCTGGGTTACTCCAGAACTTTGCAGTTTTGTAAGAAAGTGTTATTTTTTTCATACTGTTTAACCCAATTTATTTGAATTTTCAATCATTCTCACTTTATTTTATTTATTTATTTATTAGTTTTGCCGTACAATGACATATCACCATGGGTTTACATATGCTCCCCCTCCAGAACCACCCTCCGTCCTCCCTCCCCCCTGGGAAATCTCAATGCACCAGCCCCGAGCATCAATCCTGGGCTGGCAATTGATTAGACATATGATAATTAACATGTTTCAATGCCATTCTCCCATATCATCCCACCCTTTCCCTCATCCACAGAGTCCACGAATCTATTCTATACATCTGCGTTCCTTTTCCTGTCTCGCATGCTGGGTTCTCGTTACCATCCTTCTAAATTCCATATATATGCGTTAATATACTGTATTGTTGTTTTTGCTTCTGGCTTACTTCACTCTGGATAATGGGCTCCAGTTTCATCCATCTGAGTAGAACTGATTCAAATGAATTTTTTTTTTTTAATGCTGAGTAATATTCCATTGTGTATACGTACCACAGCTTTCTTATCCATTCGTCAGTTGATGGACATCTAGGTTGCTTCCATGTCCTGGCTATTGTAAACAAAGCAGCGATGAACATTGGGGTACATGTGGCTCTTTCAATTCTGGTTTCCTCTGTGTATATGCCCAGCAGTGGGATTGCTGGGTCATATGGCAGGTCTATTTGCAGTTTTTTAAGGAACCTCCACACTGTTTTCCATAGTGGCTGTACTAGTTTGCAATCCCACCAACAGTGTAAGAGAGCTCCCTTTTATCCACATCCTCTCCAGCATTTATTACTTGTAGATTTTTGGATTGCAGCCATTCTGACTGGTGTAAAATGATACCTCATTGTGGTTTTGATTTACATTTCTCTGATAATGAGTGATGTTGAGCATCTTTTCATGTGTTTCACATGAAAAGATGCTCAACATCACTCATTCTCACCTTAAAGGGGCATAAACAATAGATAAGAACCCAGGTTAACTGAAATGAAAGTGTGTGTTTGTTAAGATTAGTGCAAGGAACGGAGATACTAATCCTAGTAATCAAGACAAAGGTATTTTTTTTTCTGTCAAATTCAAGATTTTTAGAAATAATTCAGGTCTGTCACAGTGCTCTGTTCAGGGAATCAAGATCCTTCTTTCATGCAAATTTTCCACATTCCCAAGATTACCTTATGGTCTAAGATGATTGTTGGAGCTTCAGGCATTATGTATATCCTCCAATCAGTAGGAAAAAAGAAGGAAAAAAGATGTCATGATCTTTCCTCTTGAGGACACTTTTTGGAATTTGCACACATCACTTCTTCTTATACCCCACTGACCAAAACTTAATCAAACAGCCTGACCTATCTGCCCAAAGAACCTGAGATATATAAGTTATGTTCTTGCTGGCAATGTGTGAAACAAAAAATTAGAGTACTATTCCTAAGGAAGAGGGCAGACTCCACAGGTAAGGGCAATCAGCAGGCTCTGATACAGAAGGATATAAGGAGTTCACAGAAGTGAGATGAAGAAAGGCAACTCTGAAAGGCTAGAAGGCAGAATCATAGGAACAGTTTCCTAGCAAGAGAGCAGTGGGATTCTAGCAACACGTCCATCCTTGTCTCCCCTGAACAGGAAGCAAAGCTCTGGACAAGAGCAACTTATAGTCTGAGCTTGAGTCACGTGGTAGCCCCATGGCTATGCAGATGTGATGAGAAGCAGGCTCCTCCTGTTGGGTTTCTGTGCTACGAGGCAGCACTTGTGTTTACCATACCAATAGGACTACATGTAGTGAGGGAAAAATAATTTTCCAAAAGAAATGTGGCACTGCTGTGTGAAGATGAAATCTCAAGGCAAATTAATAGCAATATCAATAATGATAATACTAAATTTTAATGTGTCTCAGGAAGTGACCTTCCCTTGCAATACAGATAGCTAGAGGCAAAGCCAGAAATGTATGTGTGTGTCAGATGTGTGTGTGCGTTAGTTGCTTCAGTCGTGTCTGACTCTTTGTAACCCCATAGACTGTAGCCTTCCAGGCTCCTCTGTGTCCATGGAATTCTGCAGGCAAGAACACTGGAGTGGGTAGCCATTTCCTTCTCCAGGGGATCTTCCTGACCCAGTAATCGAACCCTGGTATGCTGCATTAAATGTAAATTCTTTACCCTCTGAGTCACCAGCGAATTTCAGAATCAGACTCAACTTTTCCAACATCCAGTTCAGTGCTTTTCACATACTACAACTCTAAACTATGTAATTCATGGAGGGAGCTAAAATACTAGTATTCTTACTGCAGCTCTTTTACCGGACATTATTTCACTTTGATTTTGTAGTTTTGTTCTTACAAATGTCCTAGGATCTAGGGAGAAGATTTACCAATGTTTCTCAGATGAGGAGACCAAGAGTTAGAAAGATATGATTTATAGGAGAACTTGAACCCAGATCTTTGACTCCTACTTCAGTGTTTGTTCTACTTGGACACTGGTTCTCAGCCTAAGGTGATATTGCCACTCCTATCTCAACCTGGTCAGAGATATTCAGCAATATCTGGAGACATTTTGGTCATCACTACTGGTTGGAAGGTGTTACTGGCTTCCAGTGGGTAGTGGGCATGGATGCTGTTCAATTTCATTTGAATACAGAGCCTAGCACAGTTTCCCACCAGAAAATGAAAAGAAAGCCAATTTTGATAAACCCTGATGATGGAATATTTACTCTCTGATAATTTTTAGCCCAGAGAGTCTTAGTCCAGTTCTCTTTGATGGATGAGAGGTACAATTTATCAAGCTGCAGCAGTCCAGTTGGAGTTCTGTTTCCCTTTGTCTTTTATCAGGTGAGTTAGGCATCCAGGGAACCCCACTGCATCAATGTAGTTATACTTTTTCCACCTCCCATGGGTGGATAGCATAGTCTGACTGGGGTGTGAGTGCTGGCTCGACATTGACTACATTCCCAGGTGGTGCAGTGGTGAAGAATCGGCCTGCCAGTGCAGGAGATGCAGGAGACGCATATTTGATCCATGGGTCAGGAAGATCCCCTGGAGTAGGAAATGGCAACCCACTCTGTTCTTGCCTGGAGAATTCTATGGACAGAGGAGCCTGGCGGCCTACAGTCCATGGTGTCAAAAAGAGTCAGACATGACTGGGCACACCAATCTGACACTGACTAGGCATGTGACTTTGGGCTAATTATAACTTTCCAAGACTCACAGTCCTAACGCACAAAACAGAAATGATATTCTTTACCTACCTCAGATGCATCATGAAGTTTAAATTAATAAATCCTGTAAAGCACTTGATACATAATAAATTCCTGAGTTATGTATTTTTGTTAGGTATTTTTAAAAGTTACATATTATTATTTTTCAATACAATTTTTTTTTGTATTTAGAAAAACATAAAATGAAACCTTTGTTCAACATTGTATGCCCAAGTACATTGATGTCCATCTGCATCAAGTCTCAATTCTGTCCCTGGTCTCTACATTTCACTGACTGATCCCTATCAGTTGTAAAATAAAATGATATTTCAACATTATTATATATATTTTTTGTTTGTTTCTTTGTTTTTAAAATATGTTTCCAAGGCTAGTAAGCTTTTGGTAGAACTTTTGAGGGACCCAAGTTTCATGAATGAAATAAGACAAGACTCTGTAATGACCATTCATTTGCCTCCTTTAAAAGTGGGTTAGTATTGATTCTTCCAATCCACGAACATGGTATATTTCTCCATCTATTTGTGTCCTCTTTGATTTCTTTCATCAGTGTTTTATAGTTTTCTATATACAAGTCTTTTGTTTCTTTAGGTAGAAATACTCCTAAGTATTTTATTCTTTTTGTTTCGATGGTGAATGGAATTGTTTCCTTAATTTCTCTTTCTGTTTTCTCATTGTTAGTGTATAGGAATGCCAGGGATTTCTGTGTGTTGATTTTGTATCCTGAAACTTTACTATATTCACTGATTAGCTCTAGTAATTTTCTGGTAGAATCTTTAGGGTTTTCAATATAGAGGATCATGTCATCTGCAAACAGAGAGAGTTTTACTTCTTCTTTTCCAATATGGATCCCTTTTATTTCTTTATCTGCTCTGATTGCTGTGTCCAAGACTTCCAAAACTATGTTGAATAGTAGTGGTGAGAGTGGGCACCCTTGTCTTGTTCCTGACTTCAGGGGAAATGCTTTCAGTTTTTTGCGATTGAGGATAATGTTTGTTGTGGGTTTGTCATATATAGCTTTTATTATGTTGAGGTATGTTCCTTCTATTCCTGATTTTTGGAGGGTTTTTATCATAAATGGATGTTGAATTTTGCCAAAGGCTTTCTCTGCATCTATTGAGATAATCATGTCCATTCTAGAAAAATAAACGACCCAATCAAAAAGTGGGTCAAAGAACTAAACAGACATTTCTCCAAAGAAGACATAAAAATGGCTTCATACAAACACATGAAAAGATGCTCAACATCACTCATTATCAGGGAAATGCAAATCAAAACCACAATGAGGTACCACTTTACACCAGTCAGAATGGCTGCCATCCAAAAAGTCTACAAGCAATAAATGCTGGAGAGGATGTGGAGAAAAGGGAACCCTCTTGCACTGTTGGTGGGAATGCAAACTAGTACAGCCACTATGGAAAATAGTGTGGAGATTCCTTAAAAAACTGCAAATAGACCTGCCATATGACCCAGCAATCCCACTGCTGGGCATATACACCGAGGAAACCAGAATGGAAAGAGACACATGTAACCCAATGTTCATCGCCGTATTGTTTACAATAGCCAGGACATGGAAGCAACCTAGATGCCCATCAACTGACGAATGGATAAGAAAGCTGTGGTACATATACACAATGGAATATTGCTCAGCATTAAAAAAAAAAATTCATTTGAATCAGTTCTACTCAGGTGGACGGAACTGGAGCCCATTATCCAGAGTGAAGTAAGCCAGAAGGAAAATCAACAATACAGTATACTAACGCATATATATGGAATTTAGAAAGACGGTAACGAGAACCCAGCATGCGAGACAGCAAAAGGAACGCAGATGTATAGAACAGACTCGTGGACTCTGTGAAAGAGGGCAAGAGTGGAATGATATGGGAGAATGGCATTGAAACATGTTAATTCTCATATTTGAAGTCAATCACCAGCCCAGGTTTGATGCTTGGGGCTGGTGCATCGGGATGACCCAGGGGGAGGGAATCAGGAGGGAGGAGGGAGGGTGGTTCTGGAGGGGGAGCATATGTAAACCCATGGCGGTTTCATGTCAATGCATGGCAAAACCAACACAATAAAGTAAAGAAAATTAAAAAAAATGAAAATAAAACTAGAAGGCTTGACCCAAAAAAAAAAAAAAAAATAAAAGTGGGTTAGTAACAGCAGATTTTCCTGTAAACCAGAGAGTAAGTTTACTGCATTCAAGATTTTCTATTTAGCACAACAATGCTCTTTGAAGGCCTAGCCTTAAATCATTTTCACCTATAAACAAAGATAAAATGATAGGTGAATATATAAATGCTTCACTGGAGCTAGCATTCTGCTGGGTATGAGGGTTTGTTTCCAAGCCTGAAGATTTATGGTCCAGAGAGTATTTCATATGTGTGTAAACAGATAGCTCTCTTATAGAAAGGAACTCACTGGCACATAAGAGCATGTGTGCATGCTAAGTCACTTCAGTCGTGTCCAGCTTTTTGCGACCCTATGGACTGTAAGCATGCAGTGTGCTATTTAAAACCAGAGTGCAGAACTCAGAGGCTGATAAACAAGGATTGGGTGGGATGAACTCCATAGATGATGACTAAACCTCTTGACTCTGCGTGTGAGCAGTCTCAGCCTTGTTGTCTTGTTTAAATGAATGAAAGTAATCAATAAAATATATTATATAAAAAAGGATAGAAATAACATAATTTCATGTAAATGAAAATATACATTAACTTCATGATTGGAATACTCTATAATTGGAATACTTTATGTAATAGAAAATAATGTGACTTAAAAAGATGGGTTTATATGTGTGTGTGTGTGTGTGTGTGTGTGTGTGTGTGTGTGTGTGTGTATATATACTTATTTATTAACAAATATTTCAATGAGCATTTACTATATTCTGGGCACCAAGCTGGGTGCTAGAGACAGAAGAGTGAGTAAGAGATAAGGTCCCTGTCTTAACAGAGCTTAGATAAGTTTCCCAAGGTAAGTACAGGATCCTGTGGAATCCTAATGCAGCATATTAGTTTTGCATTGCTTCAGAATTACCAAAAATTCAGTAGCTTAGAACAACCACCATTTACTGGGTCACTGTTCTGTAGGTCAGAAATCCAGACATGGCAAGATTAATTTCTCTGCCCAAATTTTCATAGGACTAAATCACAGCATCACTGGGCTGCATTCTCATCTGAGTTAGGATTCTTTTCCATGCTCATGTATTTAATTCAGTGCCTTACAGCTGGAGGAAGAAGGGGCTCATTTCTTTTTTGATGACTGTAAACTGGGGCCCCACTTGGTCCACATTCTAGGCCATGTGGGTGGACTCTTCCATCTTCAAAGCCAGCTGTTGGTAATCTCTCATGCTGAATGTCTCACATGCTTTGAATCTATTTCTTCAGGAAGAGTTTGGTGCTTTAAAAAAAAAATGTGAAAGTTTGTCACTCAGTCATGTCCGATTCTTTGTGACCCCATGACTATAGCCCAAAAGGCTTTGTCTATGGAATTCTTCAGACAAGAATACTGGAGTGGGTTGCCATTTCTTTCTCTATGGGATCGTCCCAACCCAGGGATTGAACCCATGTTTCCCACATTTCAGGAAGACTCTTTACTGACTAAGCCACCAGGGAAGCCTGGGCTCTCCTAAGTCATGCCAATTCAAGATAATCTATTTTGTCAAAGTGGATTGTGACCTGGAATAGAACCTCATCACTGTCCCACAGATTATTCATGATATATATGTCACAGTGAGCATCTTGGGGGGCACCTTAGAATTTTGCCTACCACAGAAAATATATACACATGAGGTTTGACATAGCTTGGAGGGCAGGTGTGGAGAGAGATCTCAACAGAGGAGAATGAGAGACTTCAGCCAAGTGAAGAGCAAGTGAGTCAGATAAAAGCAGTGGCCTGAGACACTGCCTTCACATTTGCAAATGAGACGAGCAGAACTTGCCAGTCTCCGACTTACCCATTTTCCTGCCACCTTCCTCTCTGCTAAGAGTTGCTTAATACTTAAATCCTCTGGATAAAACTGTCCTCTCCCTTCAGCTGCTTAATGTCCCTGAAGACAGTAAAGTGAGACACAGATTGAGGAAACCCTGAGGGAGACTGCAGAGATTGGGGTTCTCTTCCAAATCCCACAGTGTGTTTGCTTTGATTCTGTTTGGAAACATGCCCAAGTTGGTACCAGTTGAAATCCTTTACCCTGGCTGGTGTTTGGCCTGGCTGTTTCATCTGCAGGGAACATGTCCAAATGACACAGGTGACTCAGAATTATACTCATTAGCAGTCAGATCAGGCAAATCAAAGGCTGACCATGCAGCCAGGTCAGAACTCCTCTTCCAAGCGTTTTTTTCTGTGTCAATCTGGTTTGAAACACACTGGTCATTAGAACTATGAAAAAATACCACTTCATTTGTTCCCATATTCTGTAACCAGTAGAAGGTGCCGCTGGTTCTAAATGGTGTCACTATTTTAAGGAATATAGTGTGAGGAGGAAAACAGAGAGGACAAGATCCTTTGCATTTTTTTCCATGAGACACAGGTGATTAATTCATTTGTGTTTGACTGTTTTACTAAATTTACCCAGCCAAGAAATGAGACGACCACATGTGGCCCCTTTACTTTGGTGCCTGAGTATGCTTGGCTAAAAGCTTCAGTACTTGACAAACCAGTTCATGTTACCAGGAAACCTTTGCAAGTCCTGTCATATGCTTTTAATTTCATGCAAAAAAATTTTTTTTTAAAGTTTATTTCCAATAGTCTTAGAGGCAAAAAGGTACTGCGTGATTATAAGTCATTGCTAAATGCACAGTAGAGAGTACCAAGGCCTTGTGCCACAATTGGGGTATATCTATTCCTTCTTGGGGACCCCACACTTAACCTGTCTCCTGAGTTATGAACTCAGCCCTCATTTTCTCGTTTAACCATCTTAGCAACCTGTGGCATAAATATTGAGTTACCTTATTTGAAGATGATAAAATAGGGTGTCAGAGAGGTTCAATAACATGCTCAAAGTCACACAGGATTAAGCAGTAGGTTCAGGATTGCCACTCTGACCTACAGTGTCCCCTGGTGTGTGCCAACTTCACATCCAAATAACAGATCCAGTTTAGGAATCTGTTGCCATTTACTATGTGTAAGTCACCATCCTAGGACTTTGCATGTTATTACCTGATTTAATCCCAACAATGACCCTTAAAGTGTTAATACTGTGATTTTTTTTTTTAAAGGAACTGGTAACTGAGTTACATTTCTTAAGTCATGCAGCTAATGAGTGGTGGAACTGGATCTTGGACTCAGGTGGTCTGGCTCCAGAGTCTTTGCCCTATTTCATCTAAAATATCCTTGCTGGGGGGGGGAGGGAAGAGGGAGGGGGGTTCCGGAGGGGAAGCATATGTAAACCCATGGTGATATCATGACAATGTATGGTAAAAACAATTAAAAAAAATAATAAATAAAAAAATTAAAAAAAATAAATAAAAAAAATAAAATAAAATATCCTTGCTTTGGTAATTCTGATGATTTAGGTTAAGAACTCTTTTGGATCTCTTATAATCACTGTGCTTCAAGAATTTAAGGGAGTTTAGAAACCCTCCACTCCAGTCCTACCCCAGTGCTTCTTGCACTGTTTGGAGTCCCTTTTCATTCCCTTGTTGAATCCATCACTGTTGTAGTTTCTACCTTCTGTTAAGAAACATACACACAACCACTTTAATTCAAAGTATTACTAAGATGGCCTTCCAAAAAAAGTCATTCCGAATGTATTTTCAGAGAAGTTTTACTGTAGAGATGATGAGATTTTAAAAAAATATGATAAAACCAGATACTCTTCCTGCTGTTAATGTGTTTCAGAGAATTACAGTGATTATTCGATTATGCTTATTTGAACACTGATTTAATTTTTAATTAAAATGCTCCCTTGCCTAATTGCTTAGGAAATCTACCTTTCAGTCATAAATAATGTTTAAGAACATTATTGATAATAAGCCAAATATCCTATCAACAGCATTTTATATTATGTAAACTTAAGTGCTATGTCATTAAATTAAATTTAGAAAACTTATTTAAAATTAAATAAATTTACTTCTTAAAATTGAACAAAAGAGATAATATTTACTTTAATAAGGGATGTTTATGAAGAGTATATTATACCTCCTGGTGTGGCATTCTGTTCTTGACTTTTTTTTGTATTACTGAAGAGTTTTTTCTGAGACACACTAACTGCTTTTTTCCTTTGAATAACGTATGAGCTTAGTTTTTCCTTTGAAAGTCTCATTTCTTAGTTCCCCTAATTTCTGTTTATTTTTCTTTCAGTTCTGTATACCTTGTTTAGATATTGCTTACTTTGCAATTATTTTTATTCAGGAAGATAAAACTTGCAAGCATAAATCCCTCTGGAACTCAGTTGAAAGAAAAACCTTAAGATTGGGAAGCTTTTATAAAAGTGACTTTGAATTTTTTTGAACCTGACTGTTCTTCTGATCTGGCAACCTGGGGGAAACGTTTTAGCCAATGTAGCTGGTATCAAATGTCAGTTTTGGTTTCAACTCTGCTGCCAAGTATAAGTTGAGAGATTTATGACACAATGGAAAATAATAAAATAGCACTAGCCATAGAATATAAGAGATTAATGGGAGTTTTTGATGTAGTGTACAAATTGAAGCTACTAAATTATCCACAGACAGGCTCCGACAGGTAGAGTGGGTATTAGGCCTTGCTGAGAGGATGAAAAAGAAATAAAAGACCTCTTCTTTTACAAAATACGTTCTGGTCTAATCAGCTAATGTTCAAAATATCATTACAGGCAATTCCCCTCTTCCTTTCACCCCTAGATTTCTCTTTCACAAGGAATGTAGGGCATTAGCCTTTACCTACCAAAGATGGAGGAGAATCAGAGACTACAAATCGAAGTGATAATAATGTCTTTTTTCTTGAGGGTATATTTTCTTTACTTTTATTTTTTAAATAAAATGCTATCAAAAATTGAAAGCAGGAGAGGGGAATGACAGAGGATGAGATGGTTGGATGGCATCACTGACTTGATGGACATGAGTTTGAGCAAGCTCTGGGAGTTGGTGATGGACAGGGAAGCCTGGCGTGCTGCAGTCCATGAGGTCACAAAGAGTTGGATACAAATGAGTGACTGAACTGAGTTGAACTGATAGCTGGCTTACAATGTTCTGTCTAATTACTGCTGTATAGCAAGGTGACTCAGTTATATACATATATACATGTTTTTTTTAAAAAAATTTTTTTCCATTATGACTTATCTCAAGACATTGATTATAGTTCCTTATACTATACATTGTTTATCTATTCTATGTGTAATAGTTTGCATCTACTAATCCAAAACTCCCAGTATATCCCTGGCAAGAGTTTCAATGGAAGAATGGTGAGCTCTTCAAAGAACAAGGACAGCATCAGGGAAGAGAGCATCTCCCCAAGTCAGTGTTTTAGTTTTCTCATGGGTAAACCTTATGCATAAACTGGGAACTACGCTAATTCTCTTATGATTATTCCCTGTAATGGTTAATTGTATGTGTCAAATTATGTAGATGACAGGGTAGCCAAATGTGAATCAGATGTGTTATTCTGAGTATTTCTATGAAGGGGTTTCTGAATGAGTTTAACATTTAAATCAATAGCTGAGTAAAGCCAATTGCTGTCTCTACTCTGGGTGGGCCTCACCTTCAAATAAAAGTGAAAATGTTAGTTTTCAGTCATGTCCGACTCTGTGACTCCATGGATTGTAGCACACCAGGCTCCTTTGTCCATGGAATCCTCCAGGCAAGAATACTGGAGTGGGTTGCCGTTCCCTTTTCCAGCAGATCTTCCCAACCCAGTGATCAAACCCATGTCTTCTGCAGTGTGAGAAGATTCTTTACCATCTGGGCCACCAGAGATTCCCAATCCTTCAAACAGTTGGGGACAGTTGAGAACTACACCTACCTGACTACTTTTGAACTGTGACATCAATTTTTTCCTGCCTTTGGACTCTGGCTGAAACTTCAGCTCTTCCGGACTCTCAAGTCTGTTGGCTTTAGGAGTGAAAGTTTTATTGTCAGCTCTCCTGGTTCTCTGGCCTTCAGATCTGGACTAGCCAACCCACTCAGGAATTGAGATTTGTCACTTGTCAGCCTCCATATTACAGGAAGGCTTCCCTGCCTGCTAAGCAGGAGTCACAGGTTTGATCCCTGGATCAGGAATATCCCCTGGAGAAGAAAATGTCAACACACTTCAGTATTCATCCTGGGAAACCCAGGCACAGAGGAGCCTGATGGGCTACTGGCCATGGAGTCTCAAAAGAGTCAAAGACAATATTATCAATATCAACAACATGTGCCAATCCCTCATCATAAACCTCACTCTCTCTCTCTCCACATACACACATACACACACACACACACACATCTTTTATGTGTTGTTTCTAATACATCCTCTAAGACATCCAATATTTTAACCTATTATTGAAGAGAAATCTCTTACACTAAAGGGTATCCCATACATCTAGGTTGGAAGGAGGGAAAAAAGAGAAATCATGAAGGGAAATCTAGAGACCTGTGCTGAGATTTTGTGTGGGGAGGAGACTTTACGGCTGGCACAGAGCTATTTTGAAGCTTCTCTGTAGTTATAATAATTGGCTCAGTTGGAGCATGTGTGTGTGTGTGTGTGTGTGTGTGTGTGTGTGTGTGTATGTGCAGTTTTCCTCAGGACTCCTCCCATAGTCATCAGGGGTATTTGTAATGTTCAAGGATTTCAGGATAGTTATTCTAGCTTAACCCTTATTCTGGTATGTCAATTTCATTTTAAAAATGTATTCAATAACTATTAATATTTAATTAGAATCTTAATGTCCTCATTTAATTTTAAGACAGCTTTATAGGAATGCTTCTGATTCTCTTCTCTTGTGAAACTAATGACTTTCATTTATTTATTTGTTAGCTCTTTATTGAATGCCTTTTGTTACCAATAAGGGGAGCTTTTGTTTTATACACAAAATTTCTTAGTATTTTAGAGTAGTATAGAAAAAAAAAGACATTCATATAAATTAGAAGACGATAAACCTCATGAGAGCAAACAGTGTGATGTCACAAGCCTTGTTCAGAGTAGGAGTTTTGGGGATTTCATAGGGGTATTGTTGCAGTGCCTTCTCCAAGTCTTCCCAATTTCTGTCAGGACTCCAGTCTTACCAAACAGCCCTTTATTCATAATAAGATGGCATATTTATTACAGAAAGCAATAGGAACTGTCTTGGTGTTTTCAATTTTAAAGATTTTAAATCCTACTAGACTTTCTTGACTTTCTAATTATGTGCTTAGTCTTTAGTCCTTGACCTACATGTTTCCTTACAATAATTTTTTCCAGTGGTGACATCAGAGATGAAACACAGATTAGGGCACACTCTTGCATGTGAGAGTGAGATGGAAGTTGGCCTCCAGGTCGTAGACACTGTCATCTTGTTGAGACACCAAGTCATATTGTCTGCTTTGATATCTCTGCTCCATGCCTGTGGAGGTCTATTGGCTTCCTGTCAACTGTGTTCTCTGAAGTGAAGCGCTTGATATGGATAATTGACTGCCAGTGATTTTCGCTTCCATACTGACGTGCTTAGTTTGTAGATCTCAGAGCAGAAACTTTTATTTGTTCCTATTAACATTTTACATTATCTAGTACTTGGAACACATTGATTCTGTAATCAAACCAGTGAAATATTTATATAGATCCTTTTATATAATTTGGAAAATATTTTCTTTTCTAGTATATGAATATAGAACAGGTGCACTGGTATATTCTAATTTAGAATAGCAGTACCTGTGGCTATCAATTCATTAAAAATTTCCCACTGAGTATGTACTTATATTATTTACACCTTAAGCTAAAGGTACTAGCTCATGTTACCTCAGAATATCCAAATGGCTAAAATAAAAGGTCTTATCTAATGGCTAAAATCCAAACGTTCTATGTTTGCAGAATTAGTCTACCAATTCTACTGTCTTCAAGATAAAACACAACTTTGGGAAGCATATGGATACATTTTTTAAGACTTTGAAAGAAACCCACAGCAATAAGGTCTGGCTGAACCTGGTCAAATTGCCAACATCCATTGGATCACTGAAAAAAGCATGAGAGTTCCAGAAAAACATCTACTTCTGCTTTATTGACTACGCCAAGGCCTTTGACTGTGTAGATCACAACAGACTATGAAGAATTCTGAAAGAGATGGGAATACCATACCACCTGACCTGCCTCCTGAGAAATCTGTATCCAGGTCAAGAAGGAACAGTTGGAACTGCACAAGGAACAACAGACTGTTTCCAGATCAGGAAAGGAGTATGTCAAGGCTGTATGTTGTCACTCTGCTCATTTAACTTATATGCAGAGTACACCATGCAAAATGCTGGGCTGGATGAATCACAAGCTGAATCAAGATTGCTGGGAGGAATAACAAAAACATCAGATATGCAGATGACACCACACTTGTGGCAGAAAGCGAAGATGAACTAAAAAGCCTCTTGATGAAAGTGAAAGAGGAGAGTGAAAAGTTGGCTTAAAACCCAACTTTCAGAAAACTAAGATCATGGCATCCAGTCCCATCACTTTATGGAAAAAAAATGGGGCAACAATGGAAACGGTGAGAGGCTTTACTTTTTTTTTTTGGACTCTAAACTCACTGCAGATGGTGATTGCAGCCATGAAATTAAAAGAAGCTTGCTCCTTGGAAGAAAAGCTATGACCAACCTAGATAGCATATTATAAAGTAGAGACATTATTTTGCCAACAAATGTCCACCTAGTCAAAGTTATTGTTTTTCCAATAGTAATGTATGGATATCAGAGTTGAGCTGTAAAGAAAGCTGAGTGCCAAAGAATTGATGCTTTTGGGCTGTAGTGTTGAAGACTCTTGTGATTCCCTTGGACTGCAAGGAGATCCAAGCAATCCATCCTAAAGGAAATCAGTCCTGAATATTCAATTGAAAGAACTGATACTGAAACTGAAACTCCAATACTTTGGCCACCAGATGAGAAGAACTGACTCATTGGAAAAGACCCTGATGCTGGGAAAGGTTGAAGGTGGGAGGAGAAGGGGATGACAGAGGATGTGATGGTTGGATGGCATCACCGATTCAGTGGGCATGAGTTTGAGTAAACTCCAAGAGTTGGGGACGGACAGGGAAGCCTGGCATGCTGCAGTCCATGGGGTTGCAAAGAGTCGAACATGACTGAGTGACTGAACTGAACTGAACTTGGGTTAATTCAGAATCAGTTTCATGAGTCCACATTTTCATATTCAGTTATGGCATTGGCCAATTTTTCTAAATCAAGATCCATATAGTCTTATATTAAGTAGATATTTTTCCTAGATTCTAGCACTATGATATCTCTATATCTAAAATTTTAGCAGTTTTTCCTTGTTTTCATTGATGTTGAAGTAATAATTTGGAACTGGTTGCATTGGTTACACCATTCTGACCCAGAATTAAGAGTCTCCATATTTTTCACAGTGAAGTACCTTATATTTAAGGTTCTGCACGTTGGAGTCAGATGAATAAGTGGTTCTGATATTGAATCTAACACTATTGGTGATATTAAGAAAATTATTTGTCTTGTCTAAGCCTCAGGTTCATCAAATGGAGCTAATATTCATTTCAGCTTTATAAGATCATTATATGTATGTTTGTTTGTGAGTATGTGTGTACGCAATTCAATTCAAGGTTCCTAGCACACAGAAAGGGCTTAACTAGTGCCTCAGTGGTAAAGAGTCCTCTTGTCAATGCAGGAGACGTGGGTTCATTTGATCCCTGGGTCTGGAAAAGAAATTGCAACCCACTCCAGTATTCTTGCCTTGGAAATCCCATGGATGGAGGAGCCTGGAGAGCTATGGTCCATGGGATCACAGAGTCTGACACGACTGAGTGACTAAGCAACAACAACACATAGAAAACTCTTCAAAATGAAGAGTCCTTGATCTGCTGTTATGCTCCTGATTATCATTTCTTAAATTGGCCATCAGTATTATCCTTTTGATTCAGAAAAGTGACCTTCAGGGTTACAAGTTGAACCTTTCTGACATGCATGAATGCAATGCCAAATGTGTGAATTCAGCAATCAGCGTCCTTCTGAATATCCTTGCCCTTTTTGGATGAAAGAAGCCCCAGCTGCATTGCTACACTGTGTGCTTTGAAGCAGTGGAATGTGCTGACTGCACTAACTGCGCTGTCAGACTTCCTTCTCGACCATACATCAACTGTGCTGAAGAAGGCATAGATCCTCTTGGTTGAGTAGCCTTTGGATATCGCTGCACTTTGTCTTCAATTTTAGTGTCATTTCCTAAGCACACTTTGCAATCATTCATGCAATAATGGCATCTTATAGTTGTAGAACATGTCTATACATTTTTTTCCCACAGTGCTTACCCATATATTACCTTATTTGCTTCACACAGCATTGTTTAATAAGTTGTTATTCATTCGTTACAGATGAAAAAACTGAGCCTCTGACAAGTTAAATAATATGCCATGGTCACATCATCTAATTTTTATTGAAGACAGGATGTGAAGTCTGGTCTGCTTCCAAATACCATGCTGTCTTCCATCTTATCATGCTAGGTCAGTTTTAAACTCTTTCAAATGGGGAGGAAAGATTTTGGTGATCTGGCTTGCATTCTCATACAACAATATACTTATATCATATAAGAATATATATAAGAATTCTTTAAATTAGTAAGTATATTGTACAAGCCCAAATATATATACAAGAATAAGGGCTTCCGATGGTAAAGAATCTGCCTGCAATTCAGGAGAACTGGGTTCCATGCCTAGGTCAGGAAGGGCCCCTGGAGAAGAAAATAGCTATCCACTCCAGTATTCTTGCCTGGAGAATTCCATAGACAGAGGAGCTTGGTGGGCTATATTCCATGAGGTCACACAGTATCAGACATGACTGAGTGACTAACACAATTATACAAGAATATTACAGGAATACAGAAGAATATACAAGAATCCACTTATATACATACATATATATATACACACACATACAAGAATACACTTATACAGAATACACTTGCATTCTTACTCTTGTACTCACTCCTATTGTATTCTATATTCTGAATATTTTGACTAGTTTTAAATCCCTGTAATACGTTAGCCCTCTTGCACCTTTTTTTAGACCTGGATTAGACATTTTCATTCTGAGGTTACTCTGTTAAACCTCTGGGCCGCACACTCCCGCCATGTGGTCTCAGAGCACCCTGCACAGTTCTTTTATAATGGTAACCCCAGTGTATTGTAATTGCTCTTTATTCTCTGGCTCTCAGTGAGGGCTTTAGGGAAGGAACCATGTCTTGCTTGCTCACTGATATAAGTCCAGCACTGCTCTTGTCTGAAAGTTTGTGTTCCCACCGAATTTGTATGTGGAAATGTTAACCTCCAAATGTGATGATATTAGTCAGTGAGGCCTTTGGGAGGTATTCTAATCACCACTGTGGTATCCTCATGAACGATAGTGGTACCTTATATAAAAGAGGAGTTAGAGGAATGCCTGGGCCCTTCTTCCATCATGTAAGGATACAGCAGAAGCCAGCAGTCTGCAATCCACAAGAGGGCCTTGGCCAGAACCTGGCCATGCTGGCACTGATTTTGGACTTCCAGCTTCCAGAACTATGGGAAATAAAACTTTGTTGTGTTAAGATACCCAATAGGTGGTATTTTGTTATAATGGCCTGAACAAAGTAAGGCAGGCTCCTAGTGCATGATGTGTGGGTTCTGTATACAACATGTATTTGTTGAATGAATGAATGTTTAATTGTTATTACTCCACTTGTTTTACTTATTACTCCACTTTCTATTGCTTTTGGCACTTTCTCCATGCAGAATAGTGCCTTTAAAGTGATTAACTCTTAATAGAGAGTGCAGTTGATATATAATATATGTAAGGTCAAACAGCTAGAAGATATGAGAACAACTCTTATGCAGCTGTAATTGTCTGTGTATATAGTGAACAAGTCTGATGGCATGTGGATGGTTCTTTAGACCTCTCTTTATCTTTATTTCTTTCAAATTCACAGACTATCAGCTCAATTGTTGAAGCTGTAGTTGTGTGCATTGGCTATTCACATGTCAAACATAAAATGCTTTTTTTTTTTCATTTGAACTCAGCTGATCATTTGAAGTTTATTTGCTGAAAGCCTAATACTCTGCCTGGCCTATAGTATGTGCTCAATTGAATATCAGTTAAAAATAATAGTTTAAAAATTATTTTTTCTCTTCTTAAATTGTTTTTACATGTATACTATACTAAATTTTTAACCTGAATGTTGAACTTATCTGCCATGATGACATTTATCAGTGTCCAGTTAAGTGTTTCTTTACAAAGATGTGCATTTGTGACATTTTATTTCAGGACAGTGGAAGTGTAAATATTCTAGATTGGGGAATGCAAATTACCATGCATTCCTTACTTTTTCACATACTATTCAATTTTTGCATTTCTGTGTGCTTGTAGTAGGGGTGGTATTCAGGTCTATATGTCAAGTTAATACAACTTTGAGGGCTCTCTTTATAAAAATACACACACACACACACACACACACACACAATCACACAACGTTGGAAGTAATTACAGGGCCTTGTGAGGGCCTGGGGGAGCCTTTCCTACCCCATCTGCTATTGCCTTTCATTAACCTGAGTCTACTGCCTGTGGTATTAGTTTAACCTTAAATTCTTTATTCACTGATGCACTAATTTGGCTAACATTAAAAGAAATTTATTTTTCCAAGGTGTGTTATTTAGTGCTTACCCTCCACCTTTAATGTTGCTTTAAATTTTGTTAATTTTTTAACATCCGTTTACACATTTAAGCTACTTCCTAAATATAAGTCTGCTGTTATTCTTGAAATAGGAGCCAAAATGCATTACATTATGTCTGATTAGCAAGTGAATGGAGGGTGGAAGCTATATTTTTTGAAGGTCAATAGACTTCTAAGAGCCTCAGTGTTATCTTTTAGAAAATTACTGTTTCAGTACAACTAATGGAGCCCATGGTGCCTATGAGTGGACCGGAAGCCATTGTTTTAAGGGCCTCCACTTGGCACATTGTGTCTCTGTGGGCAGAGTTAATAGATTATATGAAAAAGTGTTTTCTGGAGGAATTTGGCCTGTGTAGTAATAACTTTTACTACTTCTGTGATTATTAAAGTTAGATGATTTTTCACAGAAAAGTGACTGGGGCTTCTGCTTATGTTTCTCTGGCAAAAGTAGCAAGTCCTTTTGGCTGAACAGTTACTAATTGTCTCCCACTCATCTATTTTTTCTATCTGAAAGTAGATCTCTAATTCTTTTCTGAGTAAAAGTTCTTTTGTGGAGGATTGTTTTCAAAATAATGTTGTACTAGCCCCCTTTCTATGAGGCCCTTGGGTGATCCTCAGAGATTGTACATATACTTTGGCCACCTGATGTGAAGAGCTGACTCATTGGAAAAGATCCTGATATTGAGAAAGGTCAGGAGGAGGAAGGGGTGACAGGATGGGATGGTTGGATTTCATCATTGACTTAATGGACATAAATTTGAGCAAACTTTGGGAGAGAGTGAAGATCAGGGAAGCCTGGTATGCTGCAGTTCATGGGGCTGCAAAGTATCAGATATGACTGAAATAAATGGGAAATAGAGTAACTCACTCTCTACAAAACCCTATTTACCTTTTATTTCAGAAATCACCCCAAAGCAAAAAGGAGAATGAAAAGGAGAAGTAAAGATTGAAATTTGAACAATCTAGGTGGTATCTCCAACCAAGAACATCAATATATAAGGATAATCAGACAAATTCAGAAAAGATCAAACAGGGGTAGCAAGAATGCCAAGTATATTATATGGTGTGATATGCTGCAGAGGTTCCTCTTCAGTACTGAAGGGCCTGTTTGCCCCAACTTCTGGAAGGTTGCCCTCAACCATCGATTCTCTGTGGTCAGCTCTTGAGCAGAGTTAGCTGCCTCACCCAAGACCATGCCCCTACCCAGGGTAGCTGGCATCCAGTGATTGGTAGATAAGTGAACATAAATGTCTGATTTGTGTATTGCAGTGTGAGACACCTTTGATGCTCCATATGAATTTCAGAGCTCCTGACAGTGTTGGCTAAGTCATTTCTGTACCTCATCATAACCTAACTTCTCCTTCTGCTTTTCCTATGTGTAACGATCTTGAGTTCAAATGGTAATCTCTGACTCAGAGTCTTTTGCTCATGTAAGAAAAGTATGAAACAGGAAAATGACTTATCTTATATGAGGGGTGAAACAGTCTCAAAACCAAAAATATCTTGGGAAGTTACTCCTTCTAAGCTTTTGCACACAATTTTTTCACTTCATTGTTTAAAAGCTTATTTCTCTACTGTGTTTTGTTTTGTAAAGTCATTTCTTCTTAATCTTACTTTCTTTTTCTGTTGCTACTCTTTATGCTTATTCCTTTAGAATTAGGCATCTTGAAGGGATTTCTTATGTGCCTCAAGTCTTCTTCCTTGTTTTGTACAGCAATATTGCTTTTGTCCCTCTACTATTTTCGAACAACTCTTTGAAGATCACCAAGCCCTGAAAAGCCAGAGGATATTTATCAATCTGTATCTTCCTTTTATTTTGGCTGCATTTTACATGATTGTGAATGCCTTATTTTGAAAATAAAGTTTATAACAGTTTTAGATTCACTGAATTCTTGTGACGATAGTATGGACTTCACATTCAGTGTTCCCTATTATTAACATCTTACATTAGTATGACATACTTGTTATAATTAATGGACCAATGCTAAAACAATATTATTAACTAAATTCCATTCCTTGTTCAGATTTTCACTCGTTCCCTAATGTCTCTTCTGTTCCATGATCTCCCCCAGGATATCATATTTTTATTTGGTCATGACTCCTTGGACCCCTCTTAACTGTCAAAGTTTCTCAGACTTTGACAGTTTTGAAAATTAATAGGTCAGATATTTTTCAGAAGGTCTATCAGTTGAGATTCCTCATAATTAGAGTGGGGTTATGCATCCTTGGGCTTCTCAGGTGGTGCTAGTGGTAAAGAACCTGCCTGGTAATGCAGGAGATGTAAGAGACTCAGCTTTGATCCTTGCGTCTGGAAGATTCCTTGGAGGAAGACATGGCAACCCACTCCAGTATTCTTGCCTGGAAAATCCCCATGGACAAAGGAGTCTGGTGGACTACAACCTATAGCATCACAAAGAGTTGGACATGACTGAAGCAACTGAGCACATGCATAGAGTCTTGGGAAGATCCAGAGTAAAGTGCCATTTTATCATATGGCATTATATTTCATACTATCAATATGATTTATCATTGCCCTTGATTACCTGACTAGGGTACTGTTTGTAAGGTTTCTCTCCCTGAATTAATTCATATTTTCTCTCTTCTCATATTACTCTACTTGGAAAAAAGTCACTATATACAGCCCACACCTAAAGAGTAGGGAGTTATACTTGACTTCATTTCGGATGGGATATCTACAAAAAGTTTTTGAAAATCTACATAGGAAAAATTTCTGTTTTCTATTATTTATTTAATTATTAAATCATTTATTCACATTAATGTGAATTTATAGATATATGTTTTATACTTTGGGATACAATTCAAAACCACTTTGTTTTCTTATTTAAAATATCTCAGCTTTGGCTACTGGGAGATCTATCAGTTGTCTCCTGTATCCTATTGACCTGTGCTCATCAATATGTATGTATTTTTAAATTACTTTCTTAATTTCTGACACTATAAAATGCTTCTGAATGATCTTGTATATTAACTGGCCCTATATGGCAGTCAACAATTTCTCCAGGAAGCCTGACTCTTTTTATTGGTGATGGATATTAGAAGCCAAGGTGTAAACTCTAGGTTGCTCAGCACTTCTTTATGTGAAACTCAGTTCTCTTGGTTTCTGTGACAATATGCTTTCCCTCTTTTCTCTTACCTCTCTGACTACTTCTTTCTGAGTCTCAATTGCATTTTTTTGGCCTCCTCCAATCTTTAATTATTGCAATTATTCCAGATGTTCCCCTACAGGATACTCTTCTGTTGTCAATAGGTAACCCTTTCTGAGTTATTTCTCGTAATCTTCTTTCAGTTGTCCCTTATGCCTTTTTAAGTTCAATATCCTTAAGAGCACATAGGTCTTTCATGACCTGTCACTAGGAACCTGCCCAAGTCTTGTTCCCCTGACTTTTCTTCTTGCCCCTCATAAACCCGCAGTGGTGACCTTCTTTAAGTTCCCTGCACAGAACTGCTGGGTTTTCTATTCTACATTATCTCAGTATTTTATATCTTTTGACATCTTTTGTGAACACTTTTCTTCATCTCCTTCCCGTCTCTGGGGAAAAATCTAAAAATTCCACCAGAAAGTCTTTCTTGTTTCCCAGGAATTAAATTCTCCCTAAACTTGTTTCCTAATTGTATTCCTCCCTTTAGGGTGGAGAGGCTATTGTATGGGACTATGAGACTCCAGTTCCCTCAATGAACTGTGAGCTCAGTTCTCTTGTTCCCTAACATTTTCTCGTGTCTAGGACACTGACTCATGATGGCCAGTGGATAACAGTTGAAAGACTGAAAGAAAACAGCTGAACGCAGACAGAGACATAGCTATAGCTAGAGGATATAACAAGGCTTTTCTGGTGGCTCAGTCAATAAGGAATCCACCTGCATAGGAGAGCCAGATTTGATCCCTGGGTTGGGAAGATCCTCTGGAGAAGTAAATTGCCACCCAACTCCAGTATTCTTGCCTGGGAAATCCCATGGACAGGGCAGCCTGGTGGGCTATGGTCCATAGATTTGTAAGAGTCAGACATCACTTAGTGGCTAAACCACCACCAGAGGCTATCATATCACATAGTCAGAAACTAGCTATTAGACAACATGTGGATACAGAGAAATATAAGAAATATCTGCCTTTAAGAAGCTTCAAAGCTTACAAAGCAAAATCTATATGTAGGAATCAAAGGTCTTTCGATCTTTACAGACTGCTATGTTCCCATGAAAGGTACATAATGGGTTAGAGAGAGCAGAGATCTCTGTGGGCTATTAAGTAGGGAACAACTTCAGGAAAGAGATGAATCTTAACCTTTGTCAGAAAAGATGATTAAGATTCGAATAGATGCAACAGGATGAATGACTGGAATATGGAGAATGTTTGGGGGCCACACTGAGCTTCAAGGTCAGTATGAGGATTGTGTTCATGGTAAGAAGGAGTTTGAGCCTGGAAAGCATTTCTATTGATTATTTCTCTTAACATCATGCAAATTGATCTTAGCCTCTTAAATCTCAGCTTGAACATTATTTCCACACTTATAAATAATGCCTCTGAAAACGTGTTTTTCTTTATTTTTTATTTTCCTTTCTTCATTAGTGATAGAAGTTAGAGCTATTGTCCCTTTGGAATAACAATTTATCTTTGACATTAAAAAGGCTGGTATGTTATACATATACAACCCAGCTGTTACTTATAACACTTTATTAAAATGCAGCAATGAACTCTCTTGCATTGTTTTTTATACATTGCTTATACTTTGCATTTAGATGATAAAATATTTTGTGACTAGGATAATTAATTCAAATTTGTGTCTCCACAAAATAAGAAGGTGTGAACATATTTCATTTGAATGTGTGACCTTAAGCTGTTTTGACCTACTTTTGAAAATTATATTTTTCTTAGAAACATTGATTGGTTACCTTAATTGTCTGTGATGAATTCAATTTCAACTCTCCTGGGGGGCATGATTGCTCAGTCCACTTAAAATTATAAATCATAATATGGAATGCTTTGCTTTAGACTTAAAGATTGCCAACAGCTCAGGATTTTGTTTTGGTTCATCAGTTTATAGCATCACCATGTCTCAAAAGACTTTTCTGTTAACATTGTTTAGTTACTATGCATTTTTCATGGCTTGAAAGGCTGACACCTGATACTGATTTGAATGTATCTATTTTGGTATGCTTCACAATATTCATAAAGTTAGGATTTTTATACACTTAAATTTGGCCGAGAGGAAAAACAAGTCTGAGTATATTTATTTGTCTATGAATTTTGATAGAAAAGAAAAAGGAACATTCTAAGAGAAATCATAGAGTGACTTTGTTGTAAGCTATAAGGCTCTATACGTCTGGCTCATTCTAGAGAATATATTCACTCTATTTCTAGTATAATGAAGTAAATCTTAGGTTTTTATATTAGTCTATTTCATGACTCATTGAGAAGTATGTATCTATCTACATATTGCAATTATTTAAATATTGTATTTATTTACATTATATATTATTTTATATTATAAAAATAATAATATAGAAGATATAGAACTATTAAAATTCAAAGAGCAAGAGTTAAATCCCACCAAGATAGCATCACAGATGCTTAAAAGTATTATATTCAGTCTGTTTTCTGTGCTTATCAGTGTATGTTCTAGCCATTTTTATCTCAAAACTCGGTACACTGTTTATTTAGTTTTAACTTCTGCTTGTATCCAGTTTTGTTTGAGCATATGTTCTACTATGCATATCTAGACCACCTACGAGACAGATGGATAGAACAAAAATTCATGAGATTTGAGAAATTCTTAAGATTGGAAGTACTGAGAGGAGTTTTAAACTTATAGCAATTATTATATCATATATTACATCAGTGAGCCTGGTATAACTGAAAGAGTGGGAACATAAATGTGTAGAGGGAAAAATAACATCAGAGGTATCATCATTTAGTAGACAATGACACAACAAAGCAAAGCATTGATTTAGTGTATTATGCTGACATTTTCAAAGTTCCTAGAGAAAAAGTAAACAGATGCAAGATTAGCATATTGGCCTTACCACAGGGTGAAATAGGTGATTGTGGGAACCATATGTGCTTTGGGCTGAGTTAGGTTATAGCTGGATTAAAAAAAAAAAACAAAAACCAAAAAACACTAGCCAGCCTTAACTATTTCCAAAAGAATTCTATTACGGTGGATGACAAAGTGCCAAGCAAAGTTAAATATATCTAATCATGATGAAAATGAAAAGAATGATTACTAAAGATGAGCAAGATGAGTTGAAATTTTATAGAAGTAGGCTATGGGAACTTCAGACCTGTAGGAGCCCTACTGTTGATGGGTTCTGCAAGCTGAAGTTAGGCTCGTGGAAGGGACCCCTTGGAAGAAAGATAGCTTCTGTATGGAAAAGGAGAACATCCTGCACATCACCCAAACTTCAGTCTCCAGCGAGGAGCAGTGAGTCAATAGGCTCAGATGTGCTGTGTCCTTTGCTTTTAATTTACTTCACAGACTTTATTTTGCTTATCTTCATATATTTTGGAAAGTTATGAATTTAAGTTTAGATTATGATTATATTTAAATAAAGCATTTTGACTATTTTTCTGATATTATCATAAGTCAGAATGACTGAAACAGCATCTTTTGATTCCATCTATCTACAATGAAGACTTTAGCACTCATTTCTTTAACCTCTTGACTCCAAATATTTGTTAAGAGGAGAATTTAGTATTAGATTAGTGTTTTTAAGTGACTAGCTTTTATATAAGTTTTCTTTTGTGCATATTGTTTCTTCACATTTGCATTCATTTTTGGAAGCAACACTTTCATATTTTGCTTTTTAACACATCAGCCAGAAGAATTCTAGTGTGGTGATGTGCTGGGTGCATCAGGAGAGGCAATTAGTACCCCTTGGGATATTTTAAGAGAAAAATCTGTAACAAGGGACTGGAAGACACATCTCTGTAGGCAGCCTCTTAGATTTCCCCTAATAATATGTGTGCCTAACTGAAGAGAAGTTACTATAGCAGATCCTTTTATTTCAGTATTTCAGCATCCCTAATTGTGGTGTCAGAAAGAATCTTAGAAGCACAGAGATAAATGGGAGACTAATGTGAAGGGAAGCTGATTAAAAACATTCAATGAATTGAGTTTGGAACTAGTTTTTTATGTGCTACAAAAGCACAAAGTGGCAGGTTGACGTCCAGGAGCCAATTCTTACTCAAATATAAACTCAAAGAGCTGTAACTGCCCTAAGGGATATGGTTCGCCTCATTATCCAGAATTTCACTTTCAGTATTTTGCTACATAAGGTAAATTACTCTGGGTTGGTTGGGATGCTCTTTACCCCTCTATTAAGGTAGATGATCATATGTGCATGACTTTGAGGAAATGCCAGGAGGCTAGTTTTTAAGGAAAAAAGGAACGAAGAGAACTTTGCAGGGAGAAAAACTTTTTCTTTCTTTTCTTTTATGTTCTTTGACTGGCCTAATAATAAAACTGACATAGGATGGATTTGATCTTGGTATTTAGTCATTCAGTCATGTCCAACTCTTTGTGACCCAATGGACTGCCTCATGTCAGGCTTCCCCATCCTTCACCATCTCCTGGAGTTTACTCAAACTCATGTTCATTGAGTCAATAATTCTATCCAATCATCTCCCCCTCTGTCATCCCCTTCTTCTCCTGCCCTCAATCTTTCCCAGCATCAGGGTCTTTTCCAATGACTTAGCTCTTTGCATCAAGTGGCCAAAATTTTGAAGCTTCAGCTTCAGCAGTAGTCTTTCCAATGAATATTCAGAGTTGATTTCCTTTAGAACTGACTAGTTGGATCTCTTTACAGTCCAAGGGGCGCTCAAGAGTCTTCTCCAGCACCAGTTTGAAAGCATCAATTCTTCGGCGCTCAGCCTTCTTTACGGTCTGACTCTCATATCTGTACATGAATTTTGGAAAAACCATATCTTTGACTATATGAACCTTTGTGGACAAAGTGTGTCTCTGCTTTTTAATATACTGTCGAGGTTTGTCATAGGCTTTTTTCCAAGGAGCAAGTGTCTTTCAATTTCGTGACTCCGGTCACTGTCTGCAGTGATTTTGGAGCCCAAGAAAATAAAATCTGGCACTGTTTCCACTTTTTCCCCTTCTATTTTCCATGAAGTGATAGGACAAGATGCCACGATCTTAGTTTTTTGAATGTTGAGTTTAAAGTCAACTTTTTCATTCTCTTCTTTCACTTTCATCAAGAGGCTTTTTAGTTCCTCTTTACTTTCTGCCATTAGGGCAGAATCATCTGCATATCTGAGGTTGTTGATAGAATGGATTAACAGAAGTAAAACAATTTCGTATGTATGGGAGTCCAAATATGTGAAGCTTTTCTATAGTCAGGCAACTGAGATTGTAGCCATTCTAAGCTAAGGGGAAGGGGATTGGGATTTCACTGGTGAGGAAGATAATTTAATGGGAATATGAGATGAGCAAATATTCTGTAAACAAATGTTTGCTTATCATGCAGATATGCCTGTCTGATATATCTCTGATATTAGTTCTCTCCCTGGTATAGGAACTCTATTCGAATTCTTTTAGGCAGCTAAGGGAGAGATTAAAAAAATAACAACAACAAAACAAAACTCTTTCTGAGTTGGCTTGACTTGGATTGTCTTTAGCTCAAAATAGTCCACATGCCATGGGTGCATTTTAGGGTCCTGTATTCTGCTTCCTCTCAATTTCAGTTAAAGGTAAAAGTATTATCTGTGATGTTTTAACAGATCATTAATATATTCTACTTTGTCAATTATATTCTCTGGTTATGAAAATCTCAATCCCCTGTTCTTATGTATCTGTGAGACAACTTCATTTATTTTGAGTTTATTATGATTGTTATTGCTAACTCATGATTTCTTAAGTGAGAATTGATTTATTGGATTGCTAAGACTAACAAAGAAAGCATTCACCTTAACTCCTCAAATATTTCTGCCCTTGAAATTGTTGCCTTGAGAGGGTGTGCATTCTTCAGCAGTCTAATTTCCTTGCTTTCTTATAGTAAACTAATCTTTTTATGCCCATTCTTTTACTTTTAATTTACAATTAATTGAGAATTCATAGCAAAAGGGGTGTGACTTCTTTGACTTTTGTTAACCTTAATATTTGTCTCAGAAACACAGATCAGAGATGTATAGTTGCCATGTCTAGAAAGATCTACCTGGAGCATTGTCTTTATTTTCTTTGCTTTATAAAGAATTGGTACTCAGCTTACTTGAGGTGGGCATGGAAACCCACTCCGGTGTTCTTGCCTGGAGAATCCCATGGACAGAGGAGCCTGGTGGTCTATGGTCCACAGGGTCACAAAGAGTTGGACATGGCTGAAATGACTTGGCATGGACACAGATAGATAATATAGTTGAATAAGAAGGAAATGAAATGATATCTGGAAAGTAGTTAAAGATGGACAAAGTCCTAAAAACTGCTGTCTCTTCCACTCCCTACCTCTTGCTCACTTTTCTTTACTTTTAGCTTCTATATTCTCTCTATTTCTCTTTTCATTAGGCAGCTTCCTATGTTTATTCAGTTTCTACTCAATTATAGTTTGAACTTCTGCATAAGAGGTATCAGTCTCCAATGGTCTGATTGATCACATGCTTATCTCCAGAGCTATGATACTTGGTCAGCACTATAGAATGTCTTAACAGAAAGTATATGATGTTTTCTAATCATGAATCCATGAGAAGGATGTGCCAGCCTGTCAGCATTGTTTAGTTACAATAATTGAATTTATGACTTGGGTCAGCAGCAACTTAATGGTTAAATCTGGTCAGATACCTCATTCTAAGAGATTTCCTTTGACTTTGGGTTTCTTGGTGCTGAGGTGCTTTGCATTTACATCAATAATGGTTTGGTACCAGGAGACAGACTGAATTCTATGTGACCCAATCCAGAAAAAGGAGGGTGAAGAAGCCTGTGTTTGAGCTCTGTAGACCCCTTCTAATGTATATTCTTATTTTGCTATTGCTGACCTATACTTGTTGCCTGCAGTAAAACTGTTGAGAGTATAATCTCTGTGAATCCTGCAACTTCTTTCAGCAATCAAGCACTTCAAATGATTAATGTGCAATTAACACAGCTTGCCATGGCATAGAACTCTCCTTCACAGCATCTTCCACTTTACCTCCTATCACTAATGGATCCAAGCATTCTTAGTTTAGATTTACAAAGGTGTCTGACTGGCCCAAGTCATTTATTTTCTTTCTTCCTTTTGTTTTTACATGACATAGATCATTATTAAAACAAACAAAAAAAATCTGTGAGATTGGTTGTCCTTGAGTAATCTCTCAGTGCCCAAGGATCCAAATTTATGCTATGCAAAGCATGGTCCCCTAAGAAGCAGATGTTGTGAACCAGGCAATTTCAACTTACATACAGATAGAGCCTCTGGCAGTGTTGTGATGCCAGGCTACACAATCCAAACAACCATCTGTATGGTCACTCAGTTGTGTCTGACTCTTTGTGACCCTGTGGACTGTAGCCCACCACTCTTCTGCCCAAGGAATTTTCCAGGCAAGAATACTGGAAGGGGTGCCATTTCCTACTCCTGGAGATCTTCCCAACCCAGGGATTGAACCCATCTTTCCTGCACTGACAAGCAGATTCTTTACCACTAATGCCACCTGGGGAGCCCCCTGTCTGTATATATACATCTAATGTCAGATGCTTACTTGCTTACCTAGCAACTGAAGGCTCATTGTCCTCTGATTTCCCATCATTCAGTTTGTTTCTCAGTTTGCTAAATATTTATTAAATGAATGGATATGTTTATTCTGTATTGGACAGAGGATACTTGTGGTATCAAATCCAAGATGAGAGATAGACATGGTCTGAACCCATTGATAGGAGATTAGCTTGGTTAATGGACTGATTTCAACCTTGAGAATTTAAAGATAAGTCTGGGCATATATAGAGCATGAGCCAAAAGGAATGTGGTCATGGTTGAAGTCAAGAATTTCTCACTTGAGAATAAATGAAGGCTTTGGAAGAAGGTCTGAGTTGAGTTGTTCACTGTTGCAGATAAAAAGGAAGTGGAAGTTTTGTGACTTGGTATGTAGTTGTGTTTACTTGGTAGCCAGGGAAACTATATATTAACAGATGTTGAAACAAGTGGCCAAGACAAGAAAGAAAAATGAAAAGTTGAAAATAGCCAAATAGAATGAGCATTTACTGTGTATCAGATACTGTTATAAGAGCTCTCCTCATATTAACTCATTCAATACACAAAAAATGCACTTGTGATTATAATTTCTCTTTTATAGTCATCATTTTTTTTAGTTATCATTTTTAAAATGAGGAAACTAAATAATAGAAGATATGAAACTTGTCCCAAGTAATACATCCAGAAAGTGGCAGAGTGAGGAAGTTTAGAATCAGAACTTCTGCTCTTACCTGCTACCCTAAACTTTCTCCTAAAGCTCCCTATGAGGTGAGTTCCATTAACACATGTTTTGATAAAAACTGCTTAAGAATTTTTGGTCTTAAAGGGATCCTGTCTTTGGGCTGGAGGTATGGCAACAGAACTTTCTTTGGAGACTAGAACAGCCTGACTGACTTTCACTATCACATTGTCTGTTACAGAGTCTAGTTATGCTATTCTTTTGAGACATCTATTGTATTTTCAATCAGTCCTCTAGCAGTTAATTACAGTCATGTTACCATGGTAAGAAAAAAAAATATATATATATATAAATGGAATATTATTTATTTAAGATAATTATTTTCTCTTGTAATTCATATGTCTGTTCTGGCTGTTTTTGCCAACAACCAAAGTTTTGAATCTTCATGTCATCCTAAAGTGAGTATATTTTTCAAGATCAGTCATGGGTTTTCATTATTATCAGATAAGACTGGTTGATTCCCTAATGTAGGGGTGGATAATTTAATTTACCTCTAACCTTCTAGATTCTTTTGGCTTATCTATTGATTAAGTCAGATTAGAAACAAATGTTATTCAGGCACTCGATCTATCAGATCTAATCCCTTGAGTCTATTTGTCACTTCCACTGTATAATTATAAGGGATTTGATTTAGGTCCTAGCTGAATGATCTAGTGGTTTTCCCTACTTTCTTCATTTTAAGTTTGAATTTGGCAATAAGGAGTTCATGATCTGAGCCACAGTCAGCTTCCGGTCTTGTTTTTGCTGACTGTATAGAGCTTTTCCAACTTTGGCTGCAAAGAATGTAATCAATCTGATTTTGGTGTTGACCATCAGGTGATGTCCATGTGTAGAGTCTTCTCTTGTGTTGTTGAAAGAGGGTGTTTGCAATGATCAGTGCCTTCTCTTGGCGAAACTCTGTTAGCCCTTGACCCGCTTTGTTTTGTACTCCAAGGACAAATGTGCCTATTACTCCAGGTATCTCTTGACTTCCTACTTTTGCATTCCAGTCCCCTATAATGAAAAGGACATCTTTTTGGGGTGTTAGTTCTAGAAGGTCTTGTAGGTATTCATAGAACCATTGAACTTCAGCTTCTTTAGCATTACTGATTGAGGCATAGACTTAGATTGCTGTAACATTGAATGGTTTGCCTTGGAAACGAACATAGATCAATGTCATTTTTGAGATTGCATCCAAGTACTGCATTTTGGACTCTTTTTTTGACTCTGATGGCTACTCCATTTCTTCTAAGGGATTCTTGCCCACAGTAGTAGATATAATGGTCATCTGAGTTAAATTCACTCATTCCAGTCCATTTTAGTTCACTGATTCCTAAAATGTTGATGTTCACTCTTGCCATCTCCTGTTTGACCACTTCCAGTTTATCTTGATTCATGGACCTAACATTCCAGGTTCCTATGAAATATTGCTCTTTACAGCATCAGACTTTGCTTCTATCACCAGTCACACCCACAACTGGGTATTGATATTGCTTTGGCTCTATCTCTTCATTATTTCTGGAATTATTTCTCCATTGATCTCCAGTAACATATCAGGAACATACAGACTGGGGACTTCATTTTTCAGTGTCCCATCTTTTTGCCTTTTCATACTGTTCATGGGGTTCTCAAGACAAGAATTCTGAAGTAGTTTTCTATTCCCTTCTCCAGTGGACCACATTTTGTCAGACCTCTCCAGCATGACCTGTCCATCTTCGGTGGCCCTACATGGCCTGGCTCACAGTTTCATTGAGTTGGACAAGGCTGCAGTCCATGTGATCAGATTGGTTAGCTTTTTGTGATTGTAGTTTCATTCTGTCTGCCCTTTGATGAAGAAGGACAAGAGGCTTATGGAAGTTTCCTGATGGGAGAGACTGACTGAGGGCAAACTGGGTCTTATTTTTTTAGAAAGATGAGAATACCAGACGACCTGACTTGACTCCTGAAAAATCTGTATGCAGTTCAGGAAGCAATAGTTAGAACTGGACATGAAACAACAGACTGATTCCAAACCAGGAAAGGAGTACATCAAGGCTGTATATTGTCACCCTGCTTATTTAACTTATATGCAGAGTATTTCATGAGAAATGCAGGCTTGATGAAGTACAGGCTGGAATCAAGACTGCTGGGAGAAATATCAATAACCTCAGATATGCAGATGACACTGCCCTATGGCAGAAAGAGGAGAAGAACTAAAGAGCCTATTAATGAAAGTAAAAGAGGAGAGTGAAAAAGTTTGCCTAAAACTCAACATTCAGAAAACTAAGATCATGGCATCCAGTCTCATCACTTCATGCCAAATAGATGGGGAAACAATGGAAATAGTGTCAGACTTTATTTTCCTGGGCTCCAAAATCACTGCAGATGGTGATTGCAGCCATGAAATTAAAAGACGCTTGCTCCTTGGAAGAAAAGTTATGAAGAACCTAGACAGCATCTTAAAAAGCAGAAACATTACTTTGCCAACAAAGATCCATCTAGTCAAAGCTATGGTTTTTCCAGTAGTCATGTATGGATGTGAGAGTTGGACTATAAAGAAAGCTGAACACTAAAGAATTGATGAATTTGAACTGTGGTGTTGGAGAAGACTCTTGAGAGTCCCCTGGACTGTAAGGAGATCCCACCAGTCCATCCTAAAGGAAATCAGTTCTGAATATTCTTTGGAAGGACTGATGCTGAAGCTGAAACTCCAATACTCTGGCCACCTGATGCGAAGAACTGACTCATTGGAAAAGACCCTGATGCTGGGAAAGATTGAAGGCAGGAGGAGAAGGGGATGAAAGAGGCTGAGATGTTTGGATGGCATCATTGTCTTGATGGACATGAATTTGGTTTAGCTTTGAGAGTTGGTGATGGACAGGGAGGCCTGGTGTGCTTTAGTCCATGAGGTCGCAAAGAGTCAGATATGACTGAACGACTGAACAGAACAGAGAAACAAATGTAATTTCACACAAAAAGGAGACACTTATAGACATGAAAAGGTCCTGGACTGTGATGACCCAGAGAGAAGGAATCGGGAAGGAGGTAGGAGGGGGTTTCTGGAAGGGGAACGCATGTATACCCATGTCGGATTCATGTCAATGTACTGCAAAACCAACACGATAATGTAAAGAAAATAACAAACAAACAAAGAAACAAAAGACACATATGGGGAAAACTTGAGGCACTCAAGTTAAGGCTAAAACAACTCATCAGATATTTTGAATTGCTACCTGTCTATGCAGGAGAAGTAGTTTAGAGTTTGAATTCAGACAAGTTAATTGCCTGCTTAAAAAAGAAATCAGTAGAGGTGTACCTTGAAGATATTGTAGGTTCAAAGACCACTGAAATAAAGTGAATATCATAATAAATATAAAAAAAAAAGAAGGTCCTGGACTGACAGGCAATTGAGACTGAGACATCTTCCTGAGCTAGAGGGGAGGGAATAGAGCTCTAGGACTTCAAAGAGGAGAAAAATCATTCACAGGATAATGGGGAGAGCAAATGTTTGGTACATACATATTTTTCATGCCCTGCAGAGACAATGGGACACAGAGAATTTGAACAAAACAGGCCTTGCCAAGTTCCACCTAGTACAACACACAGATTGATACCATACTTTCTGTGATCTTTGGTGATAGCTATTTTCCTGGACCAAGCCCTCTATTTAGATCATTTTAGGCAGTTAACAGGGAGGTAAACACTTTTCTTAAGTCATGTGGGCCTTGATTGTTTTCAGCCCAAAATAATCCACATGCCAAGTGGCACACTTTAGGGATGCTCATTTTGAGTCCCTCAGTGACAGGACTAATATCAGGGGAAGCTAATTATTAAACCCATTCTCTTTATTGTAAAGTAGCAAAGCTCACAATAGCTTTTATGTGAAGTTCATTACTTTACTAATAAAACGATAACCTGCTTTACTTTCCAATCATGTTTCTTTTATGATGGAATGACAACTTCGGATCAATTTTACTGGATCAATGTAATAATAAAAGTTTACAATTACATAATTATGCAATATTATAGTATGCCAGACACTGTGATTCATTCTCCAAATTCCTAAATAATATTTTTGGGTAGGTTTTAATAGCTATGTTTTAGATGATAAAATGGCCTTAGAGCATAACCTACCCCAAATCATAGGAGGCTTATACAATGAAACTGAGATGTATTCTCAGGTACCTATAGCTCCAAATTCTGTGATCTTTATTAAACTGCTTTCTCCCCCACTTATTTATTGATGCTGCAATGACTTGTTATAACAAGACATAAAAAACCTAAAAAGATTGCTTAATTTAGTCTCTAAAAGAGTTTCAACAATCAACAGGGTTCATAATATAACTAGTAAGTTCTAGCTCCACTGTCCTTGGCTCTGTGGTTTAATATTTGTATTAGAGTGCAGTCATTATGTGGAGAAACTTGCCAAAGCCTTTTGCTGAAATCACAGAGATACTATCAGTGTGAAATACTCAAATATTTGCAATAGATTTTCTTCTTTTCCTTGGATAAAATGTTGTCATAAAACATCAAAATGCCATCCTAAGGATAGAAAACAACCCCAAAGCGGGATCATTGGATGTATTATAGTCTTAAACATCTCAAGCCTAATCCAGAAGATGAGTGATTAACAACATTTTACTCTCTTCTGAGATCTGAAAGAGTTAATTGCTTTTCAAACAGGAACAGTTTATTCCTATAGAGTGGAGCGATTAGATGACAGTGGATTTTAGAAGGCTTTATGCTTGAAATACTTGAATACAATGGAATTTTATCTTCCTCTTACAAATGTAATTTTTTCCCTCTTTTTTTATTTCTCTCCTTAAACATGAATGATAGGCTATTAAAGGTTTTCTTTAGGGGAATATATTTTTGACTTGCATTGCTGTGGCAGCTTGATTTAATCAACAAAATGCCAAGTTGATAACCACTCTCATTTCCTTGCAATAGAATATAAGAGGAATAAATTTGAAAGAGTGAAGCATTATAGTATGCTTCCAGATCCTTCATCAGTCATGCAGACATTTTTAATAGTGTATAGTAGTATCTCCCATTGGTGGCGAGAGTCAAGAACATGACTGTGTGCACAATACTTAGGTAGGTGTTTATGCAATCTGCCTTTAGATAGTCTTTGCCCTTTAACTTTTTAAATTACTCATTGGATTATCATTCTTCTAGGCTAAGAGTTTTTTATTTTTAGAAATTTAAGTCATAATATCAACAAGATATCTGCACTCTCATTTTCATTGTAGAATTATTCACAACAACCAAGATATAGAAATAACCTAGTGGTGCTGGGAAAACTGGTCAACCACTTGTAGAAGAATGAAACTAGAACACTTTCTAACACCATACACAAAAAATAAACTCAAAATGAATCAAAGATCTAAATGTATGATCAGAAACTATAAAACTCCTAGAAGAAACCATAGGCAAAACACTCTCCGACATAAACCAAAGCAGGATCATCTATGACCCACCTCCCAGAATATTGGAAATAAAAGCAAAACTAAACAAATGGGGCCTAATTAAAATTAAAAGCTTCTGCACAACAAAGGAAACTAAAAGCAAGGTGAAAAAGCAGCCTTCAGAATGGGAAAAAATAATAGCAAATGAAGCAACTGACAAACAATTAATTTCAAAGATATACAAGCAACTCCTGCAGCTCAATTCGAGAAAAATAAATGACCCAATCAAAAAAGTGGGCCAAAGAACTTAACAGACATTTCTCCAAAGAAGATATACAAATGACTAACAAACACATGAAAAGATGCTCAGCATCACTCATTATCAGAGAAATGCAAATCAAAACCACAATGAGGTATCACTTTACACCAGTCAAAATGGCTGCCATCCAAAAATCTACAAGCAATAATGTGGAGAAAAGGGAACCCTCTTACACTGTTGGTGGGAATGCAAACTAGTACAGCCACTATGGAGAACAGTGTGGAGATTCCTTAAAAAACTGGAAATAGAACTGCCATATGACCCAGCAATCCCACTGCTGGGCATACACACTGAGGAAACGAGAACTTAAAGAGACACATGTACCCCAATGTTCATTGCTGCACTGTTTACAATAGCCAGGACATGGAAGCAACCTAGATGTTCATCAGCAGACAAATGGATAAGAGAACTGTGGTACATATACACAATGGAATATTACTCTGCCATTAAAAAGAATACATTAGAATCAGTTCTAATGAGGTGGATTAAATTGAAGCCTATTATCCAGAGTGAAGTAAGCCAGAAGGAAAAACAACATTATAGTATACTAACGCATATATATGGAATTTAGAAAGATGGTAATGATAACCCTGTATGTGAGACAACAAAAGAGACGCAGAAGTACATAACAGTCTTTTGGACTCTATGGGAGAGGGCTAGGGTGGGATGATATGGGAGAATGGAATTGAAACATGTAGATTATCATATGTGAAATGAATCACCAGCCCAGGTTTAATGCATGATACAGGGTGATCAGGGCTGGTGCACTGGGATGACCCAGAGGGATGGAATTGGGCGGCAGGTGGGAGGGGGGTTCTGGACGGGGAACACATGTATACCCATGGCAGATTCATGTCAATGTATGGCAAAACCAACAGAATAATGTAAAGAAAAAAAATAATAAATATATACAAAAAGAAAAAGAAAAGAAATAACCTAATTCCCCTTCTATTGAGGAATAAATGGATAAAAGAATATAGTCTATACATACAATGGAATACTATCCAGTGTTAAGGAAGGAAATCCTGCCATTTGCAACAACAGGGATGGACCTAGAGGACATTAAGCCTGGCATATAAAGACAAACATTTTGTGATCACGTTATATGTGGAATCTAAAACAGTCAATCTCAGAAGCAGAGAGTATAATGGTGATTGCCAGGGACAAGAAGGAAGGACAAATGAAGAAGTGATAGTCAAAGGGTATAAAGTTTCAGTTATGGAAGATAAATAAGTTCTGGAGATGTACTATAAATCATGGTGCCTTTTAACAATACTGTGTTGCATATTTAAATTTTAAGTAAGGTGGATTTAATGCTAATTGCCCTAACCACACACACTAAAATAAATGATAATAATAATAAAGAGAATGGGAAGAAACTGTGGAGGTAATTGTCATGTTTATGGCCTTGATGTTGATGATGTTTTCACAGGTGTATCATTTCAGTTCAGTTCAGTCACTCAGTCATGTCTGACTCTTTGCGACCCCATGAACTACAGTACTCCAGACTTCCCTGTCCATCCCGAACTCCCAGAACTTGCTCAAACTCATGTCCATCGAGCTGGGTGATGCCATCCAACCATTTCATCCTCTGTCGTCCCCTTCTTCTCCTGCCTTCCTTCAATCTTTCCTATCCTCAGGGTCTTTTGCAATGAATCAGTTCTTTGCATCAGGTGGCCAATGTATTGGAGTTTCAGCTTCAACGTAAGTCCTTCCAATGAATATTCAGGACTGATTTCCTTTAGGATGGACTGGTTGGATCTCCTTGCAGTCCAAGGGACTGTCAAGAGTCTTCTCCAACACCGCAGTTAAAAAATCATTAATTCTGTGGTGCTCAGATTTCTTTATAGTCCAACTCTCACATCCATACATAACTACTGGAAAAACCATAGCCTTGACTAGATGGACCTTTGTTGGCAAAGTAATGTCTCTGCTTCTTAATATGCTGTTTAGGTTAGTCATAGCTTTTTTTCTCATGTGTATACATATCCCCAAACTTATTGATTTGCATTCATTAAGTATATACAGGCTTTTATATGTAAATCATACTTTAGAAAAGCTGTTTTTAAAAATACAGTGTATTACTTTTGTAAAACCTCATTTCTGTGTGAGAGAGTTTAATAGCATGTTCCTTGAAGTGAATTTATTTAGATGGACAATGTGAGTGTGTGTACGTACTGATTCACTTCAGTCATGTCTGACACTTTATGACCCCAAGGACTGTAGCCTGCCAAGCTCCTCTGTTTATGTGATTCTCCAGGCAAGAATACTGGAATCAGTTGCCATGCACTCCTCCAGGGGATCTACATTACCCAGAGATGAATCACATGTTACTTAAGTTGTCTGCATCGACAGGCAAGTTCTTCACCACTAGCGCTACCTGGGAAGCCCTAAGACTTTTCCTATAGCATGATATAAAGCAAATATTCAATATATACTTGTTGAAAAAATGAATGCAAGGGGCTTTCTGGCCATCCAGACAGGCTGGGAAAAGGCAAATAGAAGAGAGGTTCAAGGGCTCTGCCTAGGTGGAAATGGTGTGTGTGTGTGTGTGCATGTGTGTGCACATATGCTCATTTGCTTAGTCATTTCTGACTCTTTTCCACCTCATGGACTGTAGCCTGACAGGCTCCTCTGTCCATGGAATTTTTCAGGCAAGAATACCAGAATGGGTTGCCATTTCTTCCTCCAGGGGATCTTCCTGAGAGAGCAATTGAACCCGCATCTCTTGTGTCTTCTGTATTGGTAGGTGGATTCTTTACCACTGCACCGCCTAGTTGAAATGTTGCCTGCATTTAATTCTTATAATCACTCTAAGGAAACAACTCTCCTAGCAGTTAAGAGAAACAGATAGGAGTAATCCCAGCAATATTTCAGTTAGATAAGGACAGACTGGATACATGGAGCTAAGGACAGAGCCGAAGTTATGGAAAGAGTGACCCCCAGACCTCCAAGTTATAATTAAAGGAAAACTGTACCAGATTAGTTAAAAAGAAAGGAAGAGACTATTCAAAATAAATAGAAATCAAGATTATTTCAATAGCAGAGAAAGATTTAACTCAACTCTGCTGAACCAAAAGGCATGAATATCTTTAAGTGCTGGGGCAAGTTAAAGGAAAAATGCTGGAGGACATTCATGGGAAGATTGATCAGCGGGAATAGGCCATCTGTGTTTGTAAATTGTCCCTCATTAAAGTTTAGTTCCCATCCTCCCTCGGAACCCTAGCTTTCTTGAAGATTTAATTTAAAAGGGATGACTACCAGGAGTTTGAGAATGACATTGCCTGGATTGTAGATTTATAAATCTGCCAAGATTTATATCTCAAAGGGACAAAAGAAAGAATTTAAAATTACAAGTTGTCTAAAGTCAATGCTCTAAGGAAAGAGAAATCAGGGACCTATAGTCAGAAGCAGCCTATCTTACATTAAGTCAAAGTGAAGGTAACTTAAGGTCATCTTGTTTTCCTTCCTTCTTTCTCTTTAAAGTTATCATTCAGTACCCAAAATATAGGAAAAAGAAGTTTTACTTCCAAACCAGAGAGGAATGGGTGCCACATTGGGTCCATAGACAGTATCAGTCCTTGAATTTCTGTTTTCCTTCGTTGCCTGGTAAAAATCTCTTTACATTCAATCTACATGACCTTAGAGGCCCCATGCTCTGCTTCTATGGGACCCCTGTGATTGAGCAAGAGCCTTAGCTCATTGTTACTGAAAAATAATAAATTTTGTTTACAGGTAAAAAAGTTATTATTAACAATCTCTCTTCTTTTCTCACTACCACCAACTGAGACAGGAAGACAGGACTGAAGCCATCTTGGACAAGGATGGGGAACAACCTTCAGGAAACCAGCCTAAGAATCCCAGTAAAACAAAGTGCGTAAAGGCCTGGGTGTCTGAGACAATAACCAAGGATCCACTGGAGTAAAAATGTAGCTATACCTTCATTTAACCAATGCATGTTCATCGTTTCCAAAGGACAAAAGTGCGACTGTATAGAAGAATCACACAACTCCACTTTCCTGAAAGATATAGGTGCCTGACACATGTTCCTAACTTGCTTTTGTAGGAAGCAGACCCTCCCCACCCACACACAGGATGAAAACTGCTGACAAAGCATGTAGACCCCAGATAAGTTAAAGCCAGGAGGTTGATGATACTTAAAACATTACTTTGATGCCAACCAATCTGAGATCTGAGCACAAGCTGATCAGATACCTTGGGATCCTCCTCCTTACACTGCCTTGAAAACCTCTTCATAAGCTATTCTATCAACAAAAAGCTCTGCTTGCCCTAGAGTCTTGTGGGAGAGATACTCCTTTCTATGGTATTGCTGTCCAGGAATCTGGAGAGGATCTGGTAACACAACTAGCCTTCCATAACACATGCCTACTCATTTCCACTTCCCCTCCTGTCTTAAAATGTACAAAGTTTCTCTGACAGTTTGAACAAATTGTCCTCACTGGGTATCAACAGCCTTCATCCTAGCCCTGAAACAGACCAGGCAGCTCTCTTCAGTGGTAAACCCAGGTGATTCTTATGCTGCTGTTTCTGCCACTTGTAATCAGTTCTCCTTGAAATGACAAATATGTATTATATAAACGGCTAAAATTCAAGGGCTCAAATAAGTGTGTGTCTGTGCATGTATACCAGCGGGAATTCAAAGAGAGAGACTGAGAGAGAGAGAGAGAAGGGATGTAGGAGCACAGCAGCAGGCTTGGGCTGCTTGTATGCATATGGCAAAGGTAAATTAGCAGAAGGATCAAAACTACATTATCAGTAACAGTATTTTATTTGGTCCTTGGGAGTAAAAATCAAGAAATTTGCACAGTAGTAAGCAACATTTTTCTGGCTCTTTATTTTCATCAGATATCGCTGAAACTTTCAAAGACCATCTCCTCTCCCCTCTGCTCCCAGTCCTCTTTAAGAGAGAATTTTGTCTCTTTGCCTTCACCCTTTTATCTTGGCTCCTGCTCCTGTGGGAGCTGGGTGTACTGGGCCTCCACCTTTCTCCTCCTGGGAGCTAGGTTCCATCCTGTCTGATGCTGATTCACTTTAGCCATCCCTGTATCAAAGCTGAATATTAACAAGGCTTTCCACTGGGGGCCGAATCCCCTGTGCCAGAGCTCCAGTTTATACTTTCTCATGTTTATTTCCTCTGAAGGACTTCTGTATCATTTCATTCTTTTTGGAGTTGTAGCTTCTTCCTTTCCAGAACCATATCCTAGTCCATGGGGCTGGATCACAGAAAAATTCTAAGTGAAACATTCCATGCTGTCATACGAACTTCCTCTCTCCTCAAATAGTTTGTGGGGAGCTTTTACCTGAGGATGACTTTGTTTTAGGAGTCTTCTGTATCTTTCATGCAAAAATATTGCCTGCAGAAATTCTTGCAACAATCTTTCAGCAAGGAAGCTGGTTAACACATTAGAAAAGATTCCAAAGACTTCATATCCTGAATTGTTCTGCCTTCCTGGTGGCTCAGACAGTAAAGCATCTGTCTGTAATGCAGGAGACCCAAGTTCAATCCCTGGGTTGGGAAGATCCCCTGGAGAAGGAAATGGCAGCCTATTCTAGTACTCTTGTCTGGAAAATCCCATTGATGGAGGAGCCTGGTAGGTTATATAGTCCATGGGGTCGCAAAGAGTTGGACATGACTGAGCAACTTCACTTTCACTTTCATAGTCAAGTTAACAGATATAGGATTCTATATGTCTCTGCTCTCATCACAACTTAACAGCTATTGTTGATGATGAGATTCACAATGAGGGCAGGAAGGGAGCAGGCCATGTGCTTAAAATGTTGTTTCTGGTTGTGCTACATCACTCAGGGGTGTAGGGAACAGAAGAAAGTTTGAGGGTACCTCCATTCTAATGTGTCTGTTCCTGAAATTTTAGAATCTCTCAGAGTGACTTTATCACTAGATATTACAACTTGTCAAATTCCTAAGAATTTATTAGAGCAAATCATAAGTTCTTCAGGATATAAAAAATACTGGGCAAAATTATAATCAAATATTAATAGTGATAGGGCAGTAAAAGATAACCCCCCTCCTGGAAGTGTATTTTGATGGAAGGATGTAGAAAATGGAAAACAAATTTATGTTATTGTTATTTACAGCAAGTTCTTCACATTTTTTCTTTTACATTTAAATAAATTGCAATCCCCTACCTTGTATCTTAGTAGAAATATGTGTCAGGACTTTTTCTTCAAGAGATGTTCTATTAGTTTCCTATTGCTGTTGTAACAAATCATCACAAGTTTTACAGCTTAAAACAACACAAATTTATTATTTTAGAGTTTTGAAGTTTAGAAGGCTAAAAAAAGATTAGCAGAGTTCTTTGGAGACTCTCAGGGAAAAACCCTTTCCTAGTTTTTTCCAGGTGGCTCATGGCCCCATATCACTCCAACCTGTTTTCATCATCACATCTTCTTTGACTCTGACCCTCTTGCTTCCCTCTAATAAGAATCCTTGTGATTACTCTGAGCCCACCCTGAATTTGTGATCTTTGTCTCCCGAGAAGCCTGTATTCAAGTCAAGAAGCAACAGTTTGAACCAGACATGGAACAATAGAATGGTTCCAAATTGGGAAGGGAGTATATCAAGGCTGTATATTGTCACTTGCTTATTTAACCTATATGCAGAGTACACACACAAAATGCCAGGCTGGGTGAATCATAAGCTGGAGTCAAGATTGGCAGGATAAATATCAACAACTTCAGATAAGCAAATGATACCACTCTAATGACAGAAAGCAAAGAGGAACTACAGAGTCTCTTGATGAGGGTGAAAGGGGAGAGTGAAAAAGCTGGCTTAAAACTCAGCATTCAAAAAACTAATATCATGGCATTTGTTCCCATCACTTCATGGCAAGTAGATGGAGAAAAACTGGAAATAGTGATCAATTTTATTTTTCTGGGCTCCAAAATCACTGTGGATGGTGAAGGCAGACATGAAATTAAAAGATGTTTGCTCCTTGGAAGAAAAGCTATGACAAACCTAGACAATGTATTAAAAAGCAGACATCAGTTTAAAAAAAAAAAGCCTGTATAGTCGAAACTGATTTTTCCAGTAGTCATGTATGGATGTGAGAGTTGGAGACTGAGCACTGAAGAATTGATGCTTTCAAACCAGTGGTTCTGGAGAAAACTCTTGAGAGTCCCTTGGACTGCAAGGAGATCAAGTCAGTTATCTTAAAGGAAATCAACCCTGAGTTTTTTTCTTTTAAAGGATATCTATGTATCTATTTATTTATTTATTTTTGGCTGCACTGGGTATTGGTTTCTGCTCTCAGGATTTCACCAGTTTTTTGCAGTGATGGAGGCTACTCTCTAACTGTGATTCACAGGCTTCTCATAGAGGTGCATTTTCTTTTTGTGGAGAACAGGCTCTAGGGTGCAAAGGCTCAGTATTTGTGGCACATTGGCTTTGTTGCCATGTGCCATGTGGAATCTTCCTGGACCAGGGATCAAACCTGTGTTCCCTGTATTGCAAAGAAGAGTCTTAGCCACTGGACCACTAGAGAAGCCTCAACCCTGAATTTTCATTGGAAGGACTGATGCTTGAAGGTGAAGCTCCAATATTTTGGCTGTCTGATGTGAAGACTCGACTCATTGAAAAAGACCCTGATGTGATGTTGGGAAAGATTGAGGACAGGAGAATGGTGTAACAGAATGAGATGGTTGGATAGCATCATCAACTCAATGGACATGAGTTTGAGGAAACTCCAGGATATATTGAAGGGAAGCCTGCCATTGCTACAATCCATAGGGTTACAGAGAGTCAAACATGACTTAGTGACTGAACAACACCAATGATTTAATCAAATCTTCAAAGTCCCTTTAGCCATGTAAGACAACCTATCTACAGGCTCTGGGAATTAGGTTCTGAACCTTTTTTTAGCAGGGAGAGTAGCATTTTTCTAATACAAACCTATGACACAAGTGAGTCTAGAATCAGATGGAATTTAATGAACTTATGTAACTGACAAATCCAAAGAAAGTAGGTCATAATCAGAAATCTAGAATAGCTCACAGATCCAGTTTCTGCCACCATCTTTTTGTTCTGTCTTTATTGCTTTTTGACTCAGTTTCACATAGAAGGATTACAGTGGTAGCTGCCATTGACCCCATGTCCGAAGTCCAATTAGAAGAGTGAGTTTTCTTCCCAGGATTTCCAACAATATTGTGTCCTGTTTCATTGGCTGTGATTGCATCATGTGCCCTTCTCTGAAGTAGCTGTCCTGTCCAGATGAAGATTTTCTTTCTTTGTCCTCAATTGTCTCATCTTTAAGAGAAGCGTAATACTCCAAGTTGTATCCCCATGGACAAATGAAACCATTCACCTCAGTCTGGTGCTTGAACCCATGTGCTGGGACTTGAACTTGACCAAAATCCATGGTCTTACAACTAAGGTCATACATCTGGTTTCAGGACTTAATGAAGCTCATGTTCTTGATGTCTCACCACAGAAAGAATTCAGTGAGAGACAAAGTGGTAGACAAGAATTTGATTTATTAATAGAGGATACTTGCAAGAGTGGCAAGTGGGCAGGTGAAGGAGCTCTGCCTCAAAGATTTAATGGATTACAATTTTATAGTAAAAGGAAAGTTTGGAAGAGGAAAAGTCACCCTTCTTTGAGTAGATGTCAGACTTACATCACTTCTCTTTCACCTATATCTAATGCTTTTATTCATGGCTTTATAGTTAAGCATGTTTACTTTGTTCCATGACATTCTGATAGCTTTCTTGAGTGATCATTAACTTATACAGTGGTCTCCCCAATTTTCTTAGGTTTGTCTATCTATGGTCTTCTACTTCCCAGGGAACTCAGTGGTAAAGAATCTACCAGCCAAGCAGGAGACATGGGTTTGATCCACAAATTGAGAAGATTGCCTGGAGAAGGAAAGGGCAACCCACTCCAGTATTCTCGCCAGGAAAGTCCCATGGCCAGAGAAGCCTGGTGGACTATAATCCATGGGGTTGCAAAGAATTGGACATGACTTAGCAACTAAAACCACAACAGCAACTGTGACTACAGCTACCTGTTTAACTATCCTGTGTGCAAGTGTGCTAAGTCGCTTCAGTCTCTTATGTCTCCTGCATTGGCAGGCTGGTACTTTACCACTATCACCACTTTTATATCCCTCTCACAAGGGAGCCCAACATCAAATAGTAAAAAAACAAACATACAAAGAAAACACAAAAAAACACGCCATGACAGGGCAAGAGAGAGACTGTTGCCCTGAACAAAGAACTCTGCATTACCCTTTGCACTGGGATTCTGTGTCAATGCTAAAGTCGCTTCAGTCATGTCCGACTCTTTGCAACCTTATGAACCATAGTCCACAGGCTTCTCTGTCCATGAGGTTCTCTAGGCCAGAATATTGGAGTGGGTTGCCATGCTCTCCTCCAAGGGGTCTTCCCAACCCAGGGATTGAACCTGAGTCTCCTGCATTGGTAGGTGGGTTCTTTACCACTAGTGCCACCTGGGAAGCCCTCACATTATATAGCCAGAGCAATTATATTTATAGAGATTGTATGAAAATTAAAAGAGTTAATAAAAATAAAGTACTGAGAATAGTGTTTGGTATTTAACATTCAATAAATATTAATTATTGCTATTGATATTGTCATCATTAAAGCAAACATTTGATTGGAATTTTCACAGATCCCACTTGTCAGCATTATATAGGCTGTCTTTTTTCCCTTGGGTTGCTTTAAATAAAGAAACTCATTATAAATCTGAGAGAAGGGATTTAGATTGCAGAAGGAATTTTACTTTTTCTTCAATATCCAACCGTCAGGCCAGCTGTTTTAGTTGAGGCTACCAATGGGAAGCTGCTTAATGAAGTTGCTTATGGTTTAATGATTTGTGTGGCATAAATTATTTGTCTTAATGTTATTCCTGGGGTATTTTCCAATTGTTTCAGAGAATACAGAGAAAAAAAATCACAAAACAAAAACAAAACTAAAAACTACAGTGTGATTCCATATTCTCACAACACCTGGTGAGAAATAATCTATGGCTTCAACTATAGTTTGATCATGTGTTTTATTTGAAATTCTTTCACAGCAAGACTCTTCCATGCTTATTTACTTATTGCATATATGCTAAAGATCCTGATAATTGCACATCCAACTCACAATTGATTTTCCTCAGAATCCTCATTACACCTCTCAAAGTTCTAGTAATGAGAAAGTTAGAATGAGCTTTAATAACCATTAGGGAGTCAAGCTTTCCTGAGGAAGTAATTTAACTATTTATGGAAACATGTTCAAGTGAATGATGCACAAATACAGCGTGATTATCAAAAGAGCTGGAAGTTACAGAAGATTAATGCATCACAAACACGGTGAAGGAAGCTTTTATGCTTTAACACGACAAATAAAATTAACTTGCTCTTCAGGACTTAAAACATGAATATTCCTTATGAAAGCTGCTGTGTTCTAAGATTTATGACACTTGAACCAAAACATGAACTGGCCCAGTGTTTTCTTCCATTAATTTTGTGGCAGATCATTGGCTTGGTACCCAAGAGATCAAAAGTATCAATTCTTCTGCACTCAACTTTCCTTATGGTCCAGCTCTCACATCCATACATGGCTACTGGAAAAAGCATAGCTTTGTCTATATGGACCTTTGTTGGTAAAGTAATGCCTTTGCTTTTTATTATGCTGTCTAGCTTGGTCATGGCTTTTCTTTCAAGGAGCATCTTTTAATTTCATGGCTGCAGTCACCATCTGCAGTGATTTTGGAGCCCAAGAAAATAAAGTTGGTTACTGTTTTCATGGCTTCCCCATATATTTGCCATGAAGTGATGGGACTGGATACCATGATCTTAGGTACCAAATAACATATTTGTAGTATTTCATATTGTACTGGTAATTTATGCTATAGTTATTTTGAAAGAAAAGAAATTCAGTTCATATATGGACTATATTATGTGTTCTGACTATCTGTTTTATGTGTATTGTTGACTCAAAATTGGTTTTCAAGTTTTCCTGAAGATGTTTTATTCCTGACTAAGTTATAAGCTTTTTCTAGGCTAAAACAAATGAATATCATGTTTTCACTTACCTGGTGTGGTAAATACAGCTCTGAAGACTGTAGGTTAAAAAGTGCTTCACTGAAAAATACAAACTTTTATACAACATTGGTAAAATATTCTATCATCATTCTTCAGTGAAGGAAATAGAATGAGCTCTATTAGCATATGCCTGACATATCCTATTAAATTAGAATTCATTGCTTTCCTGAACGCCTTTAATTTTTTTGAACAATAATGATTTTCATATTCTCTGACAAGTAATGAGTTTTACCTCTTGCAAAATAAAAGCATTAAAATTCCCCTCATTTTAGCCTTTAGAAAATAAATTACTAAGCACCATTAACACTAATACTTTATAAAGAAGCCTAAGGCTCCTCAGAGAGAAGTTCTTTCCTTAATTATATTTTTTAGTTCAGTTCAGTCACTCAGTCGTATCCGACTCTTTGTGACCCCATGCCTGCAGCATGCCAGGCTTCACTGTCCATCACCAACTCCCAGAGCTTGCTCAAAATCATGTCCATCAAGTCAGTGATGCCATTCAGCCATCTCATCCTCTGTCATCCCCATCTTCTCCTGCCTTCAGTCTTTCCCAGAATCAGGGTCTTTTCTATTGAGTTAGTTCTTCGCATCAGGTGGCCAAAGTATTGGATTTCAGCTTCAGCATCAGTCCTTATAATATTCAGGACTGATTTCCTTTGGGATTGACTAGATTGATCTCCTTGCAATACAAAGGACTCTCAAGAGTCTTTTCAATACCACAGTTTAAAAGCATCAGTTCTTTATCACTCAATGTTCTTTGTGGTCCAGCTCTTACATCCAAACATGACTACTGGAAAAACCATAGCTTTGTCTATATGGACCTTGTTGGTAAAGTAATGCCTCTGCTTTTTTTTTTTTTTTTATTGTTTTTGCCATACATTGTCATGATATCACCATGGGTTTACATATGCTTCCCCTCCTGGTCCCCCCTCCCTCCTCCCTCCCCCCCGGGAAATCTCGCTGCACCAGTCCCGAGCATCAATCCTGGGCTGATGCCTCTGCTTTTTAACATGCTGCCTAGTTTGGTCATAGTTTTCCTTCCAAGGAGCAAGCGTCTTTTAATTTCATGGCTACAATCACCATCTGCAGTGGTTTTGGAGCCCAAGAAAATAAAGTCTGTCACTGTTTTCATTGTTTCCCTGTCTATTTGCCATGAAGTGATAGGACTGGATGCCATGATCTTAGATTTTTGAATGTTGAGTTTTAAGCCAGCTTTTTCACTCTCCTCTTTCACTTTCATCAAGAGGCTCTGTTCCTGTTCACTCAGTCAAATGTCCAAGAAACCCTGTTTACAAAGCAGAAAAATATTTTCTGCTATTTCTTTTGACAGTATAGAAGAACAATAAGCACAAGTCCTGTTGGATCCAGGAAGACCAGATTCAAACTCTGATGCTACCAGTTGTGAAACTTGGGCTAGTTATTTAGCCTCCCTAATCTCCTTCTCTGTCAAGTGCAAGTAATCACATGAATACGATTTCCTGTATATATACACATATATGTGTATGTGTGCTGTGTTAGTTGCTCAATTGTGTCTGACTCTTTGCGATCCCATGGAGTGTAGCCCACCAGGTTTCTCTTCTCCAGGAAAGAATACTGGAGTGGGTTGCCATGCCCTCCTCCAGGGGATCTTGTCAACCCAGAGATTGAACCCAGGTCTCTGGCATTGCACGTGGATTCTTTACCATCTGAGCCAGCAGTGAAGCCCCACCATATATGTGTATATATATATGGGTATGTATGTGTGTGTGTGTGTGTGTATTGATGAAATAATGAAGGTAGTATCTACAACATAGCCCTAGTCATCATTACTAATCACAGATTAGGAGTGGACTGAGTTCAAAACTTTACTTTCTGTGTAAAGAAGGACAATTATGATGCAACTTCAGTTCACTATTTTACAGGTGCTAAGAAGTGAGGCAAGAAGGAAGTCACAGAAAGTGTATTATGTTATCCTTTTAAAAATATTTAATATTTATTTATTTACCATTTTTGGCCACAACACAGTGTTGGTGGGATCTTAGTCCCCCAACAAGGAGTCAATTCAGGCCAGTGCAATGAAAGCAGCAATTCCTAACTACTAGTCGGTCATGGAATTCCCCCAGAATATTTTAGATTATCAGAAAAAAACCCAGATAAAAGCATTTAACTTATTTGGATATGTGTGGATCCTGGGCCAACCATTTTATAATTTTTCTTCAATTGAAAGAAAAAGAAAAGAGGTGTGTGTGTGCTTTCTCCAAGTCTGGAAGGAAGAAGCTGAAGTGTTCTCAAAGGTGCTTGAAAAGGTCCCTGGTGAAGATCTTTTCTGTCTTCATCACTGGTCTCCCTGTCAACCTTTCTTTATCATCTAGGTTACTGTGGGAGGAACACGTCCATGATATCCTTAAGTCTACCTTTTGTGCAGAAGAAGAGAGGCCTTTTTATCTATTATATTTGGGCTTTAAGGTAAAGAGGCTTTGTGGATTAAGTGTTCTCTTTTAAGGAGGAGATAATGTGCTGAGCAGATCTCTTTGATAAGGTGGAACAAGGGTATAGCAGTTATTGTTCTTTCTCAGTCCCTCTGGTGGGACCTGATCATCAAGGATTTGACTAGGACTGAGAGGTTTAGTGGAGCTTCCCTGGTGGCTCAGACAGTAAAAAACCTGCCTGCAATGCAGGAGACCTGGGTTCAATCCAATGGCAACCCACTCCAGTATTCTTGCCTGGAGAATCCCAAGGACAGAGGAGTCTGGCAGGCTACAGTCCATGGCATGGCAAAGAACTGGACATGACTTAGTGACAAAGCACAGGGGGTTTGGTGGGATTCTTGTAAACAAGCCGAACTCTATGCAGTCTTCCTGTGATGGACCTTCCCTCCATGTCCTCTGCCAGCCTTTTGCTTGTAGAAAAACTGTAGTCTCCCAGGCCTCCTCTGAGTCAAAAAAGTCTGATTCAACAATCAATGACTGACAAGACATGCACATTTAGTGATGAAAGTAGCAGCTGGGTCAGGAGAACTGGTAGCAATTTAAACAGTAATTGAGCCATGTGGCAAGCACAAAATCTTTAGTTCCTCCCTAAAGTATATATTAATAGATAAACAGTATTTGATTCACATTTCCTGAGTTGTTTTATAACAAATGGAAGAAGTTAACTACTCAATGCCCATGGGCAAGGAGCCCCAGAACAGTTGGAACCTGAAGATCCATGATGTTAACCCCTTTGACAGCGCTCTGTTACCTCACCATTAACCAGTCAGAGAATTGTGCACCAGCTGATCACAGACCCTGGGACTCCCCTCCCTCCCCTGGACTTTAAAATATCTCCCTGGATCTCCTGCACTGGAGGCAAATTCTTTACCATCTGAGCCACCAGGGAAACCCAAACCTCCACATATTACTTTAAAAAAAAAATTATTCAAAGGATTGACTTTCCTGGAGTCAATTTTAAATATGATGACTACTTGCATTCAATATTTTTAGATGGGCAATCCTTTCAAAACACATAAATAGGTGGTAATAAAATCTACATTTTCTTTAAATGTTTTGAACATCATCTTGAAAGTAATTACAGTTCTTACTGAGAAACCCAATTACAGTTGTCTCTCAGTATTCTGCAGGGAGGAATTAGTTATAGGCCCTTCACCACAAATATGCCCCAACCATCCCGGCTACCTCCCCACTGATAGCAAAACCTAGATGCTCAGGTTCCTTATGTAGAATGGAGTAGTACAGGACCAAACTAAGGGATGGTCGAATCCCCAGGTGTAGCACCCGGGGATACAGAGGACCGAGTGTACTTCCAAGTAATATGTTTCTATACACTCCCTGATATCTAAACACCCAGGTTAAACATGGGGGAAAAAAAAAAATCTCCCTGAAACCCATTGAGGAGTTCAGGTTTTCTGAGCATTAGCTGCCCAGAGCTCTTGTCTGGTATCTTGCAATAAACGCTGCACTTTCCTTCACCAAAACCTGGCATCAGTAGATCGACTTTACTGCGTGCCAGAGACTGGACTTAGGTTTGGTTCAGTAACATTCTCAGCGCTAAAGCTGTGACAGCCCCCCGCATTAGTTTTGCCTTCACTTTCTTTGGTTCATTACTGTGAATCTGACATTTTTCTTTTCCCCTTAGATACTTGGCAAGTAAAAACCTGTTTCTCCTCCTTGTCAACTTCTAAGAAGCCACATGAAATGTCCTGAGAAAGCATTTGATGATGCTTTATAGAACTTGTCCACTTTCTTTTCATTCCTTTCTCACATGTGCAGAATATGAGTTATTCTCAATTATATTTTCCATATCTTATATTCCATTCCTCTAGTCATACAGCAGTGCTCTTTGGAATATAAACATGAAAAATAATATATTTTTCTTCCAGCTTCAAATTGGTTGTATCAATCATGTTCTTACTAATATGATTTCTGACAATCTTTTCTTCTTTCATTTCACTTCTTGCTGTACCTGTCAATGAAGCCAAATATATTCTCATGGCTCTCTTCTTCAAATATTCTGTGATTTGTATGAATTCTTGTTTAATTTCATTGCTTTTCCTTCTTGGTTATTGCACTTGAAATAGTGAATGACTTCTAACCCATTCTTTTTCTTCCATGGAGTCTTCTTAGCTTGATGATGATGATGATGATGATTTACCTTATTATTGTCTGCTTCCTTAAGCTATTTATTTTTATTTGTATCTTTTCCTCTTTAATCATGAATAACTCTTTGGTTGGCCTCCTCTCTCCTTTATTATTTTTGACTTTCTTTAGCATTCCTAAACTGCTCAATGACCAGAGTTATGGCAGATTAAATTAAATGTGTCTAGGTGGCTAGATTTGTCTCCCTTTCCACTTGTAAAAAGTTCTTTGTTTTATTTTATTTCATAAAACACATTGGGTCCCTGTGAAATTTTCAGAAAATATAAAAACACAAAGAAAATAAATGTTGTGTATTGTATCTCAGATTAAATAATAATCCATTGAATTAGAGATTACTACATATTCTGAGACTGGCATGTCATAAGCACTTATTATTATTTACTTTTCATGTTCAGAAGTCTGGGTTATTTTCAGTAAAAATAATGAAATAACTCTGCTAAATTTTTCAAGCTAATGTCTGGCTCTTTTTATGCTAGTGACCAAAATTTGCAAGAACTCTGGGCTGATAGAGTAATTATTGTTATTTCTAACTTCAATAGTTATTTTTCAAATTAGACTAATATAAATTGATACTTCATGTGATACTGTTCCTTCTATAGGCAAACGTCTCACATCAAAAAGTGATATTTTCAAGATCCAGCTGCCGGGATTCTTTCCTCATATGCTAGAAATAAATCGTTGGTGGCTCTGATGGTAAAAAATCTGCCTGCAATACAGGCGATCTGGATATGATCCCTGACCTGGGAAGATCCCCTGGAGAGGCAAATGGCAATCTATTTCAGTATTCTTGTCTGGAGAATTCCATGGATAGAGGATACTGGCAGCCTACAATCCATGGGGTCTCAAAGAGTCAGACACAACTGAGCAACTAACACATGCCAAGAAGCCAAATAGTAAATATATTTAGCTTTGTGGGCCATATAGTCTCTGTCACAACTATTTAAACCTTCTTTTGTAGTTTGAAAGCAGTCGTAGACAGTGCATAAACACCAGACTTGGTTGTGTTGTAAACTTTATTTACAGAAGTAGTTTGTGGCCAGATCTCTTCTGCAAGGTATAGTTTACTAGCCTGGAGAACCCTACCACCATCATAATTTTGTTAAATTTGGGACTTATTTATTAAGCAATACTTGTATACCATGCATTGTGTTATGGTTCTTTATTATAAACTTGAATCTTTACAATAACTGTTTTATGTAGGTATTAATATCCTGTTTTTATTATTGAGAAAACTGAAGCACTAAAGCCTAAGGTAATAGTAAGTGGCAGACCTGCCCTCCAAACTGGGGTTCTAGCCCAAATCTCCAAAGCCTGAACTTCGCTTTATGTTCCTAAAAAATGTTTTGAGTCCCTCACTGCCTAAATGACTACTAGATAAACCACTAATACATAATTTTAGCAGTAATGTCTTATGAAAGAGGAAAGTTTCTTACTCTTTTGAAAGTATATTACGGAAATTAAGACCCAGGCTGATAGACAATCTATTTCTGCAGTTTATAAAATATCTCTAAGTTATGAAAATAATGAAAGAATTTCTTTTATATTTTTATTTTTCTGTTTTTTTGTGAACATCAGACAATGTATTCTCAAAAAGGCTAGAAGTAGAATCGTAGCATACCTGGATCCAATTCAAAAATAGGTAATACCTTCATAAATTAAAATAGCTAAATTTACTGTACATGAAGTTAGCCTTAGGGAACTATTGATCTTCTTGATGTAATGGGAGGCAGTGGGAGGAATTTAAAATTATTTTGATCTCGGGCTCCATCACACACTAGCAACATGGACAAGGGTAACTGTTTTAGCTGCCTGAGGCATAAAATAAGGCTAAAATAACAATCTTATAGGATTATGGTGAGGATGAAATATCTAAACTGTTACATTACAGAGATACTATGTAAATGTTTAGATATCCCTAAGTCTTCCAACCTTGCTGAAGTCACCCTGTCTTCTAAAATTTAAGTAAAATGGCCCAAACCTGCCTAATACATTTTATCTTAGCAATACTATGGTTTATTTGTTGTTGCTTTGCTGTTGTTTTGAGAAGGTTTGTGTTGCTTTTCTGGAGAAAGGAATGGCAACCCACTCCAGTACTCTTGCCTGGAGAATCCCATGGACAGAGGAGCCTGGTGGGTTATAGTCTATGGGGTTGCAAAAAGTGGGACATGACTGAGCGACTAACACACACACACACACACACACACACACACACACGTGGCTCTTAGTCATTTTTTGCACTCTGTTATTTCTCATTCATGCTATTTTGTTGTTTTAGTGTTGACCATCCTTCTGGCTGCTGTTTCCTTGTCTTTGTTTCATATCAAGCTAGATGGAAACATCCCAAGTTATGTGCCTTAAGCTTTACTGAAGAGAAAGGACCCAGGGTTATCTCTCACCTGCCACCTTTTAAACTCTCCCAAGGCCATTCCTGATATTTTTCTAGGAAGAGAAATTCATCTCACTCTTGCTGTCTTCCTCCACCCTATGCTCAGTACTGTTCTCAGTTTCTGAATCCAAAACAGCTATTTTTTTTTCCCCTCCACTACCTTTCCTAGAGAATTTCCATTCTCCAAGCAGGCAAAAGTGACTGCAATCACGAACTAATACCTGTCTCCCCTTTCTCTGTGAAAGATTAATGTGAAAGAGTAGCTTTTTCTGAGGCTTTTGGTTAGCAACAACTGAGGTTAAATGGGGCTACCATAGCCTTCCCTGGTGGCTGAATGGTAAAGAATCCACCTGCAATGCAGGCTTTGTGAGATGCAGGTTCAGTCCCTGTGTCAGGAAGACCCCTGGAGGAAAGCATGGCAACCCACTGAAGTATTCTAGCCTAGAGAATCCCATGGACCTTGGAACCTGGAGGGCTATAGTCCATAAAGTCATAAAGAATCAGACGTGACATTTTTAGCACACACGCATCCAGGGCTACCATGGGCTTCCCAGGTGGTGCTAATGGTAAGGAACTTGCCTGCCAGTGCAGGAGAGGTAAGAGACATGAGTTTGATCCCTGGGTTGGGAAGATCCCCTGGAGGAGGATGTGACAACCCACTCCAGTACTCTTGCCTGGAGGATCCCATGAACAGAGGAGACAGGTGGGCCACAGTCTATGGGGCTGCTAAGAATCGGACATGACTGGAAGTTAGCATGCACACAGGGCTGCCATAAACTTTCTGTTAGCTAGAATGTTACTAGCTTGTCTTTCAAATAGATTCATGCATTCTATTTTTAAACCTTTGTCTTATTGGAGTATAGCACACACACAATGAATAGTAAAGAAAACAATAAATGTACAGTTTATTTAATTATACTGAAATAACCTCCCTTGAATACATCACCCAAGCCAAGAAATAGACACTGGCATCTACCCAGAAGTCTTGTCTGTAACCTGTGTCAATCACAATACATCACATCCACTGCAAAGAGGGCTACCACCCAAATTTCAACAGTGCAGGTTTGCCTATTTTGCAATTTTCTATAAGTAGAACCATATAGTAGGGATTCCTTTTGTATCTTCTTTTCTTTACTGTAGTATTTGTGATATTTATTCATACCCATACTGTAGCTCTAATTCATGAGTTTTAATTGCTATATATAATTTTATTGCATGAATACACCACTGTTTCTCTCTGCTCTGTGGATGCATATTTAAGTTGTTTCCAGTATTTTGGCTATTGTGAATTTGTTGCCCTGAATAGTATGTCTATTGTTCACATATATTTGGGCATGAGTGACTTTCACTTCACACACTGTTTTAGGTCAAATGTTTGTACAACTCTAGTAAATACTGACACACTTTTTTCTTGGTCACATACCCAAAGCTTTTTCCTCTTTAGGACCTAAACTTTGAAGTTCTGCCTTTGTGTTTTTGGCTTTATATCTCTCATGTCCAATTACCAGCATTCAGTTTTGTCTTCTCCTGCTACAAATGGACAGCTCTCAACTACGCAGCTAAGTTGGGCAACATTCCATTAAGCTGTGAGATCTAAAGCAACTTGTCTTTGCTAAATGAGCACATTTAACTTGTTTGGAAGACTCTGCCATTTTACTTTCCAAAATTTATTTCCTAGGAAATGGAGAATTATTTTCCTCTTCCATGAATCTGAAATTTTCATCTTATTGGATACCCTCAATTAAAGAATATTTGCAAAGTTGCATTCATGCCTTATGTTATATCTTGCTTTCCTGCAGCTAGTAAAGCAAAATCCATTCTCTGCATGGTACATGCATTTGAGAAGACGGTAGTTAGGGAGAAGGTAACAAGGCAACACATTGCTGTAGCCTTGGTTATGACTACATAAGGCACTAGAGGGAACCACAGGGAGTCAATTGCCATCTATCTGCCTCATACATATTTTAATTACCACTAATTTTGGCAGCAAGATGTCATCTAACTCTCTTCTAAGACACATTCTTTGTAAAATTAAAATTGTTCTCAAAAGAGCAGGTATACACATGGTGAGATGCAAGCACAAACACAGTACTTATTTATTTAAAAGTAACTGCTGAAATATGAGTCAGAAGTGTGTGTGTGTATATATATATATACTTTATTTTTACACTATATTATATATATATACACTTTATTTTTAGATAAGCCAAAAATTACTATGACTTGCAATATCAATAAAATTATAAATTCCAGACTAACTAAAAAATCAAATAGAAGAAAGCAAATTTTCATAGAATTTCCATATGAAAATTACTTTCTCTATCTTCTGCTTAGCTTTTTCCTTAGAAAAAAATTTCAATTTCATCATGACATCTTTTTCAAAAGATTATTTCAAAAATTGAAAAATGCTTAGTTGAGATTAGGAAGGTGTTAACTTATACAATCCAGTCAGAATAGGACCCACTGTTAAGGTCATATTCAAGACAAGATTTAGAGGAAGCAGTGTAAGTAGCTATCATGCTATCTGTGGGTAAAGAGCTCAAGAAGAAGAAACAGAAAATGGAAAAAGCCATACAGAAAACTGTGGTCAATCTATTCCAGAAAAATCAAGAAGGGTAGTGTGCTTGGGCAGAGAGAGCAAGAAAATATACAGTAAAATATGATATCATGAGATTCAGTGGCAAGGTCACAACTTTAGATTGTGTTCTGAAGTCAGTGGGAGATTTTAAAGATCGCAATGTGTGATTCTATACTTGAAAGGTTCATTCTGACTGTGTGTGAAGAGTGGATCCAAAGGGGCAATTAGTGGATGGAGGAGTGTTGTGAAAGAGGTTTTTATGATAGTCTAGACAAGAGATGATGGTTGCTTTGGCTGAATTGGCATAATCTAAAGAATCCACTTAATGACTAAGTGGAAGAATGGAGATGCTATTTGCAGATGAAGCAGCCAACATTATCTTTATGATTGCTGATTGTAGCTTGGTGGACTCATCATGTAAGGAGAACCAAACTTAGAAACATCCTAATACCCTAGGCACTAACTAGTTTAGGAAGTGGGACAGCCTCTCAGAGGAAAGATTGCATCTTGGTAGAAAAATCGCATAACCTGTGTTGATGCCTCTCAGGCTCAGGGGGCTGGGGGGTATAAAATGAATTGGATCACAAACCCATTCACTACAGTTTTTAGAAGAATTTATCAAATAAGGTTAGAGACCAGATGTATGTTTGATTTAAAGACTCTTTTCTTGCCTCTAGAAATCAAGAGAATTGGAAGAGGCATCCCATTGTAACATAAAATGGAAGTAGGAGTGTCTCCTTTTATTACTATATTAAGTGACTTACAAAATTTTGTTTCTAATTTTTTTACCTCTGGGTCATGCTGGCTTGGCTATTTCAGTTCAGTTCAGTTTAGTCACTCAGTCATATCCGATTCTTTGTGACCCCATGAACCGCAGCATGCCAGGCCTCCCTGTCCTTCACCAACTTCTGGAATCCATCCAAACCCATGTCCATTGAGTCGGTGATGCCATCCAACATTCTCAACCTCTGTTGTCCCTTTCTCCTCCTGCCTTCAATGTTTCCCAGCATCAGGGTCTTTTCAAATGAGTCAGCTCTTTGCATCAGGTAGCCAAAGTATCGGAGTTTCAGAGTCAACATCAGTCCTTCAAATGAACACCCAGGGCTGATTTCCTTTAGGATGGACTGGTTGGATGTCCTTGGAGTCCGAGGGACTCTCAAGAGTCTTCTCTAACACAACAGTTCAAAAGTATCAATTCTTCAGTGTTCAGCTTTCTTTGCAGTCCAACTCTCACATCCATACATGACTACTGGAAAAACAAAGGCCTTGACTAGATGGACCTTTGTTGGCAAAGTAATGTCTCTGCATTTTAATATGCTGTCTGGGTTGGTCATAACTTTCCTTCCAAGGAGTAAGCATCTTTTAATTTCATGCTTGCAATCACCATCTACAGTGATTTTGGAGTCCATAAAAATAGTCAGCCACTATTTCCACTGTTTCCCTATCTATTTGCCATGAAATGATGGGACTGGATGACATGATCTTAGTTTTCTGAATGTTAAGCTTTAAGCCAACCTTTTCACTCTCCTCTTTCACTTCCATCAAGAGGCTCTTTAGTTCTTCACTTTCTGCCATAAAGGTGGAGTCATCTCCATATCTGAGGTTATTGATATTTCTCCCAGCAATCTTGATTCCAGCTTGTGCTTCCTCCAGCTCATTGTTTCTCATGATGTACTCTGCATATAAGTTAAATAAGCAGGGTGACCATATACAGCCTTGATGGACTCCTTTTCCTATTTGGAATCAGTCTGTTGTTCCATGTCCAGTTCTAACTGTTGCTTCCTGATCTGCATACAGGTTTCTCAGGAGGCAGGTCAGGTGATCTGGTATTCCCATCTCCTTCAGAATTTACCACAGTTTATTGTGATCCACACAGTTAAAGGCTTTGGTATAGTCAATAAAGCAGAAATGGATGTTTTTTCTGGAACTCTCTTGCTTTTGCGATGATCCAGCGGATGTTGGCAATTTGATCTGTGGTTCCTCTGTCGTTTCTAAAACCAGCTTGAACATCTGGAAATTCACGGTTCACACATTGCTGAAGACTAGCTTGGAGAATTTTGAGCATTACTTTACTAGTGTGTGATATGACTGCAATTGTGTAGTAGTTTGAGCATGCTTTGGCATTGCCTTTCTATGGAATTGTAATGAATACTGACCTTTTCCAATCCTGTGGCCATTGTTGAGTTTTCCAAATTTGCTAGCATATTGTGTGCAGCACTTTCACAGCATCATCTTTTAGGATTTGAAAGAGCTCAATTGGAATTCCATGGTCTTCTCTAGATTTGTTCGTAGTAATGCTTCGTAAGCACAGCTTGACTTCACATTCCAGGATGTCTGGCTCTAGTTGATTGTGAGTGATCACACCATCATGATTAACTGGATTGTGAAGATCTTTTCTGCACAGTTCTTCTGTGTATTCTTGCCACCTCTTCTTAATATCTTCTGCTTCTGTTAGGTCCATATCACTTCTGTCCTTTATTGAGCCCATCTTTGCATGAAATGTTCCCTTGATATCTTTAATTTTCTTGAAGAGATCTCTAGTCTTTCCCATTCTATTATTTTCCTCTATTTTTTTGCATTGATTGCTGAGGGTGGCTTTCTTGTCTCTCCTTACTATTATTTGGAACTCTGCATTCAAATGGGTATATCTTTCCTTTTCTCCTTTGCTTTTTAATTCTCTTCTTTTTATAGCTATTTGTAAGGCCTCTTTAGATAGCCATTTTGCTATTATGCATTTCCTTCTCTTGAGGATGGTCTTGATTCCTGTCTCCTGTACAGTTTTATGAACCTCTGTCCATAGCTCATCAGGCACTCTGTCTAGCAGATCTAATCCCTTAAATCTATTTCTTACTTCCACTGTATAATCATAAGGGATTTGATTTAGGTCATACCTGAATGGTCTAGTAGTTTTTGCCACTTTCTTCAATTTAAGTCTGTATTTGGCAATAAGGAGTTCATGATCTGAGACATAGTCAACTCTCCGTCTTGGTTTTGCTGACTGTATAGAGCTTCTCCATCTTTGGCTGCAAAGAATACAATCAGTCTGATTTCAATGTTGACCATCCAGTGATGTTCATGTGTAGATGATGGATGTCTCTTGCATTGGTGATGTCTCTTGCATTGTTGGAAATGGGTGTTTTCTATGACCAGTCCGTTCTCTTGGCAGAACTCTATTAGCCTTTTCCTTGCTTCATTCTGTACTCCAAGACCAAATTTGTCTGTTACTCCAGTTGTTTCTTGACTTCCTACTTTTGCATTCTATTTCTCTATAATGAAAAGGACATGTTTTTTGGCAGCTGTTTCTAGAAGGTCTTGTATGTCTTCATAGAACCTTTCAACTTCAGCTTCTTCAGCATTACTTGACTCTTTGGGTCCCTAAAAAAGAGAAGCTATTCATTATGGGACACAGCATGTTCTCAGTCACTTCAATCATATCCAATTCTTTACAAACATATGAACTGTAACGCATCACGCACCTCTGTCCATGGGAATCTGCAGGCAAGAATACTAGTGTGGATTGCCAGTTCTTTCTTCAGGAGATTTTCCTGACCCAGTGACCGAACCTACATCTCCTATGTCTCCTGCACTGCAGCCAGATTCTTTGCCACTGAGTCACTGGGGAAGCCCATAGGACACAATAGTGATTCAATTTAATTGGAAGATGGAGATTGTCATCTGTATTCTTTGAGTTTCTTTTTCTACCTGATGTACAAGGGAGAATGGAGTTGAGAATGATTACTGGTATATTTGACTGAGACTGACTATCACTGAGCAAAAAGCAGTGATGCCACACAATGAAGTGAGAAAATAGAATGTCTTAAATCTGGGGAGTTTGATAGTTTTATTTTTTGTCCAGTGATCGATGGGAGTAGAAAATTACTGCAAATTTAGAGAGAATCAGAAAAGACACAGACCCCTCAGGAATGAAGTTTTGAGTCACTTCATAGGATGGGAGCCGTTCATTTTCTCCCCGAAGCCATTTTCTGCTTTGCCTTAGATGCATGATTGTGCAACTAGAAACATTATTTTCCAGCGATCTTTCTTAAGTTATGACTTGACATCTATATTATGTGCTTAAAATGGCATCCTATGCACTTAGCTTCCTACATTTTCCTCCCTGCCAGCCAGAAATGGCAGTGATTGAAGCATCTTGGAGGCCACAGGTTGCCAGATGCTCATCATGAATGAACACTCTGCACAGTTTATAAAAGATAGATAGACTTGTAATATTTAGGCTACTGACTTACTGTTGGTTCTTTTCATTACAGAAGCCTAAGCTTACCCTTACTAGTACAACTCTTTAGGCAAAGAATCCTGACAAGCTTAGGGAAGAAGGGATGTAGAAAGAAAGCAGAAGAAATGTCATAATTTTAAGACACATGCTTTTGCAGAAAAAAAATCTATGCTTTCTACATTTTTGCATAATGTACATATTTTTATATTTTGGCTCATAATTCAGTTTTCTGCTCATTTCCCAAGTCATTTTATATAGCATGAAATGGTGTCATTCCCTTTAAAGTTTGCAAAGTGGGATAATAAGTTATTTTCTTATTATTTTCTTTTTGTTTTTTCCAGATTACGCTATGCTTGCACCCTCTTTGCCCTCCACCCCACTGTTTTCACAATCTGTGAGCAACATTGGTGGAGGCTTGGAGCAAGAAAACTTACATTCCTGAACTCATCTTATCTGTGAATGCTTAAGTTCTTTAGGACAGAATATCCAAATATCAAATAGCCATTTCTAATTTCCCATACTCAGTCTGGGGGGATTTTCTCAAGAATTTTTCAACATGTAGGATAATATCACCCTTTTGGGGTACAGGTTGTGCAATGTGTTTCCACAACTTTAGTTTGCGAAGACTGGGAATGTCTAACATGAATAACACCCTAGGTGACCAATTCCTTGATGGAAGAGTTTATGTAGGTCATTATTTCTCAAGTAGGTGCTATTGACATTTTGGACAGTACAATTAACTTTGTGTGATTGCAGAATGTTGCAACATAATTAACATCCTGACTCCTACTCACAACACAAGTGATACCCTCTTGACTCAACTCCCCAAGTTAACTATCTAAATACATTTCCAAATGTATGGAAATGAGTGATGGCTTCTTCCTCCTACTTACTGTGAATAAGTAGGTGAATTAATCTTGAAGTTACGAGAAGGACTTGAGAGGGGTCATCATTTTAATACAATCTAACATCATTGATGGGAGCATAGCTAGATATTTATTAGTATAACAGATACATTTTTAAAGGAGGTTATATGATGAAATAGTTTGAAATAAATTGATATTGCCAAATATTAAGGGTCTGATTTGTTGGGAAGACTCAACAATGTCTCCCTGTCAAGGGGGCATTGTATGACATCTGGGCAGAAGGGGAAAACTCTAGGGCAGGTCTGTCAGCAAAAGTATGGTTTTATATGACTTTTGTGGTATATGGAATATGTTTCAAGTCTATTAAAATTCCAATAATCACATTTATCTTCTCTCCAAGGATATGAATGTTTCAAGTGATTACTGTGGGTTTGGAATCTAGGCTGTTCATTTGAAGGACCAATGTCTTGTCAGAAAAATTTTAATTTCCTTGAAATTCAGGTGTTCTATAATAAATGTTTGAAGATTAGCTATGAGATTCATGCATTTCAAATTCCTTATTGTTTACTGCATTTTTGCATCTCTGTTGGGGAATCATCCTTGGAGAAAGAAAAGGAAAAGAAATCATTTATTAAGATGGAAAAACATCCATGTTTATCATTTGTATTTACTTGGAGACTGAGTATGAAAAGTTTTAATGTTGGAGAACTTTCTACCACGTTTTTGTGAGCAAGTGAAACAGGGATATGAAATTGAGTTGTAACCTTAACTATAAAGTTGACTGTTGCAAACACTATTATACTGGGAGTCTGTTATATCAGTGGTTTTACTTCCACATTCTATGCTGTATATTAAAACTTACCTTTTCTCATTGTCCTTATCTCTTAATGGTAAATAGTTTCAGAATATCCTAGCAGTTAATAGCAAAAGTTTATACAAAATCTTCCTTCCCTAGAATGATGTGGGAAAATTAGTTTCATTTTTATTAAATTTGTTCATTAAAAACAATGTTGGAATATTTAATGATGGTGGTATGAAGTAGGTATCAGCTTCAAATCTTCTCTTCTTCATTCCTTGGCAGAATTCCATTTGTATAAGCTTCTTACTTGAGAAATGTTTCACTTCCTGGCAAATTTAAATTGTCATTGAATGCTATTCCATTGATGAAGGCCACCTGGAAATCATGCTCATTTCATGCTTAGTTGAATGGCTGCATTGCTGCTGTTGCTGTTTAGAGGGGAAGGAACTGGTGCTATGAGACCATTCTTTTAAAACCTGGGCCAAGGATATGACTGTGTTTTCCTTTCTTTCTTCTCTTCTTTGATTTTATTCAAATGCTTTTGGCTTTCTGAATATTTTGGTAATTTTAATTTTAGTGTCAGAATTTTGGTTTAAACTAAATGATATAAATAACATGTAGCCAGAAATCTATGCAAAATATCAACTTATACTGAGAAGATTATGACATATTCTCTGTGTTGATTTTTGACTCTCTAGGACAAAGTGCTTCCTCCTTAGTAATGATGTTATTTGAAGAAGGACAATGCTTACTTTAGATTTGGTGAGTTAAAACAGCAGTTAGATTAAAAAAGAGCATAGTTTTTATTTAAAATAATGTAATTTATATTAATTAAAAACTGATATCCCTTTAGAATGGCATCATTATCAGTGTTGTGGGATGAGAAAAAATTTGAATGTGTATTTGTGAAAAATCAGTGAGAAATACATTGAAGTTTATCCTTTTGTAGTCTAATTATATTTAGACATATGTAACAGGAAAAATTTACTTTTATGACTATTTCAGAAAAGAAACACACCAATGTAATGCTTTTAGATATAAGGCTTGCTGTAACAAAATCTAACTCATGCCACACCTTGAATGATAAATAGAACTTAGTAATTTGTCATCAAGTGCAAAATTTTAACGAATGTAGTATAAATAGGAAAGAAGCAAAGTTTGAACTCTTCGCTCAGGACTACAGTAAATCTTAATTTTAAGACTTATTATCAGAACTGAGGAATTAATAAACTTTTGATCTGACAAAAATGAAAAGCTTATTAAATAATCTTCTTGAAATTTCATTCCAGAGTCTTGGAATATTACTACATCAGCCATGGCAAAGAAGGTGGTACTTCCAGAAAGCAGCTCAATGTTCCTTTGTGTTGGTGAGAAATAAAGACTCACAGACAAGCACTGATAAGTACTTGCATTTTATTTCCAAGTTCAAATTTTGCTGTTGTTTTTTTTTTGCTATATTTATCTAAAATAATAATTTTGACATTAATGTTCGCTTTCTTGTTTTGTGGCTCAAGCTAGTGATATAGCCACTAAGCTTTTTCTTCTCAAAATGCTACTCAATAATGCAGAATAATGATAATTAACACTTATCAAGTATCTAAGATATGCCAAGGAATATTTTAAGTATTTAATGAGAATTAAATCACTAAGTATGCCTGTTATACCTATGAGATATATATTAATATCATTCCTGCAATGTTAAAATGTTTTATCATGTCTAAATGAGAAAACTGTGGTAAATGAGTAACTTTCCAGAGATTGTGAAGGAGTAAATGGCAGAGTTTGAGTTTAAATTTAAACCAATAGTCTTAACTGCCATTCCATAGGGTCTCTCCAGGAAAGAAAAACCCATAATCAAGCTGAAAATTAAATGGAGAACCATCAGTAGACAGGACCCTTAGACAAAGAGGCAAATGTGAATACAAATTTAGTGTCAGTGGGAAATAAAGAAAGAAAACTGTCTCAGAGGACACTAGAGGCAGAACAGATACCAAATATTCAGAACACCAGTGGCAGAGATGGAGCAGTGTCTCAAAAAGTGCCTAGCTTTACAATGAAAGATATTTGAAAGTTTTAAACTCAGATGTGTTAGCAAGGCCCTATCTTTTTCCATTCAACCATTTTCATGGATAGAGTGACTAATGGAATGATTAATATTTAATCCCAGGCTAAAACTAAACACGTATTTTTAAGAAGTGTAATGATATATAGATGAATGGGAAGGACTTCAGGTTTGGGCATGAAAACAATAGAATAAACTTCTTTTTTTTTTCTTTTTGCCCAGTCTAATTCTTCCCATTGCTGATATGTAAACAAAGTACATGGGACATGCCCAATCAGCATACATACAACCTTTTGGTCAGGGAATATATCCATATAATATATCCAAGCAGTATATCATATAACATCTTGATGAGTGTACAAATAACCCTATCATACAACAAGCCCAAGCAGTACAGAAAGCCCTATTGCATGACATACTCAACTAAGGAACATTTATTGCTGTTCAGTCACTCAGTCGTGTCTGACTCTTTGTGATCTCGTAGACTATAGCACACCAGGCTTCCCTGTCCTTCACTATCTCCCAGAATTTGCTCAAACTCATGTCCATTGAGTCAGTGATGCCATCCAACCATCTCATCCTCTATCATCACCTTCTCTTCATGCCCTCAGTCTTTCCCAGCATCAGGGTTTTTCCCCAATGAGTCAGCTCTTTGTATCAGGTCACCAAAATATTGGAGCTTCAGCATCAATATTTTCAATGAATATTCAGGGTTGACTTCCTTTAGCATTAATGGTTTGATCTCCATACTGTCCAAAGGACTCTCAAGAATCTTCCCCAGTACCACAGTTGGCAAGCATCAATTCTTCAGTGATCAGACTTCTTTATGGTCCAATTCTCTCATCCATACTATGACTACTATACCTCCACTATATGGACCTTTGTTAGCAAAGTGATGTTTCTGCTTTTTTTAAATTAATTGGAGGATAATTAATCTACAATATTGTGATGATTTTTGCTATAAATTGACATGAATAAGCCACGGGTGCACATATGACCTCCCATCTTGACCCCTCTCCCATCTCCCTTTCCATCTCATCCCTCTGGGTAGTCCCAGAGCACCAGCTTTGTGTGCCCAAACTTGCACTGGTCATCTATTTTACATATGGTAATATACATGTTTCAATTCTATTGTCTCAAATCATCCCACCCTCGCCTTCTTCCACAGAGTCCAAAAGCCTGTTCTTTACATCTATGTCACTTTTGCTGCCTTGCATGTAGGATCATTGTTACTGTCTTTCCAAATTCCATATGTATACAGTATTTGTGTTTCTCTTTCTGACTTATTTCACGTTCTGTAATAGGCTCCAGTTTTATCCAACTTATTAGAACTGACTGAAATGTGTTCCTTTTGGTAGCTGAGTAATATCACTGCAGATGGTGACTGCAGCTATGAAATTAAAAGACGCTTGCTCCTTGGAATAAAAGCTATGACCAACCTAGACAGCATATTAAAAAGCAGAGACATTACTTTGCTGACAAAGGTCTTTCTAGTCAAAGCTATGGTTTTTCCAGTGGTCATGTATGGATGTGAGAGTTGGACTATAAAGAAAGCTGAGCACTGAAGAATTGATGCTTTTGAACTGTGATGTTGAAGACTCTTGAGAGTCCCTTGGACAGCAAGGAGAGCCAACCGGTCTATCCTAAAGGAAATCAGTCCTGAATATTTATTGGAAGGACTTATGCTGAAGCTGAAACTCCAATACTTTGGCCACCGGATGCGAAGAATGGACTCATTTGAAAAGACCCTGATGCTGGGAAAGATAGACGACTGTAGGAAAAGGGGACAACAAAGGATGAGATAGTTGGATGGCATCACTGACTGAATGGACATGAGTTTGAGTATACTTTGGGAGTTGGTGATGGACAGGGAGGCCTGGTGTGCTGTAGTCCATGGGGTTGCAAAGAGTTGGACATGACTGAGCAACTGAACTGAACTGAATATTCCATTGTGTGTCTATACCACAACTTCCTTATCCATTCTTCTGTCTCTGGACATCTAGGTTGCTTCCATGTCCTAGCAACTGTAAAAAGTGTTGCAATGAAAATGGGGTACATGTGCCTCTTTCAATTCTGGTTTCCTCAGTTTGTATGCCAGGCAGTGGGATTGCTGGGTCATATGGCAGTTCTATTCCCAGTTTTTTAAAAAATCTCCATACTGTTATCCATAGTGGTTGAACTAGTTTGCATTCCCACCAGCAGTGTAAGAGGATTCCCTTTTCTCAACACCCTCTCCAGCATTTATTTGTTTATAGACATTTTGATGGTGGCCATTCTGACTGGTGTGAGATGGTAGCTCATTGTGGTTTTGATTTGCATTTCTCTAATAATGAATGATATAGAGCATCTTTTCATGTTTTTATTAGCCATCTTATGTCTTCTTTGGATAAATGTCTTTTTAGTTCTTTTGCTCACTTTTTTGATTGGGTTGTTCATTTTTCTGGTACATGAGCTACTTGTATATTTTGGAGATTAACTTGTTGTCAATTGTTCCATTGGCTATCATTTTCTCTTATTCTAAAGGCTGCCTTTTTGCCTTGCTTATACTTTCCTTAATTGTGCAAAAGCTTTTAAGTTTAAAAATGATATGCTTCATGAATTTGCATATCATCTTTGCACAGGGGCCATGATAAACTTCTCTGTATCGTTCCAATTTTTTAGTATATGTGCTGCTGAAGTGAGCCTGATTTCTCTGCTCTTTAATACGTTGTCTAGGTTTATCATAGCTTTTCTTCTAAAGAGCAAGCATCTTTTAAATCTATGGCTGCAGTCCCCATCCACAGTGATTTTGGAGCAAGTGTCTTAATTTCATGGGTGCAGTATCTGTTCACAATGATTTTGTAGCCCAGGAAAATAAAAAGTCTATCCTGTTTAGGTTGTTTCCTCATCTATTTGCCATGAAGTGATGGGACTTGATGCCATGATCTTAGTTTTTAAATGTTGAGTTTTAAACCAGCTTTCTCACTGTACTTTTTCATCTTTATCAAGAAGCTCTTTAGCCCTCTTTGCTTTCTGCCACTGGGGTTTTGTCATCTGCATATCTGAGGTTATTAACATTTTTCCTGGCAATCTTGATTCCAGCTTGTGCTTCATCTAGCCCAGCATTTATCATGATGTACTCTGCATATAAGCTAAATAGGCAGGTTTAACCTATACAGCCTTGAGGTACTCCTTTCCAAATTTTGAACCAGTCTATTGTTCCATGCCTGGCTCTAACTGTTGCTTCTTGACCTGCATACGGGTTTCTTAGGAGGTAGATAAGCTGGTATGGTCTTCCCATCTCTTTAAGGATTTTTCACAGTTTGTTGTTATCCACATAGTCAAAGGATATAGCATAGTCAATGAAGCAGATGTTTTTCTGGAATTTCCTTCTTTTTCTATGAGCCAACAGATGCTGGCAATGTGATCACTGGTCCCTCTGCCTTTTCTAAATCCTACTTGTACATATGGAAATTCTCAGTTCACATATTGTTGAAGTCTAAGAATTTTGAGCATTACCTTGCTAGAATTTGGAATGAATGTGATTGTGATTGAATGTGATTGAATGTGAATGAATGTGATTGAACATTCTTTGGCATTGCCTTTCTTTGGAATTAGAATGAAAACTGAACTTTTCCAGTCTTGTGGCCACTGCTGAGTTCTCCCAATTTGCTGGCATAGTGAGTTCAGAACTCTAACAGCGTCAGTTTTCAGGATTTGACACAGTTCAGTGGGAATTCCATCACCTCCACTAACTTTGTTTGTAGTAATGCTTCCTAAGGCCCTCTTGACTTCACTTTCCAGGATTTCTGGCTCTAGGTAAGTGACCAGACCACTGTGGTTATCTGGGTCATTAATTTTTTGTGTGTGTAGTTCTTCTATGTATTCTTGCCACCTCTTCTAAATATCTTCTGCTTTTCTTAGGTTCTTGTCATCTTGCATTTCTTTTTCTTGGGGATGGTTTTGTTCACCACCTCCTGTACAATGTTATGGACCTCTGTCCATAGTTTTTCAGATACTCTGTCCATCAGATCTAATCCTTTGAATCTGTTTGTCACTTGCACTGTATAAGCAAAAGGGATTTTATTTAGGTCATATCTGAATGGCCTAGTGGTTTTTCTTACTTTCTTCTATTTAAGCCTGAATTTTTAACTAGGGAGCTCATGATGTGAGTGGCAGTCAGCACCCGATCTTGTCTTTGCTGACTATATAGAGCTTCTCCATCTTCAGCTGCAAAGAATATAATCAACCTGATTTCGATACTGACCATCTGATGATGTCCATGTGCAGAGCCGTCTCTTATTTGTTGGAAGAGGGTGTCTGCTATGACCAGTGTGTTCTTTTGGTAAAACTCTGTTAGCCTTTGCCATGCTTCATTGTGTACTGTAAGACCAAACTTGCCTGTTACTCCAGATAGCTCTTGACTTCCTACTTTTGCATTCCAGCCCCTATGATGAAAGGACATTTTTTGTTTTTTGGTGTTAGTTCTAGAAGGTCTTATGGGTCATCATAGAGCCATTCCACTTTAACTTCTTTGGCATTAGTTGCTGGGGAATAGATTTGGATTACTGTGATGTTGAATGGTTTGCCCTGGCAGTGAACCAAGATCATTCTGTCATTTTTGAGATTGTACCCGAGTACTGCATTTCAGACTCTTTTTTTATTGATTATGAGGGCTATTCCATTTCTTGTAAGGGATTGTTGCCCACAGTAGGATATATAATGGTCATCCAAATTTAATTTGCCCATTCCTGTCCATTTTATTTCATGCATTCCTAAAATGTCAATGTTTTCTCTTGCTCTCTCCTGTTTGACCACTTCCATGTTCTTACCTTGACTCATGGTCCTAATATTTCAGATTCCTATGCAATATTGTTCTTTACAGCATCAGACTTTACTTTCACCACCAGACACATACACAACTGGTGGTATTTCTGCTTTGGTTCAGACTCTTAATTCTTTCTGGAGTTGTTTTTTTTTTTTTTTCAGATCTTCCCTATTAGCGTATTGGACACCTATAAACCTGGGGATTCATCTTTCAGTGTCATAACTTTTTGACTTTTCATACTGTTTATGGGGTTCTCAAGGCAATAACACTGAAGCGGTTTGTCATTCCCTTCTCTAGTGAACCACATTTTGTCAGAATCCTCCACCATGACCCATCTGTTTTGGGTAGCCCTACATGGCATGGGTCATAGTTTCACTGAGTTATAGAAAGTTGTGATCATCGTGATCATTTTGCTTAGCTTTTTGTGATTGTGGTTTTCATTCTGCCTGCCCTCTGATGGATAAGAATAAGAGGCTTGTGCAAGCTTGCTAATCAGAGGGACTCCTATGGGGAAAACTGGGTCTTGCTCTGGTGGGCAGGATCAAGTTCAATAAATCTTTAATCCAATTTTCTGCCAATGGAAAAAGCTATGCTCACTTCCTGTAGTTTGTCCTGAGGCAGCCCAGTCCTAGAGTCTGTAGTCTCTATGGTAAGGCTATTGTCTCTATGATAGGCCTAATGGCAACTTCCTCCAAGATGACCTATACCAACACACTGCACATCCCAGGACCACTGCTGCCAGTGACCCTGACCTTTCTTTTCCTATGTAAAAGTGCTTTCCACTACATTTTAGGAAATCACAAGGATCAACCTCAGTTTCCACGTCCATTGATTGAGAATGCCCTGTGGAGTTTTGTACATACCTGAGCTGAGTATATGCATACATAGAAATCTCCATAGGACATTCTCAACCAATGGACATGGAAATTGAGATTGGTCCTTGTGATTTCCTAAAATGTAGTGGAAAACAGTCTTAGATAGGAAGAGTCCTGCTAGAATTTAATCAATCTAATTCTTCATACATATATGTCCAGTGAGCAGTAACTACTAAAGAAAATACACAAGAACAGAGAATATCCAAAATGAGCAGACATAATACAGAACTCTGGGAAGATAGGTAAATAGTTAATTGAAAGATATCTTGCAAAAAAATTGACTTAGTATCTTCAGCGATATTCAAGATAATACTGCATTTTTAAAGAAAGAGGGACTACTAGAGAAAAGGAGGCAATAAAGAGACAATAGAACATTTTTAGAAATCACAAATATGTGAGTTTAGAAGGAAAAAAATCAACAAAATTAAAAAAAAAACAAATTTAATAAAATCCAAAAATCTGCCAGAACTAAAAGAGGGAAAAACAGTTACTTTAGCAGCACTGCAGTCATAGTGGTGAAAGTCATGTCTTCAAAATTAAAAAAAAAAAGTTATTTTGAACTAGCTTTATATGTCATCTAAATAACAAATAACTATGAAGACAAAATAGACATTTTTGTGTAGAATATTTGAGAATGATTATTTCTGTGCATTTATTCACTGAAATAATAATTGAGGATATACCTTAAAAATATTAAAGTGAACTTCAAGAAAGAAGAACAATGATAAAAGAAGAGAAGGGAAATAAAGATAAGATGTGCAGTAAGCTTAGGTTATGACTAATAAAATACAAAGTGAAATTGTACTCATTTTAACAAATTATATTTTTAAGAGCTGAATAAACTTAGTGATAAACTTTAGCATAGCATTTCCTTTTAAGTAGGAAAAAACAAGACACAGTAACTGCAGGAAAACCTTAGAGCTACCCGAGTGATTGATCACAATTCTGAAAAAAACTGCAACATTTATAACCTTGATAGTACACACCCATGGTAGAGCTAACAGAAGTTGCCAAGTGAATGGGAAAGTGAAGGGTAGTAGAGATTGCAGAGCCACTAATTGTCTCATCTTTTATAGTGGTGAGAGATGAACTTTCTAAAGTTAATGGATCATTAAAGAGAAGTCAAATAATCAGTTAATATACCTTAAAGACAGAGGGACATCTAAACATAATACTACACCTTGTCAGACTGATGGATTGAGGAGTGGGGAAAAAGGAATCAATAAAAATATTATTTTATTTGGGAAGAAACAGTTGAAGATGTTTACCTCTGGAGAATAACAACTAGGGAAGGAATCAGAAGAATTTTGGACCTTTCTGTTTGATTTGGAGATATAATTATTTTCTTTATCTTACTATAAAAGTCAGAGTCTTGTCATGAAGCAAAGGCGCACACAAACTGACTAATCATTGAAGCATTCAATAAAGGCACCATTTATAATAATTTTGGTTGCTCCACTACTACCAACAGTAGAAATGTTTCACCCTGGCTTAGTAACAGTAGTAGGCCATTATTGTTGATGTTGATTAGTCTCTAAGTCTGTGTCCAACTGTTCTGTGACCCCATGGACTGTAGCCCAGTCTCCCAGGCTCCCCTGTCCATGGGATCTCCCAGACAAGAATATGGGAGTGGATTGCCGTTTCCAGGTGATCTTTGTTACCAGGGATTGAACCCATGTCTCCTGCATTGGCAGGCCAATGCTTTACCACTGAGTCACCTGGAAAGCCCCAGGAAACCATTACACCTAAATCTAAAGAAGAATGAGAGAGGGTGGTCATCAAATGGGAAAGATTAGCTGGTTAGAACAGCATGACAGAAGGGTAACCTATGGAAGAGAAGTGTGGCCAATCCATAATGATGTCGAAAGGGGAAAAACATCAGGAGAATGTATACCCTAACTCCTTTCACCTCTTACTCTTAATATCTTGTAGGTTCCTCCCATTGGCTAACCTGTCAGAAGTCAGAGGTCAAGGGAGCCAGTCGAGTCCATGGAGATCTAAACTGGGAGCAAAATAGAATAAGATGTAAAAGGATGGAAATTTACCTAGAGGGAAAAAAGAAGATATCCAGTACATTTACATCAATAAAATGTGTACAGTGTCATTTTAATGTGCCATATTTGGACAGAAATAGTACTTTTGGAAATGTCCCATGTATCATCATCAGTCTCTGGTGGTGTTTTATGCTGGCTGTAGCTTAATTATCTGATAACTTGAGGATATGTATGAGAGTACTGTTTTTTTTTAGATATTCAGAAAATACAGAGCAATGAGCAAGTAGTACTTGGATGACAGGGAGAATGATAAAGGGTGTGTTATTTTAAGCCCAGAAGCTTAATCCTGTGGGGAAACTGAGAAATGCCTAAAACATAGGCATTAAAATCTCTACAAGGATGAGGGAGACAGGATACTTAGCTCCCTGAGAGACACTGGTGTATGATGTACTGGTGAAGACAAAGGGGTCTTCCTAAAATGTAGGAAAAAGGAAAAAACAAAAAACCTCTCCAGGCATCAAGATAAAGACCCTGGCCATAGGAAGTTGGTCAGATCATATGAAATTTGAAGAATAGGGTAGGACACTTCTGGTGTCTGCTGCTTCTGGCTGACATGCCACAAGTACACAATCACCAGTTAAAGAGTTGAACACGTACTGCTTGAGATTGAAAATTAGCTTTAGAGAATATGAGTATTGAATTAATTTTTAAAAGCCCTATCTAATTGAAGTGACAGCAAGCATCTTAATGTCTATTATTATCTCAGGCAATTAGAAAAAAATGTTTTTGCAATTATTTGATTCATGTTTCTTTTTAATGTTTTGGACAGTATCTAATTTAAAAATAAACACATTCAGATGCATCATTTTCTGTATTTTGACACATTTGGACTTAAACAATCTGTTTACCAATGTGCCTGGAAGAAATTGGTGTAATGAAAACCTCATAACAAAAGTTTCCTTGAAATCTCCATGCATCAATCTGAATTGATGGAAACATGCCTTTGATTAGTAATTCTTGGCTCTGTTGTGTTTTCATGTGTTTGTTTGTTGTAAATGCAGGCACACGAATGCCTATTCCTATGAAATTGTACACTTGAATATCACCCTGCACTAAGGCTTCTCCATGCTCAGCACAAACCCAGATAGGGCTCATGGGCACCCTTGCCCCTTATACCCTCATCTCCGTGTGGATAAATGTATGACATGTTTCATCGTGTCATCACAAGACTAGAGTTTGTTTAATTCTTCCTTTGCATGTTTAAAGGTTTGTGTTTAGACTTAAACTATTGTAGTGAGTTTGATTGCTTCTTTTTGCAATGCTGTGTTTTAAAAATTCACAAATGAGTTGAAAATCATACTATTATTTAAACACTTGATAAATATGTATGTCGTGCAAATTATGTAGAAGCAACTGATATAGTGCTTGGGATGCCTTGATGAACAAAAAAGATGAAGATCTCTGATCTGCTGCTTACATTTAAGCACTGAGAATACAACAATAAATCATAAATATATATAATATGTCAGAAGGTGCTATAGAAAAATGAGAAAGGAGAACAAAGTAAGTAAGGTTGGAAATGCTGGCATCAGAGTACAGAGTAGTATTAAGAGATCAAAGTAGGCCTTATAGAAAAGGGAAAAATTGTTCAAAGACACTAAGAAAGTGAGGAAGTTAGGCTTGTGGTCATATGAAGGAAAATCATTTTAGGCAGAGGTAGTAAATAGTGCAAAGATTAAAGACAGGCATAAATTTTTAAAAAATATAAATTCTATAGTTGAAAGGATCACTCCAGTTCTGTTTAAGAAGAGACTATGAGAGTTAAGGGCAGAAGCATGTGAGCTAGTTAAGAAGTGATTGAAATAATCTAAAAAGATGCTGAAAACTTCGATTAATTTAAAATAAATGTTGATTTCTAGGGGAAAAAATAAGGACAATTTTTCCATGAGTCAGTTCAGTTAATTAGTCCTAATATAAACTTAGCATAATAGCATCAGCTAATGCTGATCTCATTCATTGACTGGGGTTTATAAAATGGAATCAAAGCTCTGAATGCCTCATCCAGCACCCAAGATAGAAAAGTGTGATAGTGGCTGTTTTTCATCAGGGTATGGTAGTAAGAATTGCCTAATTAGTAATTTAGAGTGGATTTTGCAAATTAATGAGATTCATTTTGAAACAAAGTAATTAAGTATACAATATGGGTCTATTCTTATCTCTGAAATTGAGAAACGAACTCTGCAATCATGCATAGAGATCTTTCCAGTACTTTTCTGAGAATTTTTTTTTTCTCTTTTTGAGTTTTCTTTTTGTCACTGCTTTGATGAAGTGTTGTCCAACTTGATAGTGTGTGTTGAGGGAAGGAAAAACAGGCTCTCAATTACTAAGAAGTACACTTTGGCTTCACAAGAATTCTTCCTCAGTGGGAAGGTACTTTGTATCTTCAACAGAAAATAAATTTTGTTTATCAGCTTCCATGGGCTATTTATATTAAAAAAATTACTAAATATTCACAAAAAATCAGTTCTTAAAAGAAAAAATATTGAATATATCCTGCTCTGTGACCCAAATTCAATTAACTTCTAAAAGGAAAAACAAAAATTTCATCTAAATGAAAAGCCTCCCAAATAATTCTTAAATCAAATCTTAAATCATCTCAGTGATTTCAGAATATTTATAAAATGATAGCAATATTTAAAATCATTATAAAAGTTTAAACACTGTGACTAAGCTATACATAGAGAAAAATTTATAAGGATAAGACATTTCCTACTAAAAGATAATGAATATAAATGAATTATAAGATTGATTCAAGAGATCATATTAAAAGATAAAACAAAACCTGTATAAAACAAGAGGAAGAAAAGAAAAAAGAAAGATAAATTAGTCCTACAAATAAATTAATTAAAAATATAAAACTAAGTCCAAAAATAAAATTTTAACAGAAAAATGAATCACATGCCACTAATTATTCTAACTAAAAAATTGCATGTGGATGGAATAAAAATATACAAATTTAGAAAATCAGAGAATTATAAGTGAGAAAAGAATTATAATAACTATCAATAAATTAGGATAAATACAGAGATTGTGTTTTATAATTAGGCCAACATTTTTCAAAATCTGAATTACATGGGATATTTTCTAGCAATATAGAGAAAACTTTTTGAGAAAAATCCTGAAATAGCCAATAATTATGAAAGTAAGTAATAAAGTTGCCAAATAACTCATTTCCTCCTCCACAAAGGATAGGCCAACATAATTTCATGTGGAAAATAGTTCATATTCCATTTAAAATAAACACAGATACACAGAAAGAAAAATTTCCTCAATTTTTTTTATACCAGCTAGCATAACACTTAAGTCTAAGCCTAGCATAATAATAAACCAACATCAATATCATCTGTGCCTACAGTTGGATAATCCATTGACATAAAATGGTTAGGATTAAACCTAACTGATGAGCCCTACCACAGTACTTCACTGAAAACTCAACATTTTACTGTGGGAAATAAAATAGGAAGTGTGCAAATGAAGAGATAAATAGTACATTTCTGTGGAAGTGCCCACTATAAAAATGGTGTTGGAGTTCCTTATATTTTACTATAAAAACAATTGGGTACTTTACCCCAAATAATTATGAAATATTTATAAGTGCAAATGCATGAGAACTGTCAGAAAACATTTGAAATAAAAAATTATAAAGAATAAATGCTAGTTTTCCTAAGTATCAAAATATGCTTTGAAGCCACAATAAATGTATAGGAAGGAATGCTGTTGGTACTAAAATAAACAAGTGGATCAGTGAATCAGAAGTGAAAATAAAAATACAAAAAAAAATACAAATTTATATTTATGTAAACTTTGCTGCATAAAGTATATGGCATTTAAAATTAGGGGTTAAGAAGGGAGTTATTCAATAAATAGTGACAAGATTTTTGTCTTGGTATTTTTGGGGAGAAAGCACAATTGATCCTGATTATTTATATTACCTTTGAATATGTTTGAATTTAATATAGATTTAAAAATAAAGTAAAAATGTGAATATATTAAAATATTTAGATGACTAACTAAAAATCTTTAGATTCTAATCCATAAAGGGGAAGATTAATAGGCTTTCATTATTAAAATTTTTTTTCATGGGGAATATATATAATGTACAAGGTAGAAACAAGACATATCACAATCTTGTAAAACAATTTGCTATATGTTTCATAATCAGGTAATTCATATTTAACCATTTGCAATACTTTCTCCCCTATGTCTCCCACATACTTGGAGAAAAATTCCCTAAGCAGTACACTGTGGAGCTTTGATGTCTCATGATGAATTTATAGATGGCCTGAGATCAATCAATTTGAACACTGGGCAGGGTATGGAGTATCTGACTGCAATGTGCCTTGTATTTTATGCCACTGTGCCATGAGTATTGTGATCTCTTTGTGTGGCATGATGTGAAAAAGATTACAGAAAATTGAAAACTGTAGGATTGGATAAAACACAGCCTGGGATATGTAGATCTAAGAAACACATGATCTCAAACTGAAGAAGACACAAATAGAAAGATGTCTCATGTCTATGAATTGGGAGAATTAATACTGTTAAAATTCATACTAGCTAAAATGACCTACAAATCAATGCAATTTCTATCAAGATTCCAATAGTGGAGATTCAGATCAAGATGGGTTAGTGTAGAAAGATCCTGAACCCACCTCCTCCCATGGACATTTTAAGCTACATCTACATATAAAGTAATTGCTTCTGAAGAAAAAGTGAGTGTTGACTGAACATCTTCTATGCCACAAACCATGGAGGGACCACATAGAGATAAAGATGGGTAGTGATGGAGACACAAACTTGATGTAACCCCATGCCTGTCACAGCAACCTGCAGTATGAAGTGATACCACTGAGAGCCTTTCACACAGACTCGTCTGCCTTGAGGCACAGCAAAAACTCAGCAGTTTACAGAGCACCTGGTCTACATGTTAAAGAAAGGAAATCCATTTACTAACCTTAGAGCGTCTGCCAAGCAGACTTGAGAAATAGCTGGAACTGTCCCTGGGGTTGGGGGCATTGCAGAAAAATATTTTTTACTGCATTCCTTCACCTTGAAAGCAGAGTCAGGAACACCATCCAGGCACTCTACCAGCCTGACAGGCTGCCCCAGAATACCCCAGGCTCATATTGTACACTACTAGCTGTAGTCATCCCCCCAAAGCAGTCCTGGTGTGGCATTCCCTGGGATCCCCTAGCACACACCAACTCCAGTTCCAGCTGACCTGTCAAAGCTTCCTAACACACAGAGTCTACACAGGGGAAGCTCCTACAAAAGCCACGGCTTCAAGACCTGAGGCAGTGGCCGTTTTGCCTAATTTGTACAAACAATACAGAAAGTAAAACAAAATGAAAAGGTAGAAAAATATATTCCAAATGAAAGAACACGATGAAACCTCCAGGTGGAGGGTGGGGAGGAAAACAATGAAAACGAGATAAGCAATTTATTTCACAGAGAATTCAAAGTTATGGTCATAAGGAAGCTGATCAAATTTGTAAAAAGAATGAAAGAACACAGAACATCAACAAAGAGTTAGAAAATATAATAAAGAACCTGTGAAACTGGACCTTATTTCATTCCATAAATAATTATCAAATCAAAATGGATTAAAGATATAAATGTAGACCTGAAACTGTAAACCTTCTAGAAGAAAATGTAGGAAAAAACTTCTTGATATTGGTTAATAGCATTTGTATACAATGTCAAATGTATAGGCAAGAAAAACAAAAATAGACAAGTGGGGATTCATCAAACTAAAAATATCTTCGCAGCAAAAGGAAGAATCAACAGAGTGATGAGGCAATCTATGCAATGGGAGAAATTATCTGTAAACCATACATCTAAAAAGAGGTTAGCATCCAAAATTAATAAGAAATTCAAACAACTTAAGAACAAAAACTTAGGTAACCTTTTAAAAAATGGGCAATGTCCCTCAATAGATGATTTTCAAAAGAAAACATACCAATGCTCAATATCATTAATCAGCAGGTCAACGCACATCAAGGGGCTTCCCTCATGGTTCAGATGATAAAGAATCTGCCGGCAATGTAGGAGACCCAGGTTAGATCCCTGGGTCAAGAAGATTCCCTAGAGAAGAGAATGGCTACCCACTCTAGTGATCTTGCCTAGAGAATCCCATGGACAGAGGAGCCTGGCAGGCTATATAGTTCATGGGGTTGCAAAGACTCAGACATGATTGAGTAACTAAATGCATATGAAACCACAAAGACATATCATCCTATATATGTTAGAATATTTTATTGAAAAGACAACAAATAACAAACATTTGCAAAGATATGGGGAAAAGGAATGTTTGTGCACTGTTCGTGGGAATGAAAATTAGTATAGCCATTATGAAAAACAATATGGAGGGTTCTCAAAAACAAAACTTCATATATTCAAAAAACTCCAAAATTAGTATCTTGAAATCAGGATTCCTTTGCTCCTTCCAGCATTATTTATAATAGCCAAGTTATAGAATCAATGTAAGTGTTCATCTAAGGATAAGTGGATAAAACACACACATATATATAATGTATACTGTATATATATATATATATAATATGTAATATATATATATAGCATATACATAAAGAAATATTATTTAGTCATAAAAACAAGAAAATCCTGCCACCTCTGGAAACATGGATGAATCTGGAGGATTTATGCTACGTGAAATAACCTAGATGCAGAAAAACAAATACTACATGTTCTACTTATAAGTGGCATATTAAAAAATCAAACTCATAGCAAAAAGTAGAAGTATGGTTTCTTGGTGCTGGGAGTAGGGAGAAATTATGAGATATTGGTCAAAAAGTGCAATATTTCAGTTAGTTAATGATTAATAACTATAGAGATCTAATATATAACATTATGGCTACTACTAATAATGTACTGAATACTAGGAATATGCTAAGAGAATTTGTTTCTAGTTCTCTTACCACAAGAAATAGTATGTGAGGAGATGATATTTTAGTTTGATTGTAGTACTCATTTCACAATGTACAAACATATCAAAACATCATATTGTACACTTTACATGTTTACACATTTTATTTTTTTCCCTTGTCTTGAGATGATGTAGCTTGTGCCAACTTCTGAATCAAAATGAGCCAATCAACTTTTTGCAAAATTTGTAATTTAGAAATAGATTTTAAGTCAAACTAGAATTTTCAAGGGCTCACAAGCTGTATGATCATGTGGAGTTGGAAGCAAAACTGACATCTTGGCAACCCCAATGGTAAATGAACTGAAGAGTTAGTTAATAGATTGCAGTTTGGTGGAAAAGCTAAAGACTCTGGAGCTAGACTGCCTCGTTTTTAATTGAACCTCTATCACTTATAATTATAGTCTTGAATAAGTTACTTGACTTCTCTATGCCTCAGGTTTCTTGTCTTTGAAGTAAGGATCATAATAGTTCCTACCTCTTTGAATAGTAGTAAGGATTAAATAAGAACTTAAAACTCTGCCTAGCAATTTTATAACTATTATAAAAGTATTTCTACTGTTATTTTGCTCTTGTTAGCATTGTAGGTAAAGGAACAGCAACTCATCAAGGAAACTTACTTGCAGAGAGAAAAAAATGAAAAGACAAACAAAGTAAAGGACCCATACGGTATGAGAGAACTTTTTGAAGTCTTAATTCACTGTTTGGACAGTGAGCCAATAGGATTTTATATAGAATGTTTCTCTATTAAATAACAATTTCTCCCTGTTTCCCACTATTCACACAACACCCTTTGAGCCACGTTGATTAGGCTTCTATTTCTTGAAGTGAAGAATGCAAATTTACAAACCAATTTACAAAATATGAATCTTCCCATCCATCCTAAATGCACATGCACAGAAAAGGAAGGACAATACATAGACTAAAGATTTTAAATCAAAGCAATGAAAAATTTAAATATTTTACTTTTCAGGTAGAAGTTTGGAAAACAACACTGAACATAATACTTGTGTTAATTAGGAGAGTGGGAAATTGACCCATTCATATACTAACTTCACCCCATATAATTCTACATGTGGGGGATTACTCTAAGGGGTCAGATGCTCAGAGTGCCAAGCAATGATATTCACCAAAGCATCATTTAAAAAGTATAACAATAAACTGAATAAAAATACAACATAGAATTAGGAAAATAAATAATAATCTAGTTATTCAATTAATATTTTGCTGCTTTTAAATATATTCTTGTTTATAAGTAATATTTTTTCAAGGGAAAATCTGATCTTGCAAAACTTCATGGATAGATCATCTAGCCTCAATAGATTTTCCTAAATATTTTCTTGTGAACACACACACATATATTGGTGTGTATGTATAAACACATGCATGCATATATTTATATGTATATATTAATATATATTTGTAAGCACACATTTAAATATGTAGACTTGTGAGTGTATGCACAAGTGTATATTTACAATGAAAACAATTCTATGAGTGTGTATTCCAGAGGTAGGGAAATGGCAGCCTTTAGTCTAGATCAAGCCTGTTCTCTGTTTTTGCAAATAAAACTATTGGAACATATCCATGTCCATTTGTTTATTTATTATCTTTGGCTATTTTGTGCTGCAGTGGCATAGTTAAATTGTTGAGATTAAGACTATATGATCTGCAAAACCTAAAATACTTGTGATCTGACACTTGGCAGAAAATGTTTGACAATTTTTGGTAAGAAACCAAAATGTTGGGACTTATTATGGTGATGGGGTTTCAGATGATTAACATATTTTCTTTTTATTTATGTGTAAGACAATTACATATATGGATAATTTCCACTGCTAATTATTTTTAAATTGAGACAATTAACTAGCTAAGTTCCATTCATTTTAAATGGGAAAGGCTTTGCAAAAGTTTAATTTTTACAAAGCTGAAAAAATTTATTCTTGGTTTTGTGCATATACTAACATACATTTGTCTTGGAACTGTATACAAATTTGTCATATAATCCTCAATAACAACAACAAAAACTTTATGAATCCAGATAAAGGTATTCAGTGCAAGTAATACTTGCAACTAATTCATGAGAATGTTGAATATTTAATGAGTAGAAGATATGTCACTTCAGGTCTATTTATTAAAATATTTTTGCTCTCAAATTGCCTTATTTGGATAGTCCTAATGCTTGTGTAGGCAGATGCCTCTAAAGGCAAGATGCATTTGAGATTACTATCTATAGAAGCTCTCTTTTTTAAGAGATTAGGATCCTACCCAGAAACCAAAAGATTTGAGATGGCAGCTAGAAGAGTGTCATGTTATAGCACTGCTTGGCAAAAGAAAACAGAGACTCGCCAAAGATAGCATCTGGTTGACATGAGCTAGATTATGTTTGTTAGTTGCATTGATTGCTCTTGCTCCAAATCCTTTCTAAGTGGAGTTACATCTCTAAGGGAGGATCTCCAGCAGGCAGAAAATGAACTGATAGCCTAATGTTCAACGTGGTTATTATATTTCTTATTAGGGACAATGGTAGTCAGATTCTGACAACCTCATGTGAGTTTCAACAGAGTGAATTCATTTTGTCTCAGGGTACTGACTTTCCAAAATTGAGCAGTGGTAGATTAGTTACTGAATTCAGAGTTAAGTACAATGTTACCTCTCTCCTGATTGTTAAGATGCACTCATGCGGAGTAGTGAAAACATGTTGTAATTCCAGAGTGGAAAATTAGGGTCACCTTATCAGTTTGAAATGTGCTAGTTCAGCATCTCATGGGTGGAAGTTTCCAGCACTCACCAGAAACCACTAGCATGCCAACTTGCTTTTACCATAGTCAGTGATTTTAATTCATGTAAGTAAAGTTTTAGCTACAAATGGGATGGAAAGAATAGAAAAATGCAATCTGAAAAAGAAATCAGTAGTTTTTACCCAGATTGTACTGAAAGAGAGATGCAGATTTCATGGAAATGAACATTCCTACCATTGCAGGCCTGTGCTGGAATACATTTCATTTCTGAGTAACTTGTTGTGGAAAAGTGTCTGACAGTGTAATGGGAATGATTATCAGGATGCTTCCAGGGCCACTGAGAAAGCATGCCCTGATTAATTAATGATATTGCCAGAATTTGTGGGGGGAAGGGTGGCACAAGAATCATGAAATTGCCAAACTTCCATGGGTGTAAAATTTGCAGTGGGTCAAAGAGAATGTCCATGTTTCAGGGTATATGCATCTCTCATTCCTTGCAACTTTTTCATTTTCTTAACTCCACAAATGACAATGTGATGACTAATTTTGGCTTCTCAGAAAGCAAGTTACTTGGAGAAGTTATATTCCAGAAAAGGAATATGAGGATTCTGTTTTCCAGAATAAATTACTCGCCCACATGCTCCATTCCTCATAATTAAGGAATGAATACAATCGAGGTGTTCTCTTCACTGCTCTCCTGGCTCAGAAAGCAATCTCTGGTTATTCTGTCCCAATTTGGTTAAGTGGTGAAACTTTTTTTTTAATTACACCATTCAATCCCTGAAGAAGCTTTTTGTTGGTATGGGTATGCTTCTTCCTTGGTGATGAAGAGGATGCTAGGGGCTAGAAAACCCTCATCCCTTCATCTTAACCCAGGGTCAAGGTTTCCTTATCTCTTCCTATTTTGTCTGTATGGTCTCTTTCCTTTCTTTCTTCTCTTCCTTGGTCTTAATTTTGTTCAGTTTCTGACTAACAGAAAACTTTTGCTATCCTTTATCTGAGAATTTATACACTCTGACCAGCGGCTTTTTTCTTAAGTCATACAGTCTTTGTTGGCACTTATAAGATAGGTGAATTCAGTCTATTAGTGTAGACTGGAGTGGAAAAAGCTACTGAGGTGCAAGAGAGAATTTGATAACTCCAGAGGGGCCAGTGGTAGTATATATTAAACACAGTTATCAATAAAACCCCACTAAAATAGTGGTTCCCAAAATGTACACTGAAATACCCCAGGTCCCTAAAAAATTCCCAGGGCAATACATAGTAAAGTTCTATTGAAATATAACAATATTTGCTATATGTAAGATAGCACAGGAACTACAATATTGAAGTACTTACTAATTTCAATATTAGATTGTGCTACATTTCTTTTAATGGTATACAGTCTTCATGAAACTTGCTTGTTTTTGCGGTTTCAACAACAAAAAGCAAGTCTTGTGTGAAAATCAATATGGAATGGAAAATGAAAGTGCTAGTGTCCAATCTGATTCCAAGATTTGAAAAGTGCAATGCCTGGTAAGTACACTTTTCCTATCAATAAGTAACTATGATTGTAACTATGATTATAGGCTACCCTGGTGACTTAAAGAATAAAGCATCTGCCTGCAATGAGAGAGACCTGGGTTTGATCCCTGGGTCAGGAAGATCCCCTGGAGAAGGAAATAGCAACCCACTCCAGTATTCTTGCCAGGAAAATCCCATGGATGGAGGAGCCTGATAGGCTACAGTCATGGGGTTGCAAAGAATTGGACATGACTGAGCAATGTCACTTCATTCTATAAGAATGAAATAAAAATATTATATTCTTTTAATTTATGCAAAGAGCTGACTAATTGGGAAAGAGCTTGACACTGGGAAAGATGGAAGGCAAAAAGAGAAGGAGACAGCAGAGATAGCATCACTAGTTCAATGGATATGACCTTGAGCAAACTCTGGGAGATAGTGAAGGATAGAGAAACTGGATGTGCTGCAGTTCATGGTGTCGCAAAGAATCAGACATGATTCAGCAACTGAACAACAGCAAACTTAATGTGTATTGGTTTCTCTTTGAATTTGTGTACAATATTTTTCAAACATCTGTTAAGTCATTAAGATATAAATACTGATTAAGTTGCTAAGACCTCACTTAATACATACAACTGTTCAGTGTATTTTTGTACCAGAGTTTCCAAGAAGCAATTGCTTAGGGCACCATGAAATAAGAAAGTTTGGGGATATCTGCATCACCCTATCAACCCAATTTACACTATATACTTTTTAAAGTGTGAGCTTGTGTATCTTTAGTCTCTTTCCCAGAGTCCTAACAGGAAAGCTCTGTGCAAGGGCAAGGCGCCAGGTCATGGTAAGTTTGGTAGTGTCAGTCAGGGTCCATGTGGTCTAAGTACCCCTGGTGAGACTGCATCTGGTAGCAGGTCCTATTTCAGAAGAAACTTGCAGTGACTTACAGCAACCAGCACAGCATACAATCAATCGATATTTTAGGTAAGTATTTAATTGTTAAATATTTTTAATTAAATGTAAAGTATCTAAGGTGGCTCAGATGGTAAACAATCTGCCTGAGATCCATTATGCAGGAGACCCAGGTTTGATTTCTGGGTCAGGAAAGTCCCGTGGAGGAGGGCATGCAGCCCACTCCAGGATTCTTACCTGGAGAATTCCATGGGCAGAGGAGCCTGGCAGGCTACAGTCCATGAGGTTGCAAAGAGTTGGACACTACTGAGATACTTTCACTTTTTTCTCTTCAAAATGTCTAATAAAAGATCTAGAATGTGTATGATCAATACATGTTTTTTTTTAGAACAATAAATCTTTTATCTTTCTAGTATGTGTGTGTGTGTGTGCACGTGTGAACACATATTTTCCCCCTGTTGCTCCACTGACTTGAAAGAGAAAAGTAACATTATTCCCTCTCCATCGCTGTCCTTCTATTTATTTTGTTCCCTTGGGATCAGGATGTGCTCATATCTGAGATGAAGGAGAGTTTAGATGCTGGAATAGTTTTGTTTACTAAGAGTAATCCAGAACTGGATAGGATTTTAGAGACTTTTTAGGTTCTTCCCTTTACTCTTTCTAGAGAGACCTCAGAAAGTTGAGTGGTTGCTCATGGCCACATGGCTTCCTACTTTCAGAACTGGGACATGCACATGGCTCTGATTTCTAATCTGATACTCACTTAATTACATTGCCTTTGGTTTCTCAGTGAAATTTAAGCTTATTTCAGCCTTTAAAAAATTCTTGAGGTTGATCAGTCATAATTTCTTCCCTTCAATTTGAAGCAGCTTATTGCTTCATATTTGAGAGGATGCCATTATTTCATCCTGAAGATGGTTCTTTGCAACAGCAGGCAAACTAACTTTTCTCTTTGAGTTTAGGAAGTGCTTGGGAAAGAGGGGTGCTGTGCACTATAAATATAAATGGTTATATTCTACTGAAACAAGCTATAGCATATCACATCTGATATTTTCTGTGACTTTGCATATAGATAGTATGAATTAGGAAATGCACTTTTTTTGAACTCTACAGCTGTTCATAAAATTGTCACAGAAATTTGCATTTAAAATATACATATAGGGAATTTTCACATATTTATGGAGCTTGCTGGAATCCTTAAGAAGTAGAATTTAATACCTACTGGCAAATACTACCCAGTTATATGCTAGGAAAAGAATGAATAACTAATGCATGTGAGTTTTGTTTAATTTGGGCCTCATGGGCTTTAATAATGGAGTGGACAGGGCCTTGAATGTGATGGATTATATTTCTATTTAAAATAGAAAAAAGTATTACTTTTTTATGATAATATATTAATAACAGACTAATAAAAAATATTAAAATCAAAGCTATTTTATGGCACCAAACAAAAAAATTATAATAATTAAAATTTATACAAGTGGTCAGGAAATTTAAAAATAGAATCATTTAACTAAAAGCGTGGTATTCAAATTAGTTTTTCTAGGCAGTGAACTTTTACACAAGTAACTTATTGAAATAATTGCATTATTTCAAACTGAGTTTAATTCCAATTAGTTAATTTTTTCTAAAAAATAATCTTTTTGCCCTATTAAAGTAGTGTATATTCATTTTGGGGAATTTAGGAAGTAGAAAAAAAACTCCTAAAATGATAAATTAATGCTCTTGTAATTTCACCATCTGGAGATAATTTCCATTAACATTTTGTGTATCTTTTTCGGATAAGAGTTTCAATGAGAACATAAACTTCTACCACTTCATTGTTAAAGATTGTATTGTATTTTACTGAGTCCATAAACCATGGTTAAATGCTTTTCTCTTTTTTGTTCATTTGTTTCCTTTTTTTTCCTTTTGCTAGTATATTTTGATAAACAATTTTATATTTGTTCATTTACAAACTTTTCATGTTATTTTCTTAGGAAAAATTCCCAGAAGTGAGATTTTCTAGATTAAAATGCTTGTGCATTACTAAGTCTTTGGATAAACATTTCTGTATCAACCTCTAAAAAAGTTGTATCAAATGTACCAAGGATGTACGTGACTCTAATCTTCTGAAAAACTATTTACATTTGCTGACATGATAGGGAAAAAGAATGGGAATCATAATGTTCACTTTGCATTTTAAATTATTTATGAGGCTATCAGCTGAAAAAAAAAAGGCACAACCTAAAAGCTGAGAATTATGCTTTATTCTGAGATATTTCTGAGAACTCAAGCCTGGGAGGCAGCGTCTCAACTCTGAGGGACTGATCCAAAGACATAAGTGAAGAACCAGGATATAGGGAGTTTTGCAACAAAAAGCAGGTAGGTGAAACATTAAAAGATTACTGAGAATGGGTGAAAATATTAGCCAATGAAGCAACGGACAAACAATTAATCTCAAAAATATACAAGCAACTCCTGCAGCTCCATTCTAGAAAAATAAATGACCCAATCAAAAAGTGGGCCAAAGAACTTAACAGGCATTTCTCCAAAGAAGACATAAAAATGGCTAACAAACACATGAAAAGATGCTCAACATCACTCATTATCAGGGAAATGCAAATCAAAACCACAATGAAGTACCACTTTACACCAGTCAGAATGGCTGCAATCCTAAAATCTACAAGCAATAAATGCTGGAGAGGATGTGGAGAAAAGGGAACCCTCTTACACTGTTGGTGGGAATGCAAACTAGTACAGCCACTATGGAGAACAGTGTGGAGGTTCCTTAAAAAACTGCAAATAGACCTGCCATATGACCCAGCAATCCCACTGCTGGGCATATACACCTAGGAAACCAGAATTGAAAGAGCCACGTGTACCCCAATGTTCATCGCTGCATGGTTTACAATAGCCAGGACATGGAAGCAACCTAGATGCCCATCAACTGATGAATGGATAAGAAAGCTGTGGTACATATACACAATGGAATATTACTCAGC